>JAYKKT010000052.1:6685000-7062500 GCA_036023115.1 Brasenia schreberi
AACATGTTCAAAATGGTGTGGGCCCACTTAACAATAATCCCGAATAACAAGATTTTATAAATTATTTAACACTCGTCATACCATCTAAAATAAAAATACAACTCTATCCAACTCCTACTCTGCTCCGTGTGCCTTCGAAGTGATAATTTCAGGATGAGCTGTAAAACAATGGGATGAGCTCTTGTACACAACTTAGTAGAGAGGTTAAACATTTTTAAACAGAAATCATACTAAAAGCATGCGTAATTTCACAATCATTTCATAACAAACCACGTTTACCTTTAAATCATGATCTCAAATTCATACGCATACACTCATACACACGCACACATCATTAGTTATGATAATTACAGGCCATACTGTATTTGCCCCAAAGGCCACAGGAGTCGTCCGACCCTCCTTAACGTGACCTCGGTAACCTCATCCACGACAGTAACCACGCCAACTCTTAGTAAAGAGTGTCCGGGAACACACCCTGTATTTACCCGAAGCCGGATCGCCCGAGTGACCTGCAAGTCTCTAAAGACCCCACACAACCCACATAAATACGACTCGTATATTCCCACATTATTACATTTTTAAAACCAATTACAGTTTATCACATTTACAAATCATATATAGATCCACGAATATTCAAAACTAAATCCATATCCATACAATATTTAAACAACATTTAAATACCATGTTCATACAATACATGCATATCAAAACATGCTCTTTATCAATCAATGTCATAAATATGTTATATTTAAAAAGCATATCAAATAACCTATAATTACAAATAACATTTTATTAACATCAATAAAATATTTATCAATCATTCACATTTAAATATATCTAAAACAAGTAAAATAACTTCTATCATGGTTCTGTAAAAGAATGAATAACTCTTAACCTGAATGAGCGATAGGATCCAATCACTAAGCCGCTGGCCACTCTTATCACCACAAAATCTTTCAATTTTAATCTCTAAACAATTATAAATAATTAACTAGAATCTAACGCAATAAACCGTATCCAAATCGGATCCCAAATGGCCCTAAAATCATGCAAAACCAAATCTGGATCTATTTAAGCTATCCGAGATCCAAACTGATACCTAGATCTATATTTTATTCAAATTAAGTAACAGAGTAGGTAGCTGGTGTCACTGTGTCAACACAGAACCTGTAACTATTGACATGGGTCCTGTTTCTAACCCAAAAACCCATTTCAAGACACGACCCAAACTTGACCCGTTTCTGACACAGAACCTGTTTTGACATAGAACTGGTTCTTAACATGCGACATGGGGACACGACACAAATTGGTGTCGGATTATGGCATTCCAGATATGACACATCGTGTCAGATACGACACGATACGAAAACCAGGGACACGCCCAAAAGGGTCGGTTCTTATGGTTTTTCGGTGTCGATTTCGTCGGTTTTCAGTGACGATTAAAGCTGACGATGGTCCTCAATCGATCGCCTATCCTTTCTCTTCCAACCCAACCTATCAATGGTCATTGACGGTATCGTTTTGGCCAGAAAATTCATGAAAAATAGTAACTGGGATTTGAGAAAAATTTCATGAATCTACGCTTGTTTTGAGCCGATTTTCGCGTATTAAGACTTGTTTTCGAAGGTTTAGCGTGAACCAAATAAAAGCCCTCTGATTTAACTCAGTTTTAACAACTAAAATGAAAAAAAATTACAAAAACAAAGTTGAATTTTTCTTACCGAATTTCGATGACCGTTCCTCTTTTTCGGCACGTGTTGCTGCTCCTCCTGAAGCTTCTCTAATCTTTCTCGATGTTGTCTACCATGGAGGCCTCTTTTGAAGGCTATTCAAATCCAAAACGGCTGTGCATTGACAGTCATTGCTGTCTTTACACAGTCTTGCTGTGCAAGCTTTACTACACAACCTGCACAACAAGGCAGGCGTTCCTGCATAGCCTTGTTGTGCAGTAACGCTCGGGCGTTACACTAACATAGTGGAGTCTGGCTACAAACTCGGGAACCACACACACGATCGTAGGAGAGAGACAATAGATCTCTTTATTTAAGCAATACTAGTTATTCATAACTTATGTGCCCGTAAACATATATGATCCATCATATAATTATCAGCTCTCAATTTTGTATCTCTATACATCAAAACTCGAAGTCTATCACTTCATAGGGTTTCCTTTGAAGTGATAGTTTCTACTCTTTATAAATATACATTTGATGGCTGGTTTTTCGTATTGACCACACATTTGATGGCTGGCTTTTGCCCAATCAGTTAATAGATATAGATTGCCAATAATATTTCTTTCTTTTCCAAAACTCCCATCTCCTGGTTAGGGCAAAGAAACGATGGTTTTATGAGATCATCTCGAAGCCGGCAGAGTTACTTCCGTGTTGGAAAAAAAATCCGTCGAGAAGCAAGTGGTTTTAGAAATATTTCCTTCTTTTGAAAGTCTCGAACTAGGGTTTTGCTCGTCAGGAGAGACGTGTGCCATCGTTCTGATCACGCCATGGAGGCAAGGGGAAAGAAGAGATCGAGAAGTGCTGACGCCGTCCATCTTTCTTGTCAAACAACGGCAACGAAACAAAGCAAAGAAGTCAGCAGTGCTCTCTCTTCCTTGTAATGAAATCTTGATGAACAAGAGGCGCACAAGAAAAACAAGCAGAACAAAGAAAACATGGTACTTCTTGATGACGTTCTGTTCGATAACATCCTCCCCAAACTTTCGGTGAAGTAGGTGCGTCTTCACACCATGGTGCTCCCTAATCAACAGAGACAAGCATTTCATTGAATCCCACTATCTCCGTCCTCAGCGAATCCTCATGTATGTCGCTCTCAAAGCGGAGCCATGACTGACATTCACAGACACCCAAGGGTAATCACAAATCTAGATTGCTCTTTATCGGAACGATTCGCTGACATTTGCTCCACCGTCGAGGGTTTGATTTGCTTGCAGAGATTTGGCCATGGCAAGCTCTTCTATCGCGTTATTAGTCCATAAACGAGGAAAAGGATAGATTTTCCCCCTATGCATTGTCAAAATCTCTGAACTGGCTTGCGATTCTGCATCGTCCACCTACAAGTTGTTTGTGCTTTACGGATGGGGCTTGAATTACTAGTCAATGATCTTTACCCTGGGTGTTGATGGATCATGGCGAAACTTAGGCCCGTGACGAGAAGTTGAGACTTCGGATGGATGGGCACGGTTTTCTTTTACTTGCTGGTCAAATGAAGCTTTTCATTGGATCTATGAGACTTCCAGTCATGTCACATAGGATGGGACAAGTTTTTATTTAGATTACATACTGGCATTTGATATTAGCAACGAGTTTCACACCATTGTTCTTCCTCAACTTCCTCAAAGGCCAAACTTTGGTCATGTTCGTCATGTTAACAAGAGCTTAGCTGTGGTAATAAAAGGTTGTCTTCGACGACTATGGATGTATGGGTGCTGAAGGACTACTCGACTCAAACTTGGAAGAAGCAGCAGCACAGTTTTGGCTGTCCGTCCATGCCCATGAGACTCAGAAATGGAGCATTTGAGATTGTGGGACAACTTGATGGAGAGGTGGTGTCATGGGTGGGATACTTCTTCTCACCTAAAAAAAGGATGACCCTCTTTATTTACAGAGGCCAAAAACTGTGTAAATGGAAGTTTCGTGGCGTGATGGCAACGGTGATAGAAGATTGGAACTCGTTCTTTAAGTCTGAAGAATTCATCCTTTGATAGGATTAGATTCTTACGTACTTTCATGTTGTTTATGCAGGATGGGGAGGCCAAAGCAGGCCATATGCTGAACCCATGATCTTGAATATCTTGTTTTTGTTAATCACATTCCGTAGTATGAATAACATATCCTGCAGTTTCCTTCCAATGCTGCTGCATAGACTTGCAGAAAACTTTCATTAGGTCTCCTGTATCGTTAAAACTCTTGTTTTATTTAGGTTTCTTCATATAGTTTGCTCATTGTATTGTATGAAGCTTATTCTCCTTTTACATGTGGATGTAGGTTGTGGATCTTGGCTACGTTCCGAAGATATTAAATTTAGTGCCCTCATTTCTTAGTTACCTCCTTACTTTTTGTGGATTTGCTAATTCTTGCGCTTTTCTTTGATTCTTTCGTTCTTCAGATACGTATTTCAAGACCCATTACATATTACTCATCTACTAACGTATCATATTCGTAAGTACCTGGTGGACATTGATATTGTATCATATGTATTAATCCAAGTACTTGATATATGTGTCATCTACTAATATATCATGTATGTCTTCGGTCCTTAAGATATTACGTGATTGTACGTATCCCCATTTTTACCATATGCTAAATATTTCTGTTGAACACGTGGTTCAAACCGATTCATATGAGAGAGCTTCAAATCTTCAGACTATGTAAGAAATGGCCCGTTCTTAACCCCCTTCATGTCGACTTGTCCGATCTCAGTTCCACCAAAACCTGGAACGGGATCAGAACCAGCACAATCTAGCCGTTCTGCTGGTCCTAATTCCTTTTCTCGGAAAAGTTTTGGTTTATGGTGGGCTTTGGTTTTGGTTTCATTAGAAAAAACATTTAACTATAGTTGTGAGCAGCCATTTCCCATTTTGGAACGATGCAGAAACCAAAACAGATGCGAAGCTCATGTATAATGTTTCGTACATACTTTGACTGAATTAAGGATATCATATATATATATATTCTAGCATGGGTGCGTGCATTTAATATCTAGCATGGGTGCGTGCCTTTTGAATATATATATATATATATATATATATATATATATATATATATATATATATATATATATATATATATATATATATATATATATTGAGAGAGAGAGGGGAACAAATCTCAATCATAGTATGATGGGCCACTAAAGTTGGAGTTTAAAAAGCAAAAACTATCTAAGACGGTGACTGAAATTTGAGTTTGAAAAGCAAAAGTTATGTATGTGAATCAAATGCATTATATATTCAAAACATTGCTTTAGTGGCTTGCTTCCAAGTCGGGGAACAAACTTAGATATTAATTTCTCCGTCATCAGTTTCCTGGATCCGCTTATGGACATTGTGGAGTAGATTGGAACATTCAATGTCAACCATTTCTTCTATCAACATACACACATCGATCGAAGGGAAATCTCGATCATTCATGCCACTCCAAAGGCCTCACAAATTAAAAGAGCGTTCTTTTTTATTTATATCATACAATAACAGCGTAACAGGCTTCATATACGTACATACGAATGCCTTGTATTAATCCAGAAATACAAACTGAACACCAGATCAACGACCTTTATTAAAAATGTGACTGTGCAGATGTTGTAAGTCCTTTTATGAGAAACGTTGCTTTCACTGGCATAATGAACGACTACAACGTTATATGAACATCCACTTCGACTACACTAATTCCATATTGATCATCAACTAACATATCATATTGGTAAGTACCTGGCCGACGTAAACCAAGTACTTGATGTATGTGTCATTTAGTTCAGGTTGGCCACACGGTATTTGTATGTATTGGGTCCTTAAGATCATATGTACGTCCCCCCATAGTTTACCATATGCATATGAGAGAAGTAAACAAGACGGATGATTAAATTCAAGCTCATTCAAGACACCAAAGTCTGTTCAAACCCAAGAAAGAAAATTGATACAACAATATTAGAATCTGGGTTTCTAGATTTTACTAAGAGCATTTATTTCATAACAATAACATTGTCAAAGTCAAGATCTAAATCGAAGAGTTGTTCAAATTGTTCCAATCGATTTCACGTGAATTCGAAATGGGATACAATTGGAGAAATATTTGTACACAAAACATGAAAGTAGTGAAGAAAACTAAGGATTTTTTTCCAAAAAAAATATTCGAAGAAACTGAAAGTTTAATATGTGTTCGAAATTAAGAACACATCATGATAGCAGTTTATGATCGATGTTCTATCGTCTAATATGGATAAGTTCTGTTCAGCCGCACTGAACTGTATATGAATCCTCTTACTTTTTATTTAATACTTTGGCTGGCTACGATCTAATTTGCGATAACAGCAATTCTGTCTCAGACAATGAGAATCCTCTCACATAGTTCACTAGGTATTAATTTTGATGTGATAAAGAACCAACAGTAACAATTCACAAAAATGCTTTAAAAGTTTCAGAGCCCCAGCATAAACTTACAGTTTGAAATGACTTGCACTTTGAAGAACCCCAAACCCTATAATTGGTGGATCCTTTTCTTCAAAGTGGCTTCTACCAACTTACATCCCTATCTAATTTCTCTCGGATTGTGGTAATGGGCTGAAGATCCTCGGTATAGGTGCGGATATGAACTTCCTCGATTCTCCATCTTCTGGACACTAAACTCACAACTTGATTCCTCTTTGGACCATCTCTGTGTACTTTCCATCACCAACGAAGGAGGACTGCTTAATTTGAAGAAGAAAGAAAAGAAAGAAACATGCATGGCAAAGACAGTATCACGTATCATCTTTGGTTTCACGTCCTTTTTCGAATCAAACAGAAGAATGGGCAGAAACACCGTCTTTACATCCGGAAACGAGGGTTCCAAAGAGAGCGTAACAGATTTTAAAGCTCAATAAAATGGCAATAGATATTTAACGTCCCTTGCACCCTGACGAATGGGTCGTGGGCCATAAAGTTGTATAGCCCAGGTGAAAGGTGCGCAGAGCTTGGTGCTAACTTTGTGATATCTCACCTGCAATTCAACGGAGGATTCAGGATTCACTGAGTTGCAGGGTTAAAAGAAGCAACTCTCTCATTTGATCGTCCGAAGTTCATGTTATTTTCCAAATGAGAGTGCTCGAGTTTCTTGCTAAATTGAAACGAACATGAGAGGTTCGTATTTGTTGATTACAATAGGGAGGAAGACAGGTTTGCACTCCCCAGGTATCGAACTCAACACCACCATCTTGTGAGTGGAACCCTGTGGCAGGTGAGCCAACGCTTTCAGTGCTAAACATGGGAAAGCTCTGCCCAATGAATATGACAATCCACTTTCTCTTTGACTTAGATTCTTGACGGACTTGAGGGTCAAGTTACACCAGCTTTCGATGATCTCAATGGCGATTCTTGGTCTTCCTTTTCTCGGTAAAGAATAAAAATATTAGGGTGTAGAGATCCTGAATTATCGGTTAAGACATGCCAAATTGCAGATCATGCAAATGAGTTCCTCAACAAATTAAGTTGGTTTATTATTACAACACATTCTGTACCTTCTTATGACAAAGGCGTGGAATGCACACCATTCTTCTATTGATTTCAACAGCTAGAAGATAGTCGTGCAACAAGAGGAAAGGAGTGGTAATACAACTAGAACCATAAATTGTGGCACATAGTCGGGCATTATTATCCATGCATGAACCATATTTGACGGAACAAGACATTCTTAAGAATGGGTTAAAGTGATCATCAAATTAAATATCCCTCAAGGTCAAAGCTATTTGGAAAATCACAAGGTATCAAATTCGAAAATGTCTAAAGCCACAACATGTTAAAGCAAAGTTTTCAGTTGTTAGGTTGATATAAACCTTCAAGGCACTTAGAAGTTGTTTGTAAATAATCAAAAGGATTAAAAATCTTGCAAGTATCTGGTTGTTAGCATATTTTTAGTAAATACATGCATTAGATGCTGATCTGGGTTGAATCTATGAACAAGCTGTGGATCCAGTTATAAAAAATGTCTACATAATTTTCACCATGAATTTAACAAACGGTGCTTTCCTACCAATTATGGACTTGTATTTTAGTTTTAGCTAGAGTTGTCAATGTGGGTTGGCCCAGACCTAGTCCTTGTGGGCTTAGAAAAATTGATGCCGAGCCAGGTTGACCCACATATGTTGGAGCTAGGAAGATGCTCAGCTCTTAGAAGGGCATACACTACAACAAAAGTAAGCAGATGTGACAATCTTCTATGTTAGTTATATAACTGAAAGGTCGCCATGGCCTGCAATGTGATCAGGGTGATATTGGGTTGCAACTCTAATGCGCAGAGAAAAACTGGTCGGTTTGAGCGTCACCGTAAGTAATTCCTATGCAAAACTTAACTGATGTATGCCTCACTGGTTTGGCCCACAGTTGCTTCCTTTTCTTGTAGTGAAAGGGTCAGGCTAGGCCGAGCCAATCTTTATCATTGAAGAAAAGAAAGCTTATGAATGCCTCTCTCTCTCTCTCTCTATATATATATATATATATATATATATATATATATATATATATATATATATATATGTATATATATATGTATATAATATGTATATATATGTATATATATGTATATATATATGTATACATATATATATATGTATATATATATTACAAATTGCATTGCAAATGTAAAACTGTAAAACTATAGACTTAAGAGGATAGTATGAAAGCAAAGAAAAAAAACAGTCCAAAAGCTCAAGGCTTTGAAACATTTATATAAGAAGTTTGACTCAAAAATATTATGGCTAAGGGTAGAAAAAGAAAAATCAAGATCTTTGCTCATATTTGATGTATCAAAGAAAAGTGACAGAATTCTTGTGGCAAGAGAGGGTATTAAAAATAGATGTTAGAGTAATTTTTGTAGGCTCTCTAGATGGTAGAGTAATTTTTGTGAGAGAGTATAAATACTAATATCAGTTTTGGAGAGCTAACCAACTTAAGAACATTTTTATTGATGCATCTAACAGAAAAAAGTGAATGAAGCTCTTAAACTTCTGAAATTTAATAACACAATATTCTCATTAAGATATGAAAGTTTTAAGCGAGTTAGGTATCAATTGACCTTTTATTAGTATAATTTGGATAGACAAGAAGATGTCTTAGGAATTAAGGAAGAGTATTGAGATAAAATTTAATAATGTAGGATCATACAATATTCTCATTAAGGTATAAAAGTTTTAAGCGAGTTAGGTATCAATTAGCTTTTTATTAATCATTTGGATAGACAAGAAGATGTTTTAGGAACTAAGGAAGAGTATTGAGATAAAATTTAATAATGTAGGATCAAGGTATGAAAAGTTTTGAACGAGTTAGGTATCAATTGGCTTTTTTTAATATCATTTGGGTAGACAAGAAAATGTCTTAAGAATAAAGGAAGAGTATTGAGATACCCATAAAAAACTAAAGAAGGCCACAATGGTGTTAGAAGGGAACTATTAAACATGTTAGGACTTTTTTTTGTATAAGAATGCAAACTATAATATTAAGAGAATCTTAAATATGGAAAAAGGTTTGGTTGTTGTTATATATATTACTTTATTTGTAACAACTTATTCTATAATTTAAAAACTAAAACGTCTGATTAAGAGAAGAATCTTCAACCAAATTCGAAATGACAAGATAAAAACAGAAGACCGGATTTGCCACCCCATGTATACAACTAGAAGCCATTTTCTGATAAAAAAGACACCCTTATCTTGTGAGGGTTCTACTCACAAGATTAATCTTCTCAAACTCAATCGTTTAGCCCCAAAGCCCGAATATCTTCTAGGGGTTTGCCTAACCAACTTGCTGACAAACGGCAAAGAAAAGGAAGAAATGCCGGAATCGGATTCGGTTTAAAATGGCTATAAACTGTAAAGCAATTTCGATGAAAGTTTGACTGCCATAATTTCTACGGCACACACCCTTTCTTGCTATTCGCACACCCTCAATCTCTTTTATATTCAAAATTTCCCTTCTCGTGACACGCAGACGTGCGCTCAAACCCAATGGCCCGAGGTGCGTCTGCATAAGCAAGCACATTCATAGAGTGGGCACTTTGCGTCTACCTAGTGCATTTGGGCTCCGACGTCCATTGGCGGTGTCTCCTCTCGATGGAAGAGGGAAAGTGGGTGTGTGGGTGTGTGAGAGAGAAAGAGGAGTATGTGAATGAAAAGGGCAATGTGCTGCTGTGTATGAAGAAGAGGTATGCGAATAACGCTGCCCTTAACTACTTATGTGCGTGCGCATACACACACACATATGTATGTATATATATATATATATGTATATATATATTTGTATGTATGTATATATATGTATATGTATATATATATATATTTGTATGTATGTATATATATGTATATAAATCCAACTAATGCTTTCATCCATCGAATTAGGGCACAGACATATACATGATATGATATAGTAGGCATAGGCATACTATCCCAGACTAAGCTCTCTCTCTCTCTCTCTCTCTGTCTGTGTGTGGTCATGATTTACATGACAAGGCATTCAGTCTCCCATTAGAAATTATACCACTTCAGAACTGCTTCCATAAACTTATATTTAATCCACATCGAAGTTGGTGTGGAATGTGCACTGGGATTTTAATACGAGTTGAACTACTTTCGCTCCATGATCTCCTGTCAAATTCGGTGAGTGTGGAGAGGCGTTATGGAGGCAAATTTAACGAGTTGACTAAAACAACAAGGCATCTCCTTCACATGTCAACATGCTTACTCTGAAACCGAACGTTCTCTTAAATCACAACAATTATAAATAAATGACAACTAACAATTAAAAAACCGAGGTGATTGAATGAGTCTATCTGCCTACTTAACTTTGAAGAATCTTTTTTTCTTTGTTGTGGTTTATGGAAAAAATAAAACTGTTGAAGGGCTGAAACTATTGTTGTAGAAGTTATGTGGGACCATATTGTATAGTATAGAAGTATGCATATCGTACCACATCATATATACTGCGGGACATAATACTTTATTGTTCTTATTTATAAATGAAGAAAACCAATTTAAAAATATAAAAACTGAAAATGGAAAAGTAAGAAAATTCAATTGTTAATGTGGCAGGAATTGTGACATGACATGAAAAGATAACGGTGCAACCTGAATTGGACAAGAGAAGTACTTCAATTTTTCACATGGGAGGCCAAAGCCTATGCATGCCCCAGGTGTCGAACTCGTGACCTTGTGAAAAGACCCCATAGCAATGCGAGCTATTGCTTCGATTTCGTCACAATTTATGAAGGACGTGCATTTTTTTTAAGAAAAATTACAATGTTATCCAGAGTATCACATTTTTGTTTACATGCTGTTACATTTAACAATATTTCCATGGTTTCCAAGGAAAAATCTTTTCTTCTTAGAATGTTGTGATAATCTTTCCTCTTGATGCCTATTTAACAACTAGAACCACGATTATCAAGAAGAAAGATTAAGTCCCACAATATTATAGCTTTTTCTTCTTTTTTATAAAGATATATTCAGCTATAAATCATAGCTACGGAATGAATACTGAAGCAGCAGGAAGACGCCTCCATGGCTACGAAGACATCGCTTACCTCAGCCTTCTTCCTCCTCCTATTAGTTTCTGTTCTATCACAACTAAAACTGGGCTTGGCGACGAAAACCAAGTACTTTCACAGAGTTCGCCCTGACTCCTTCCTGGCTGCAGACTCCAACTGTGCTCTGTTCAACGGTTTGTCCCTTCTTTTCCATGCATGACCAAAAAATTTTACTATATGTTATGCATGGCTATCTGGTTTATTACTTACCTTTCATTTCCTGGAAACCTGACTTTGAATCCTTCGTGTTCCTGAATTTGGGAAGGTGAATAACTGTTGGGCATCTGATTTGATGTTCAGTTTTATGATCCAAAGTTCACACTAAGGTTTATGGGCTATGAACTGTATATCTAACGCAGTTCTCCTCCTTTCTCATCCAGTAGAAGTTGTGATTTTTTCTTTTTAGGGGTGGGAGGGGGGTGACTTTAGTGCTTAGTGTTCTTCAACTAGGAGCATATTTCTCTGTAGGCAACCTTCTGTCATGCGATTTCCGGATATCTTCCCTTCAATTTGTGACCCTTCGAGATGAAAGTTATTCCTCTCAAGAAAGCTTGCAATATGTACTGTGTGCTGCATCGCGCTATCGCCGACCCTGCAGCCGGAGGGTTGGCCACCAAGCTTGATAGGATAGAGACATTTTGATCTGCCGGAGGCTTTAAAAGAAGGTTGCAGGCTGAATAATGGCTAAAGCATATCGAAAGGAATCCATTATCTAGATCACATCTCCAGTGGAGCTTCTTTTCCCTAAAACTTGACTTCTCCCTAAAACTTGACTCCCCTTTCAGGTATAAACTGGGTAAACTTTCATGCTTCTGTGATTTAGATTGTTTTATCTGATTCTCTTGGCACAATGAAGTTTTGGCTTTGGATATGTGGTGTCAGAAAAGCAAAAGATGATCAAACAGGCGATTCAGTTGGTTACCGCCTTGAGTGGTGTCAGAAAAGCTTGGTCAAACTTATATTTATGTGATTTCACTTTTTATTCGATTACCAATCATGTTCCTAGAGATGAGCTAGACCTACAATGATAATTTTGTAAGCTCGCCCTTATAATCAAATACTCCATAGGCCTCCTCAATGACAGTCCTCGTGCTTCATGGGCTGCATGCTTGCTCAGTTGCAGAATTTTGGCATCAAAGAATTTAAATGCTGATTACTCAAAGAAGTTTAGGTTCCACATATGAGAAACACAATCTCATGATATCAAGTATATTAGACAATATGGTTGGAGTGGTATTTATTAAAAGGAATGCACACCCTTTTGCAAAGGGTGGCTCGTGGGTAAGGCCAAGTCGACCACCTTAGGCCCTTGAATTTTAAAATCATCACAGTATATATTGTTTAGGCCCCAATATTCTTTATATTTTTGGTTCTAAACCATACTTCTGATACCATACCCAACCTTATAGTTATAGGCCCCCAAAAAATTAGAATTTCGCTGTAGGCCTCATCTAGTGTTGAACGACTCCTGCCCTTCTGCTAATGGACAGGCTATGAGTTTGTTTACATTATTTTTAAAATAGTCTAGTCGTTTTCTCTTATTATAAAATAATGGAATTTTTTTCGAGGTTAATTAAAGAAAAGATATTAGTTTTTCTAATTGTCACTGTAGGAAAGCTTATGGAAACACACGCATATTCACGTGGTAAGATTCATAATCGACATTACTGCATTGATTGCCATTAATGCAGATTCCAAAAGTCAGAAAGGAAATTCATTGACGCTCAAGCTGGTCAGTCGATTCGGGCCCTGTTCATCGAACCTTGCCAAGCCCACTAGCAAACCCAACTTCACTGAACTCATCTTTCATGATGAGGCCCGAGTCAAGTGGCTGTACTCTAAGTCATCATCAGGAGATCAATTCGAGCTAGACCAAACCAGCCTCCCTGCTTACCAGGGCAACCCATGGGGCACCTTAAATTTCGTGGTCAAGATCGGGCTCGGCACACCAAGGCAGGACTTCAATGTCATATTTGATACCGGGAGCGACCTCACCTGGTTGCAGTGCGAGCCTTGCTCCGGCTTGTGCCATCCACAACTGGGTCCAAAGTTCAGACCTTCCAGCTCGTCCACACTGCAGTACTCTTCTTGTGACTCAACCGGGTGCGCGGAACTCAAATCGGAGGGTTACTCAACAGGATCATGCACAGCAAGGTGTGGATACAGTATCCATTATGGAGACGGATCAGCGACCGTCGGCGATTTTGCCCACGACACCTTGATGCTTGCCGGCACCGATGTAATTCCCGGCTTCCCTTTCGGGTGTGGCCAGAGCAACACCGGACTGTTTGGAAATGAAGGAGGGCTGCTTGGCCTGGGAAGGAGGAAGCTCTCTCTACCCTCAATTGCAGCCAAGCAATATGGTGGAACCTTCTCATACTGTTTGCCAATAGGAAGCTCGCCTGGTTTCTTGACATTTGGACCGGACCCTGGATCCAGATCCACATCATACACCTCATTGCTGACAAATCCTCAGCACCCAACCTTTTACTATGTTCCACTTGTGGGAATAAGTGTGGCCGGGAAGATGCTGCAAGTGCCGCCGTCGGTGTTTTCGAGCTCCGACATGCTCTTGGACTCCGGCACCGTGATCACACGCTTGCCGTCCACGATCTATGCCCCGCTCCGAACCACATTCATGAAACTGATGACCATGTACACCACGACCCTATCTTTCAGCATCCTGGACACTTGCTATGACTTTGGTGGTAATACAACCGTATTACTACCAAAGATCGCATTTTATTTTCAGGGAGGAGCCACATTGGAGCTGGCTCCAAACAGCATCATGCTCCCTCTTGGCGGAAGCCGGTTCTGCCTGGCCTTCGCCGAGATTGCCGGAACTGGGATTATAGGGAACTGGCAGCAGCGGACCACCGAGATCATCCATGATATAGCCCACTCTAGAATTGGGTTCAGCCCGGGTGCATGCCAGTAGTCTACGGAGCTAAGTTGTATGTCAGCTATGTCTTCCTTACAAAAGAGCCATTTCATTCTACTGGTTTCATACATATTGGTGAACCATCCCGTTTCTTTGTGAAATGTGATTAGAACTCAATTTAACAAGCCAGCTAGTTGGTTCAGGTTGTTCGAAGCCATTTGATTTAGATTTGTTATGAACTGTTTCAAATGAATTGGAAAAGATAAGTCATTGAATTCATCTTTATATCGTGTTGTGTTTGTGTTAGAAACACGTCAATCTATGCGCCAAACACGACTCGTCAATTTTTCCATTTCATATATGAAATTTCCCACGATTTCAACATTCATATTGTGTTTTTCTTTTCGAAAAAGGGATTACAGGGAATAGTACTGCCCCGTCAATGAGAAATCCGGGTACCTTGCTCTAAAGAGTTGGGTTCGGATCAGCGGCGGATCTAGAATTTTTTGTGGGGGGGCAAACTGCTTATTCGACCATTTGACGTGGAAAGAACTAGTGGCCATGGATTCAATTGTCCCCTTGTAACTTTTTTATTGGTTTTTTCAATTTAAGGTGGCATGGCAGCCCCGCCTCTCCTTAATGTAGATCCGCCACTGGTTCGGATGCCAGATAGCTGGTTTGGCCAGTCCATGAGCCGTCATACTCTGTTGTGTTATCTTGTGTTCGTTTTGAAATCCATTAATACAAACATGACCCGACTTTTGTCATGCCACTTTGTTTGGGCACAAACACAAACTTCTCAGGTTGTGCTTGTGTCTTCTTTTCGTGTCGTATGAAATCGCCACCCTACTCAAACAAATAAATATTCAAGTGTGGATCCACATCTATCAGCCATGCAGTACATGCATTCATAATCTTTCAAGCACAACAAATATGGGAGCAAGAACCATCAGATTCAAGAAATTCGTTTGAGAAATCATTTTCCTATTAGTAACTTAACAAGAAATTAAAGGACAGCGTATAAGTTGCCACGGTCCTCCTGGCTTAGGATTCGACTCGAAAGAAACTTCTACTGAAGATCAGGAGCTCAATACCCAGGGGCGTGCATATCTGAAGGTCACCAATCCACTTAGTGTAGAAAAATGGCCGGTTTTAGTCCTTGTTTCAGTGTTGACAATATTTGTGCAAGAAATATCTGTTTTGCAAGTAATTCACGTATTTCGATTGCATTAAACTTATGAATCTAAACTTTCTGCAAGAATGATACGAAAAGGGCCTAAAATTTAACAGTTTACTTCCCTTTCGCAACAAAGCAGCACATCAGTTTCTACAGAAAATAACTTTGATGGGATGTTTTCAGCAGCAGGGGATTTAATTCACCCGTTTCCTGAATTTTCCTCCAATGTCAAAGTTGCGAAGATTGTAGATCCTACATATGATCGCATGAGGTTCCAGAGATCAAAGACCATGGGGTTATATTGGGACCTTTAGATCTTACATTACTACCTCTGTCTCAAAAATTATATGTACATATAATTCATGACAATCAATTGTACCCAAAAAAAAAAAATCATGAGAATCATATGAAAACAAGATAGTTTCACGTTGATGCCTAATATAATCAATTGATCATATGATTCATGAAATCGTATATGAGAAAATATTTTTTGTGTTGTATGATGGGATCCTAAGGAACATATAAGATCAAGGTCGAGATCCAATTAAGATCACACACATTGGGATTATTTACTTAAAATCGTGCAATTTCAGCCTTGACAGGGTCATAAGATCTAGGCTGGTTCTCTTTCTGCTGGATACTCGCATGCTGCTAGATCCTTAGAATTAGAATGATTCCAACCCAGTACCTTTGTTGTGAGAAGAGTTGCTAAGCTGTGTCCTGAGGGAGTTGCCTCTGTTAACACTAGAATGAGTGCGGGAGCCTGAGAGGTGGTGGTTTACCCTAGCAGATTTCGCTTAAGGCAGATTATCTCCAGCGCGTGATTCCTAGATGAATGTCACTACACACACACACACGCACACACACACACACACACACACACACACATATATATATATATATATATATATATATATATATATATATATACATATATATATATATACTTGGGATCTTCGCAATCATGCTTCATTTTTTACTACTACATTCTATCGCTGCGTTTACAGTGAATTGCTTAAAGAAAAATAACGTTTTCTGAATATTATAGTTTAAGCAGATGCATAATTCAATTACATTAAAATTCAACCAGTCAAGATCAGACAATAATTCCCGAAAAGTTGATAAGCTTAAAAGATAAGCTTACCAAAGACATCAAGAAACTCTATACAGGCGAGAAGAATAAATGGCATTCAAAGTCTTTCTCCTCTCAGAACTCCTCATATGCACAGTAGTGATTCCCATTTGTCTTTCTCTTGACAGGGCCCGAATTTCGCTTCGCCAAAAGAACACTATCGTGAGAACCGACGGGCTGCTGCTGCATCACTTCAGAAAGAGTCTTCAATTTAGGACAGTGAATTATCTCTAGAAGTTCAAGTATACGGAGGTCTTGCAGACCTTCAGGCAGATCACTTAGTACAGGGCAATCCTTGATTATAAGATTCCAAAGGGCGCGAAAATGCTGCTCTCCTTCACCTAATGTTGTCAAATTTTGGCAACTGCTGATTGTCAAAGTCTCTAGAGAACGGAGATTCTTCAACACACTCCCCAGTGACCTTATCATGGAAAGTCTCTCAATTTTGAGCTCACGAACTCGTACCAAGTCAATTTGCCAACTCCGGCTGGTAGATGCCTGATTGAGCAGGAATGGTCAAAGCAGAGATGCCGAAGGCTAATTACTTTTACCAAGTCCTTTGGAAGTTTCATAAGATGGTTTCACTGCTCTTTTCTCAATGTCTGTAAGTTTTGGGGACTTGTTATGGACCTTGGTAACTCTTTAATGAGAGTAGAACTAGGATCAAGGTATCTTAGAAGTTTTAGGCCCCCCACCAACTCTGGCAAATCTTCAACTTGAGTCCCACTCAAATCCAGCACCCTCAAGAACTGCCAACTTCGAAATATTTTAGTCGTGTGGTGCTTGATATTGCTGTAAGCAAAATGTGATGTTGCTTGATTTTCCCACCATCTGCAAAACACAAGGTCCTAAGCGTTTTGGTGCTAAGAGGAAAATCAGAAATGGATGGTCCGATTTCATGAGCATAAGACCGGCACATATTGCATCATTCATAAGAAAAGTTTTAAATACCTAGAGTTAGTTTTTTATAGTGATGAAAATTTTTGACAAATTGGTATCAGAGCGTATGGTTATTAAAATATATTTTATAATAAGTTAATTGTCGAAATATAATATCATATTTTTGTATAGGACTAGAGAGGATTGAATTTTAATTTAACTCCGAGTATTATGGGTGTTGAAAACGATGAAATGCTATCATATGGTTCTGCTGTAGCAGTTGAAGAACTATCCAGTACACCTCAAGGTCCTCTTGTGCTACCACATATTCTACTTATACAAGGTAGTCAGGATGCTGCAACATTACTTACCAAAATGATCAAGTTATTGGAACACGTTTCGAGAGAATCCACTGTAACCATTCAATACTTAACAAAGAATGATTGTAAGGAGTTTAAGAGAGTAATTACAGATCTGTTGGAACCTTATGAGTGGATTGACAAAATGGAGAAAACTTTCGATATACTGGCTCATACTGATGAGGTGAGGAGGGTGCAATTGGCGTCAGGTATTTTTGAAGAAAATGCAAAACAGTGGTGGAAAGCATAGAAAGAGACTTGTAGCACTTCGTGAACTTCAGAGTCGTTTAAGAAGATATTTTTTGATCACTTCTTTTCTTACAATGATCAGATGCATCTACAACTTGAGTTCAATTAGCTATAGCAGGACAATTTATCGGTGAGAGAATATACCAACCAATTCCTAAGGTTTTTGCAGTTTGACTCAGGTATGGTAATTTCTAAGGCGCGAGTAAATAACTAATTTGGGGGACTTTCTGATCCGATCCGTAAATCACTAAGAGGAAAGATATATACAAATATTGATGAGTTAAAAGCTGTTGCTACCCATGTAGAGACAAATATTTTGTATTATAAGGGTAAGAGGATGCCAATAGAATCAACTTTTGACAGCTTACATGAAGGCACGAAAAAGAGTAAACCAACTCAATTTCGTCTGTAGACAAACAGAGGTAGTCAGACTCAAGCGAGGAGTAGGAGTTTAGGAGAGCAAGACAACCAACAAAATCGTGGGATCACTTGTTATAATTGCAGAGGCACGGGACATAGAGCTAGAGACTATCATTTACAAACAAACTCAAACATTTAGTAGTGTACATAAGGAGGACATGAGAGACCGTTGTTTCATATGCAAAGAGTTCAGTTATCGTAAGGTTGATTGTTAATAAGTTGTGTATTATCCATTTTCTTTAGTTCAAGAAAGCACTATGGGGCCTCCTCGTCCTCTGGTACCTTTTCGTCAACAAGGACCATCTCGATTGTCTCACCCTCAAGTAGCTAACTAGGGATGTGTCTATGTTGTAGAGGGCCGAGTGTTAGGTACCTATCATTTGGTTATCAGTACCTTATCGGTTTGTGATATTCTTGCACGTGTTTTGTTTGAATCTTGTGCAACATATTGCTTTATTTCATCACTTTTGTAAGTCGTACAAGTTTAGATATAAAACCATTAGAGGGATTTTCTATATGTTTTCCAAATGGTGATGTTATTGTATCGCATCGAATTTTGTGAGATTATTTTATATTTGTTGGTGGTCATGACCTGAGAGCCGACTTGGTTTTGTTGGAGATTTTGAAATACGATGTAGTTTTGGACATGAATTGGTTATCAAGGAATCGTGTCGTGATTAATTGCAAGAAGCGAGAAATCATTTTCTATATCCCTCAAGAGACTACTTTCATTTTTCAAGGTTAGCGAGAAGAGAACCCGGTATTTATTATATTTGTTCTTGAGGCGTACAATTATATACGAAACGAATGCGAATGATACTTAGCATTTGTTATGCAGTCTGATGCTAAAGAGAAATTATTAAATGATATCAGTATAGTTAATGAATTTCTTGATGTTTTTTGTGATGATTTACTGGGACTACCTACAAAATGACAAATAAAGTTTGTTATTGATTTACAAAAAGGTGTTAATCCTATATCTAGAACACCCTATCGTATGACTCCTGTAGAATTATGAGAATTAAAGGCTCAATTGCAAGAATTATTAGAGAAGCGCTTTTTTGACCAAGTACCTCACCATTGGGAGCATTAGTCTTATTGGTGAAAAAGAATGATGACTCACTTCAGCTTTGCATTGATTATAGACAACTTAATCGGGTGACTATAAATAATAAGTATCCATTATTTAGGATTGATGACTTATTCGACCAATTGTAGGAACCTTGTGTATTTTCAAAAATTTATCTTCGGTTTGCATATTATCAGTTGAGGATACGAGAAGTTGATATACCTAAGACTGCTTTTAGGACTTAGTATGGGCATTATGAATTCTTAGTTATGCCTTTTGGGTTAACCAACACTCCAACAACATTCATGTACTTGATGAATCGGGTATTTTGAGATTATTTGGACAAATTTGTCATGGTGTTTATTAATGATATTTTGATATATTGTAGGAGCGAGGAGGAGCATGTTGAGCACCTACGTATCATACTTGGTTTGATACGAGAAAAATAATTATATGCTAAGTTCTCTAAGTGTGATTTCTAGTTGGACCATATTGGCTTTCTTGGTTATATTATATCTAAGGATGATATTTCAGTAGATCTAGCTAAGGTCACGACTGTAGTCAATTGGGAAAGATCGAAGAACGTCTCTGAAATACGTAGTTTTTTCGGGCTAACATGATATTATTAGAGATTTATTGAGGGTTTTTCTAGTATTGCAGTTTCTCTCACTCGATTAATGAAGAAAGATACTCAATTTCAGTGGAAAGATGAGTGAGTAGAGTTTTGAAGAGTTGAAGATAAAATTGCCTTCTGCACCAGTATTAACATTGTCAATTAGTAATGAAGATTTTAGAGCTTACTGTGATGCCTCAAATAAAGGTCTTGGTTGTGTTTTGATGTAAAAAGATAAAGTTATTGCTTATGCATCACGATAGTTGAAGAAACATGAGGTAAATTATCCAGTACATAACTTAAAACTTTCAGTAGTCGTGTGTATACTTAAAATTTGGAGACATTATTTGTATGACGTTAAGTTCTAGATATTCACTGATCATAAGTGCTTAAAGTATATCTTTACACAACCTCATCTTAATATGCAACAAATGCGATGACTTGAGTTCTTCGAGGATTATGATTATGAGATTATTTATTACTTTGAAAAAGTTAATGTAGTTGCAGATGCCCTTAGCAGGAAAGGAAAAGAGCAGGTAGCTCATTGTTGTACTCTGTTTCGATCAACACTTAAACTTTGGGTGATAGTACTGGCAGCATAGAGAGATGATCCTGAGTTGAGGAAGATTATAGATGAGATTCATAGTAGAGGTTGGCTCAGATATGAGATATGTGAGGATGATGGTTTTTTACGGTTTGAGGGACTCATATATGTACCTAAAGATAAATCACTTCGAAAGGAGATATTGGAATCAACACATTATATTCACTTCATCATTCACTCTAGTAGGACAAAGATGTATAAAGACCTAAGCCGATAATATTATTGGTCTAGAATGAAAAAAGCTATTGATGAATTTATGATTAGATATATGACTTGTTAGAAGGTGAAGGCGGATCACTAGCGACCAGTTGAAACCTTAAGACTATTACCTATTTTTGAGAGAAAATGACAATATATTAACATGAATTTTGTTATTAGACTTCCTCTCACCTCACAGAAGCACGATGCTATCTGGGTAATTATTGATTGACTTATTAAGGTTGCACGATTTATACAAATTCAGAAGAATATGTCATTATCGAAATTAGTTGCTGTGTATATTGCTGAGATCGTTAAGTTATATTGTGTGCCAGAGATCATTACTTCTTATAGAGACCCTCATTTTATCTTTAATTTTTGACAAAGTTTAAATGATGCTTTACAAACAAGATTGCAGTTTAGCACGGCATTTCACCCACAAACCGATGGGCAAGCTGAACGTAAATTCAAACTCTAGAGATATGCTTTGAGCATGTGTGTTGGATAGTAAGAACCAATGAGATAACCAATTGTACTTCATTGAATTTGTATATAACAATAGTTTCAAAGCGAGCATTGGGATGTCGCCCTATGAAATGCTTCATGGGAAAAATTATAGGACTCAACTATGTTGGGATATCCCTAGGCTATGACCTACAACAGGTACATAGATACTTCAACAATCATCAGATCATGAGATGAACTTGGTTTGTTAACGAATTAAAGGAGCTCAAGACTGACAGAAGAGCTATGTAGATAAAAGACGTCATGATCTAGAGTTTACGGTTGACGATTATGTATTCTTAAAAGTTTTTCAGCTCGATGAGTAACTCGCTTCGGATAGAAGGGTAAGTTGAGTATTTGGTATATTGGACCTTACCAAATCGTGAAACGAATTGGAGATGTTGCCTACCAATTGGACTTGTCGTCGTCATTGATTGGAGTGCATAATGTATTTTACATATCCATGTTGCGAAAATATGTTTCTAGTCCCTCGCATGTCATCGAGGTCGAACCGCTACATATACGTGAAGATTTGTCTTATGAAGAGGTGTGCATAACCATCTTGAATAAAAAAGAACAAGTCTTACGTCGTCAAGTTTTGAGGACAGTAAAAGTACACTAGAGTCATCATTTAGCGAGCGAGGCTACTTGGGAGCTCGAGGATGAAATACGAGAAAAGTATCCACATATCTTAAGGTACTTTATAATTCTGAGGATAGACTTTCTTTTAGGATGGTAGAATGTAACGCCCGAGCGTTACTGCACAACAAGGCTATGCAAAGACAACAATAATTGTCAATGCACAACCGTTTTGGATTTGTATAGCCTTCAAAAGAGGCCTCCACGGTAGACAATGTCGAGAAAGATTAGAGAAGCATCGGGAGGAGCTGCACGTGCCGGAAAAGAGGAACGGTCGCCGGAATCTGGTAAGAAAAATCCAACTTTGTTTTTGTAAATTTTTTTTATTTTAGTTGTTAAAACTGAGTTAAATGGGAGGGCTTTTGTTTGATTCATGCTAAACCTTTGAAAATAAGCCTTAATACGCGAAAATCGACTCAAAACAAGCATAGATTTATGAAATTTTTCTCAAATATGAGTTACCATTTTTCATAAATTTTTTGGCCAAAACGACACCGTCGGCGACCATTGATAGGTTGGGTTGGAAGAGGAAGGGTAGGCGATCGGTTGAGGACCATCGCCAACCTTAATCGTCAATGGAAACCGACAAAATCGACACCAAAAAACTATGAGAACCGGCCCTTTTGTTCTTGTCCCTGGTTTTCGTGTCGAGTAGGACATGACGTGTCGTGTCAGATACGACATGACATGTCTGGAATGCCATGAACCGACACTGATTCATGTCCTGTCCTCATGTCGCATGTTAAGAACCAGTTCTGTGTCAAAACAGGTTCTCTATCGGGTTCTGTGTCCGAAACGAGTCAAGTTTGGGTCGTGTTTTGGAATAAGTTTTTGGATTAGAAACATGACCCGTGTGAATAATTACAGGTTCTATGTTGACACAGTAACACATGATACCTATTGTGTCACTCAATTTGGATCAAATATGGATCTAGGTATCAGTTTGAATCTCGGATAGTTTAAATGAATCTAAATTTGGTTTTGGTTGATTTTAGGGTCATTTGGGATCCGATTTGGATACGGTTTGTTGCGTTAGATTCGTAGTTAAATAAATTTTAATATTTTAATTATTTATAATTATTTAGAGATTAAAATTAGAGGATTTGGTGGTGATAAGAGTGGCTCAGCGGCTTAAGGGCTGGATCTTAGCGCTCCTTTAGGTAGGGTTTTATTCATTTTTTTACAGAACCATGCTAGAAGTGATTTTACTTGTTTTAGATATATTTAAATGTGCATGATTGATAAATGTTTTATTGATGTTTATGAAATATTATTCACAATTATGGGTTATTTGATATGCTTTTTAAATAAAACATGTTTATGACATTGATTGATAAAGAGCATGTTTTGATATGCATGTGTTGTATGAACATGATATTTAAATGTTGTATGGATATGAATTTGGTTTTGGATATTCGTGTATCTGGATATGATTTGTGAATGTGATAAACTGTAATTGGTTTTAGAAATGTAATGATGTGTAAATATACGAGCCGTACTTGTGTGGGTTGTTATGATGAATAAATATACGAGTCGTACTTGTGTGCTTTACATAACTAATGATGTGTGCGTGTGTGAGAGTGTGTGCGTATGAATTTGAGATCATGATTTATAGATAAATGTGGTTTGTTATGAAATGATTGTGAAATTATGCATGCTTTTAGTATGATTTCTGTTTAAAAATGTTTAACCTCTCTGCTGAGTTGTGTATAGGAGCTCATCCCATTGTTTTACAGCTCATCCTGAAGTTAGCACTTTGAAGGCACATGGAGTAGAGTAGGAGTTGAATAGAGCTGTATTTTTATTTTAGATGGTATGATGAGTGTTAAACGATTTATAAAATCTTGTTATTCGGGATTATTGTTAGGTGGGCCCCACACCATTTTGAACACGTTGTTTAGAACTTCGATATGAATATTTATTTCAGTTAGATATTTCATTGAGTTTGAATTAAATTAGTATTGTATTTGGTCACTGCTCACCATCACACCCGCGCGAGAAGCGGCCACATGGCATCGGCTCGGGCCGGGTCGTGGTCGCAACCCGAGCGGGTGTGACAGTTAGTATAGTTGATCTGGTGATCAGCTTGTACATTTGGAATGAAAGGCATCCATATATAGGTATAGGACTTATGTGACCATATAAATAAAGGTGAATGTTGTTTTCATTTGTGAGGTATGTGGATGATCGAGATTTCCTTCAATGTGTGCATGTTGTATGCGAAAAAAAAGCTTGACATTGAATGTTCAAATTTACCCCACAAGGGAATCCGGAAGCTGATCATCATCAACACAAATTCATCAAGGCCCCAGCCGGCCTCTTTCAAGTTAGCAGGATTCCTTGGTTCAGTTTGATCTTAGTCTCGTGGTGCACAAATTAATATCTAATTTTGTTCTCGACTATTCATTAAACAGAAAACATTTCAATCTGTCGGGTTTAATTTGAACCCCGGCCTTAGCAATATGTAGATCCCTTCAGCTTGTGTCTTTGATTTGTATGATGTTAGCATCTTATAAGATGGAATATACTTGATACAGAGTTGCAAACTGGCAAATGGTGGAATGTTGAATAAGATCATATATCAGAGAAATAAAAAACAAAAGGTCATGTTGATGTTCGGTATATATATATAATAATAAATAGGTAAGTCTATCATAAAGCATCCCGTGTTTGCCCCCCCCCCCCCCCCCCCCCCCCCCCCGCCTCCCTCTCTCCGCCATGCTCCAAAGAAAGCATGTCGTTTCAGCAAACAAGACTAGGTTGGGAAGTGACAAATTTAAATCAAATGTCTTCATGACCAACGTTTATAGACCAATTTAAGATCCACTTCAGGCCTCTGATTTTTTAGGCTTCAAACTTTTAGTTGCAATATACACTTTTGTAGGCAATTTTTTTTTTTATTGAAAAGACTCAGGCCTCAAATTTTTATACACTACTCCTCAAAACCGACTGACTGCATCATATGTGAACTTGACCTGCGTTTGTATATACAAAATAGGGCGCCCCTGGTGCATGATTCTGTGCACCGATGAAAAAAGAAATACGGCTTCTACCAGCATGTACACATACATATACAAAAAGTTAAGTTACTAACTATATCCTACTTTTTAATTCTTTTCCTTTGCATGAAGATGGCATTCCCTAATTATCCAAGACAACTAAGTAATATACTAAGCAATATGACGTTTTTACGCCATTTTAAGAAGTTTTATATATAATTGCAGATAGAATGCTGCACACACACACACACACATATATATATATATACACACGCACATACATATAGTATCTTAACTTTGTTGGAGTTTTGTGTGGAATGATGCTTTTCTTAATCAATATTTAAGTGTACTGCTGAACGGAGTAAAAAGGTCCAAGCTTAATTATTGAGGCTTAATATTGCGGCACTAGAACATTTTTTAACCCTGTCACTAAGGTGCATTGGTCTGCTCGGTTCAATAACCGAAAACCGATTAGCCTTTAAATTTGGAAAAGGAACCCGAACCGAAATCTGTGTAGGGAACCAACCGGAACCAAATTATTTTGGTTCGCTTATTTGGTTTATCCTATAACAGAATTCTATATATGTATATATATAGTAATGTGTATGTATATATGTGCATATACATATATATATATATATATATATACATAAATACGCTATATACATGTATATATAGTTATTCGAAAATGCATTTAGTTACCTGATGTTTTATATATCATATATGATTATCAAAGAGTATGAAACCAATCCTTTTCTATTGAGGCTAGCTCTTCCTTCTTTTATGTAAGGATAAGGAGCAATAAAATCAATGATATCAAAATCTTCTGAATAAACACACACAGGAATTCTGCTTGCACATCTTTTTGAACTCGACAAAAAATGTGTAACTGAGTCATCAAACTACTCTAATATCTAACCCAAACCCCAATACAAATATATCACCTGAACCGTCCATCTACCCCGCCCCCGCCCCCTCCTAACCAAAACCCTGATACAAAATATAGATCGAAGTTTAGACAAAACCCAAAAGACACACACAGACAGAGAGACAAACTGGAACAGAAGTGAAGAGCGGATTGATGTCCGCTAGAAACGGCGAAGCGAGCGGTCCACAAATTGGCATCCTTTACACCCATTGATTCCTGTGACAGGCCCTGAAGATCAATAAGGTGAGAGGCTTTCTTTGCACAATCAATGGATGCGAGAGAGAGAGAGAGATGCAATTGACTGTGTTATTTACATACAGATGCTTAAAACAACATATCAGTTATTCGGTCAGTTCGGTTCTGGATTTTTGAAACTCAAACCCGAACCAAATACCAATTTTCATAGAATTACTAAACCCATTCCGAACCGATTTTTTGTTTTGACCGAACCAAACCTAGAATTTCGATTCAGTCCAGTTCGCTAAATCCTTTTTAACAGAATTGTGCTCACCCTTAGTAAAAATGTCATCATTGTTATTATTATTATTATTATTATTATTATTATTATTATTATACATTTCCTTGCATTGCCAAGTCTCGAGAGGATAACAACGACGTAATGCACACAAGGCAACAAGTGGATCGACTTAAAACTTGAAGGTCAAGAGTTTGACAGTGGGGCGCCCATTTGGCTTTGGCCTCCTCAATTGTAACCAAAAGAGAATAATAGTTGTGGTAATAATAATATCGACGTCTTCTTTTGAATAACTAAGAGGTAAATTTTGGTTCAAAAGAATGAGAAATGAGGGGGTTGCGAACCTCCAAATTCGTATGCTGAGTTCATTTGTTACCTCCAAGTGCAAACCTTATCAATAGAGCAACTAAAACAAGATACGCTCGCCACCAACATTGAGAGCCCACCGAAATTGTGCCTGTGCGCGCGCGTTCTCAGCAATGATAAATATATTCTATATAAATATAAGGGGGGTAGGTATTATTCTTTCAAAAAATTAATGATTTCAATACAAATGGATCTTGTTCGATCATGTGAGGAAGAGAAGAGAAGGGGCCGTGAGAAAACATTAAAAAGATCCATATAAGTTAGAATCAGGTAATTCGGATAATAGATTAGTCCTGCAAGAAAATGAAATTTGGGTTTAGACACAAAGAGGGGCAGCAATCCCCTCCAGAATTTTGAAAATTTCATGCAGGAGATATCACACTGCAGAATTTGGGTGCAACCTCAATCAACTCGAGCACACGGCTTATCAACGTCAACCACAGAAATTTGAAAATTTCTTAGGTCCGTCACTATAAATAGAAAAATACAAATGTTTTGTAGACATGAAATACCGGTATATCTCGGTTAAAATATAAGCATGCCTCACAATTTTTTTTTATGAGTCCACCACTCCTCCTCAAGGTTGAAGTCTAAGATGCCCCACTGGTTAGAAACGCATGCCGAGTCAGGTCTGATCTAAGGGTCACAATTTCAGGTTTTAAGTCATATTTGTTCATGTTAAGCCATTTTACAATTGTGTCAAAACAGGTCAGCCAGAATGACCGAATTTCTTTCCTCTTTTATGTCACTTAGGGAAGACACAAGCATGGACTTTTGGGTCATGTTCATGTTGGGTTATCATGTTGCATCTTATTTAGCTAGAACTTTTGTATTTTGCATCATTTTACATGTCATATAATTTCATATTCATGTGAAAACAGGTTCGCTCAAACACAACACATTTGTTTTTCATGTTACTTTGGATGCACATAAATGTGGTGATTTCGGATCTCACTTTAAGATGGTATGGGATGGTTGAACGGTGTTTTCGAATTTGCTTTTAGAGATTTATTAGAGGGTCATGCATCATATTAGCACCTTGTTTAGATATTAGACATTTGAGTTAGATGATTTATATCAGTTTGCTTGATTATGCATATCGTTTATGCTCATACCCGTATGAGATGTGTCGACGTGACATTAATCCGGATCATGTCGTCGTCATCGTGACTCATGAAGGTATAAGATCACTTGCTACAACGCACTGTACGTCCTTAAAACTTTTGTTTATACGGGTATAATACTCAGTAAATGAGGGCCAAATCAAAACATCATGCAAGTTCAAGCATGTGACACTGTTGGAACTTGGAAACGTAGAACTACCGAATTCGAAATTACAGAAAAATCGGTGCTAAATGGCATAACTGGAAAAAAACAGGTGGTATCTGAAATTTTCCAAAGACTTGGTTCAGCATATTTCGTCCGTAGGCATGATAAGAAATCAGACGCTTTAGAATAATAATGAAGTTAAAAATGTATTGATGTCGCGTAAGGTTTCGCCTTTCACTGGACACTTTAGTCATCACATGCATCACTGCTTGCGAAAGCACTGAAACGTAAGCCAACAGCATCTATTCGACGTCATTTCCCCAAAGGGCCTGCAGTGACTGCAATCACTGAGACGTACGTGAATTGATCTCTCTCTGTCTCTCTCTCTCTGTCTCTGTCTCTCTCTCTCTCTCTCTCTCTCTCTCTATATATATATATATATATATAGAGAGAGAGAGAGAGAGAGAGAGAGAGAGAGAGAGAGAATATAGTAAAAATACTTAAATCTCATTCGTATTCAAATTTATTTGATTATGTCAATTGTTCGATTTTGGGATAAATAGTTGAAATGATGAAGCAAAAAAATATTTAATATAAAATACAAAGATATATAATATTTTTAATTTAATTATTAATTATGATAATAAAACAATAAAATATTTGAATAGAGGTTAAAACAAACGTGATTTGAGTATTTACCATCACCTATATATATATAATGCGTATATGATATGCCTAAACTCCACCTTGAACAGAAAGAGACGCCTTGTTCGTAAGCCGACCTTCTTTAAGAGTGTCTTTGTAAAAGAGGGAAATTCAATCATGGTTAAGAAAGCTAAACAACGTGAAAGTCATTTCTTTTATAAAAGGTAATTAGTTAAATACTCTTGTGGCGTGTGCAGCACATGAACTCTCTCTCTCTCTCCTTTTAATTGTTGCGCGAGTGACATTCTTGGGCCGTCTGGCACATAAACTCACGTCCTTCAAGTCCCCGCTTTGTTTACCAGCCAGAAAACTTCTACAAGTACAGAAAATCGCAGGAAACGACGCAAGAGAGAAGGCTTTCTCCGGTTGGCTTCTGCAAATAACCGAGTTGCTTTGATCCCCATCTTCAATCAAGGTAATTACTCAGGGTTGACACCTTCGTCCACCATAACATCATCATCACTATTGTCATTTATATATGCATGTAGTTTCACTTCATTTTTATGACTTCCAAGCGACTGTGTGACTTTTTTCTTTTGCTACGCCTACTTTTAGTTGCCATAAAAATGATTGCCCTCGATTAATTCCTACAATTTGATGGAAATTTGGGAAGTGCACACCTATGGATTGCTCTGAGAAGGAGCAGCACAGATTAATAGGATATGGTATAATTAATTAATCTAGGTCTAATAAATGAGTGGCTTGGCTCCTTTTCTATAGCGAATGAAGCAAGCTAACTACTCACCGAACAGCCTCTGAATACTTAATCAGCTCATCATCCAAGCTGATCACACACACACACACAGTTCTTGAATATTAACTAAAATGAAGGAGCTTTCATTTACCTAAAGCCGTCTTTTTGTAATTGAAGAAAAACTGGCCATCCATTTACTTAGGTACAATTTTATAAATATCATTTAATGAACCTCGAGGACCCTAACCAAGCTGAAATGTGTTCCAGTTTGCATATTTTAAGGAACAAAACTTGAATGGGCCATAGACAAGCCAAACTACAAGCAGCTTGGCCAGCCATAAGTTAATGCCTAAATTCGTATACTTTAAAAGATCGTTGCTATATGATCACTAAAAAATAAAATTAGAGAGAATATTAAAGTGGTTTGGACATTTGGAAGGATTCCTACATCGAGATATGGCGAGGAGGTTCATTAAATGTTAATACCACACAAGACAAAGTACAATGATCACTAAGAAATCATCGAGGCACACACACACACACACACACACACACACACACACACACACACACATATATATATATATATATATATATATATATATATATATATATATATATATATATATATATGAAGTTTTTGGCCTAACTTAGGCTTGCGAATCAAAAAAGCAAACAGAAAAAGAAAAACTTTAATTTTTCTCGTAAACTTTAAGAGCTTAACTTTTATTTTTATGAAAGTTGTCCGACAATTAAATGGCATGCAAGTCTGTCTAATTGATAGTCTCTCTGCTGGCCTCCCGAAACAATTTCAGCCAATGGAAAGTGAGGAAGGATTGGAAGAAAAATTTGGCAACGAAACGGTAGAGTCTAGCCAGAAGTCACCGGATCCACTTCAAATATTTTGTAATATAGTGGACAGAGAAGCAGAGTGGCAGCAGTTTCTGAGAAAGAACTCGGTGAATACTCTGCAGCCTCGCTTTCGATTGGAAGACTTTGATGACAGCATCAAGAGTGGTTCAAGCATGGAAATTTGTACCGTTGACGAAGAGGGCAAGAGGGATGTGAAGGAGAATGTTGTAAGTTTAGAGACAGAGAAAGAACATACGAGCTCAAAGAGAGTGAAAGAAGATGATGATGACACCTCTCACCTGGTTGGTTGTAAGAATATGAAGTATAATGCGGAGGGCTTGGGATCAAAAGCAGAATCGCGATCGATTTGAATATGGAAGGTGATTGATCGACATGCAGTAAAAAGGATTTCAACAGAGAGGGGTGATAGTGCCATCATGGTGAAAACGTAGGAGAAGCAATCAATTTGATGTGGGAGCAGGTCCTAATCCAGAAACTTTAGCCTCGAGATCTCAGCTCCTAAGACCCAGATGTAGGGTCCGCAATTTCGTGTTTCGGGTCATGTGGCATACCGTTTCGGAAACAACTGCCGACCCGAACACGGTGCTACTCTTTTGGGACACAAGAACACGGGCTTGTAGGCTGAAGTCGATGTCCGGTTTCTGTATGTCTTATGTTGCTAGTAACTTCGTGTTTCATGATTATATCCAAACAGGCCAATGTGAGGACGGGCTCGAAATTTTGGTCTGTTTTGGGTGGACACAGAGGAAGAACTTTTCGGGTTAGGTTTTCCACCTGTTTTCCGTGTTGTGGAATTTTGGAGCTTGAAATCAGTTTAATATAAAGTATAGGATTTCTAGGTTGATATCTTGAAACAGGCAATCCAACAACGGGTGGCAATGTCCAAACAACCACGAAAATCCGGGTTCACGTTTGGGATTTAGGTATCAGGTCAAGTGTGTCCCCGCTACCTCACAAAATCATACATGGAGTCGGCAAAAGCTTTATTTATAAAATCGGGTTTGGGTCCACAAGATTTCTATTTACACACCCTTTTTACTATCTACCCGCTCATGTTTTTTACAAATAACAAAATTACAACTCATTCCTTCCTCTCTCTTCTCACATCCAATTCTAGAGGGTTTTTTTTATGGTTAGATCTCTTTACTTTGGCGACCAACATTTAATTCATCTTTAGCATTGTTCTAGACAACACACTCTTACGAATCTCAAAGAAAAAAGAAAAAAAGAAAGAAGAATGAAGAACAAAAAAGAAAACAGAAAATGAAATCAATAATAATAAAGAGAACAACAATATAAGAATCAAGAACAAAAGAAAGAAAAAAATCAAGAAATATCAAAAAATAATGTCATTTCTCGACTCGAGATGCGACACTAGTGATATGAGAGACGTATCTCAACTGCATCTCCTACCAATGGAGAGACATGCCTCCCTCATTGGGGAGACGTCCTAATGCCGTGTCTCGAGTCGAGAATTTTTTCATTTTGATTCTAGCAAAAAACGAAATCAATACATCAAATCAACAACCAAAAATATATTAAATCAATGAAATACCTCACCAAACAACTAAAACCCTTTTTGAATAGGCTCTCTTTTCTCTATTTTTTCTTCTTCTTTTTTTGGTCAAATTGAAAGCCTTATGAGACGGTAGATGGTTCATTATCATATATTAGATCGAGCTTCGAGTTGTGGGTTGTCGAAGAAATGGTGTAGGATGATAGACAATAAGGTGAGAATCCGTAAAAGGAGAGGTTTCAAATGATCACAAAAAAATCGGAATCAGAGTAGAAGAGAAATAAGGAAAAACATGTGGACAGTAAAAGAGATGTACGTATATAAAATTAACCTTGAATATTATAAAAGACTTGAATATTATAAAGACAAAGTTTTGAACTTTTGAGGCTAGGAGAATGGGCTCCCATAAAGAAGAAGACAAAGACAGTAGACCTCAAGTCATCTGAACAAAGACCAAAAGATAATGTAGCAGACAATGTCCATTACATTACATTACATAGCGTCTACCTTGAAGATACGGACAACAACTAGATACATACAAAGCAAACAAAGAGAGACTGGTATATATTAGCACCCTTAGGGGTTAGTAAATCTAAATAAATTTCAACCTTTTATTTGTGTTGATTGATGGTTAAGATTTAAAATTTAAAAAGCAAAAGTGTCAATATGAATAAAGTGTAGCTATAAAAAATACATAAGTACTTTTTATTTGATAAATTCAAATCTAAACCATGTGATTGAGAGATTTATTTAGATTTATTAACAGCTAAAATGCTAGCATATATCAGTCTCTCTCTTTATATATATATATATATATATATATATAGAGAGAGAGAGAGAGAGAGAGAGAGAGAGAGAGAGCTTCTAGTCTATGAGCAGAAGGAATCGTGCTAAATAGTTCCTTTAAACCAAAGGGATCGATCATTGAAATAAAAAAACAAAAATGTAAAGAAAGCCTTTCTTACTAAGTATAACAGGTATGAGTATAATAATTTTTACATTTTAATTTCGATAATTTTTCTCTTTGATCTAATGGTTGGGATTATTAAAGACAATTTACAATGATTCTTCATGTATGAGTATAATTTTTTTTAATTTCAATAATTTCTCTCTTTGATCTCATAGTTAGATCATTAACGACAATTTTACACACGTGTGTGCACACACACACACATATATGTGTGTGTACGCGTGCATGCATCAACAGAAAGAGAGAAGGTGGCAAATGCAAATAAAACATTTAAATTACTCTCGACCGTTAAATAAAGAAAGATAATTGAATTTATGCTATTCTGCAGGTTCAGTTGTTTGGATTTGGACTTCAAAAACCGAACTGAACCAAATAATTGAATTTTTTCACATTTTCAAAGAAGAACACAGCCGATATCAAAATTAGTCCCGTTCCGTTTTCCGTTTTAACTGAATCGTGCTCACCCTGACTCCATCTATATCTTTTAGGGTAGTTTGGATGAGTTTATTTCTCTCTATCTCTTAATATATATATATATGTATATATAAAAGCCTCACCTCATTCCATATGTATACATACATACATATATATATATATACATATATATATACATACATATATATATATATATACATATATATATGTATATATATATATATGTATGTATATATATATGTATATATATATATGTATGTATGTATATGTATATATATATATGTATGTATATGTATATATATATGTATGTATGTATATGTATATATATATATATATATGTATGTATATGTATATATATATATGTATGTATATGTATATATATGTATATATGTATATATATGTATGTATATATAAAAGCCTCACCTCATTCAAGTTGAAAGAGGTGACAAGCCAAAAGAAGGACGAATTGGGTTTGCTGGTCTGCTAAGAGTACCAATCAGAGAGCGAGCGGATCATTGAACTTGGTTTATAGCCTATCGTACTTGAGTTCTTCACTGAATGAATTCAACCAGATATGGTCTGTCACCACCAAATAAATTATCCTGGGCAAGTCGAGGGAGAAGTCACTCTCCCGCTTACTCTTTTTTCTGATCGGCCAACTTCAGTGAAGGGTAAGTGCTATCAAGTAGACGTGGGTCGTTCAGAACCGGCTCAATTCGAACCAGAATCGGCCACAGAACAGGACCCGAGACTGATCGTTTCAGTTATGGTTTGACGTTTCTGAAAATCGGACCAGAACCACTTCAAAATCGTCATCCCTAACCAACATCGCTGATCGTGGATCAAGGGCGATTGAACAGTTAGGATCCAAGAATTCATATTCTCACAATACTCTATGTTATATATATCAGTTATGGTTTGACGTTTCTGAAAATCGGACCAGAACCACTTCAAAATCGTCATCCCTAACCAACATCGCTGATCGTGGATCAAGGGCGATTGAACAGTTAGGATCCAAGAATTCATATTCTCACAATACTCTATGTTATATATATATATATATATGTATATATGTATATATATATATGTATATATGTATATATATATGTATATATATATATATATGTATATGTATATGTATGTATATGTATATATATACATATACATATAGATGTATATATAAATATACATGTATATGTATATATAAATATACATGTATATATATATACATAGATATTTATATATGTATATGTATATATATAAAGAGATCGATGCAAATGGTTTTCAATTTGATTCATATGATTGATTGAATATATTATGGTTGAAAGACGTTAGAAAAACAATGTCCTGATATGAGTGGTTTGTATTTTCTAATTTCTATATATTTTATTTATTAAGATTCCTACTATCTTCATGTACGCCATGTAGTCACCTATCATCGGACATGATGCCAACAAGATACTGTTCTTGTCACATTGACGCCTCACATACTCTTTGCTGGGAGAAAAAAAAAACATATGCATAACTACTACCCTCCTAAAACTTGTGTTCAATATATACTCTTATTATAACAAGCCTCTTGCACATATATCTATCTGTTTGGTCAATTGGTTTGCATAATTAACCTAATTGTTGAGTATCAAATAATTCGCTTAATCAGATAAATTAGAAGCAAGGCTCAATCTCCACGTACTCAATCGGTATGTGCAACCTCCACTGATACGTGTGGTGGGGGAAAATCATTTAATTCATTTCACCAGCATCAACAATATAATTACTACCAGAGTGAATGAGGTTGCCGTCCACCCCCCGGCCACTATAGAAATTTTAAAAGATTGTGCTCTCGGTAGGATCCATGGGCATCGCTGTATCCATCGTATAATGGTATCGTCATCCATGGCTGTTCATTTCACCCTAAAAAGGTTTTCTACTTGACCCACACTAGTAAACTGACTCGATCAGGAACCGCATAATACAACACGAACGACATTTCCATCGATGTATGAGTTCAACCCTAGCGGAAACCCTCCTTAGCTTGGGGTAAGCCATGGAAAAGATCGCCGTCTCTCCGCTTTGCCTTTAATATGATCTGACATTCATAGGAGCTGGTGACGGTTGCCACGGTGAGCAAGACTTTTCTTTTCATGAAGTAGATCACCGGTACCGGAAGCTCCAAGGACCCCGACTAATCTGGTGCGATGGTCTGGCCATTATGAGGGTGCAGCAGTCCCGGCACTGGTTTCTCTGTTCATAAAGTGAGGAAGATTTTGATGGAAGAGAAAATCATCCTAAAGAAACTGCTCTACAAACTCATAGGTCAAAGTATGTACCAGACTGTGTCTATTGATGCTTTTTCCTCGGCATATTGTCATCATCACTAACGATAGGGTCTAAGTAGTCAAGGGGACAAGCACAACTGTTCATATACTAGAGGCTTTTTGCCCCATCTGAAAGGTTTTCCAAATTCCCCACTGAGTAGAGCGATAGCGAAATAAGATTGTTGAAAGTCTCAAACCTATGAATGACAAAGCATTTTTTGAAATAGCAAGATTATTTTGCTTCGTTACAAGAGGGGGCCGAAACCTAAAACACACGTACACTCATGCATGCAACCCCTGGGAGTTGAACCCACACCAGCAGCAACGGTGCCAGAGCGCCCTGCTGTTGAGCTAACACTCTCGGTGCAAAATGGCAAGTTGATGGAAGGTTATCTAAGCAGACATAATAAGATATTATGTATAACAGATTATGGTATACATACACTACAAGTTCTAAGGAACTCATGCATAGCTTGGGGCAGTCTATCTATTTTACTGAAAGAACTTGTGTATTGATTATTAAGATGCAATGTAGGATTTGCTTCAGCTATCGCTTCACTTCTCCATTTGTGCTGTTTGGTGACATTCCATTATTATCAGGGATGACCAATATCTTTGGACGGCACGTATGGGATTCCCACTGTCACTGTAGTGCATCGTATGCTAAGCCCTCTATTTTTGGCGTCTATTTAATAACGTAAACGCTAACTTCAACGTGTTGTCAAACACGGATTCGCCAAAAATCAGGTACTGCCAGGACCAAGTTGTCCATGCGGAAAGGCTGGCATAATTAAACATGGAGCTGGCAATTGATGTGATGCCGAAATTGATATTGTTTCTTTTGAAACAAGAAGCTTACATTGAACTGACATGCCTAGAGCATTCAAACTTTTCGCTCCGTGAACTAATTGATCTGCAATCTCTACGCTGCTTGCAAGACAGAGACAGAAAGAGAGGAATGTGCCACATCATGACTTCTTGTGAATGAAGGAAAACAAATTTGGACCAAGATGATAATATCTTGTTTCATGTATCGACAATATACCATCTGAAACAATCAAGTAATCCTTCCATCGTTTTAAATGTTGCACGGGTGAAACAGCCTAGTGCGTTTGGATGAAATCATCATCTCCATCTGTCTTCTAAAATATACAAATGATAGATGATCGGGACGACACCAATAATGTAAAGCCGCATGTTGGTGTCATTTCAAGATAGTTCATGAAAAATGATTAGGCCATTGTTTTTCAAGGATATGTACTCTCAAGGAACCTTAGATCGTTACTATCCATAAACAGTGTTCAGCAGCAAATGGCAACAGCAGGTTTCCTCTACGCTACTGCTCCCAAAAGTTTGATCATTCCAAGAAACTCGATCACACTGTTCCCCAGATCATACGTCTAGGGTATTGCGGAAACCTCGAAACTTTGAAGACCACAAGAGACGTCATAAATGAACCAAGTCTCTACCACAAAATCCCACTCATCAATTACGCCATCATGAGTACTGCCGCTAATACTAAGTTTTACACGCCTATGTCTCGAATGCATGGGCACTCAACCATTCATTTAGAAGAGCTAAATGTGAGGAAAGAACATAAATCATCAACAGGGGTACACACACCAATTCTAAAAGATTACAGCAAACGAAGCTTACAAGAATATGTAAGCAAACTAACTTGAAACAAAGGTTTATCGAGCCTCATTCTGTCAGCATTGTCAAGTTGGTCCTGAAGAGAAGAACGCAGATCTTGTCGATGGAAAAGTAGAGAAAACCACCCAAGGAATGAGTCACAAATGAGCCAAAACTCGCCCCCACCACGCAGTGCCAAGCAAGTCCATAACGACCATCGAATTCCTTTCGCATTCATCAAATAATACGACAGAATCATGCTTTTGGAAGTACGCACTGATGTTATATATATATCCAAAAACAGGAAACTGAGAAGCAACCGAATAAAATCTCCTTTTCAGCAACTAAAACTCTATTTTTGGCAAAACTACTCGGTAAATCTGCTAGACAAGCGTATGAATAAACTAGTGTTTTAAAGCGTACAAGATTTGAAGCAGTTATATACTCTTTTATATAAAGCTACGCTCTTTTTTTCTAATGTACCGACTACATTTCTTCGATAATATTGAAGAAATATAATTGCTTTGGTCATTGTAGAGCATAAACCCTCCAGTTTAAAATCGATTTTAGAAAGATGCGTCGAGGGGAAAGTGTCCACTTAATTGTTAAGTATGTTGATGCACTGGGTGTGTATATACACACAGACACACATACAAAATGGTTCCATCACTGTAGGAGAAACTGTGCTAGCTAAAACTTCAATAAGGAGCTAGAACGAAAAACCAGCACACAGGATTATTTTACCTTCTTCAGTTTGCACGCTACAAGCATATGACTGGTCTTTGGTTCATCAAGGAGAAGTCTTGCACAGTGAAATGCGTTGATCTGCATCATTGCAGGAATGTCAGCAGCCAAGACTCGGACTTTCAATGCTTTTGTGATCCTTGATAACCGGTTGGCTTCTAACGACGCTATTCTCAGTATTTGCCTTGGAACCTCATTTTCCGGCACCGGACAATCACACACAGGCGGGTCAGTTTCCCTTCTGGCCATGGTGATAATCAGTTTTCAAAAGCATTCCAATGATGCTCTCTCCCCCCAACATGCATTTCATGATTGGCATAAGGATGAGACGTAGGAAGCAAAAAATATAATCCACGGTTGGGATTCGATCTATGTGATAAGTGACGTCAAACAGGAGGAAATTAAGGGCAGGAATCCCGGAGGGCACGGTGCCCGGTAAAACGCTTTGGAAGGGTTTGACCGTACGGACTGGCTGCATTCAGGTGTGGCACTATTTTAACATTGGCTTTTGGCGTCGTCTGGTTAGTTCTGGTCTCTGAATCTATCCATTCAAAGGCCACGGACGAGGGTCAGATCCAGTGGTTGCACCCCCACCTGCAGCTTGCAGAAAAAGGCCTGCATTGCTACTCGCAGGCAATTTTGTTAACTAAAAACTTCTTTGTCTTGGATAAAGGGTAGATACTTTTAGTGATATTTAATAAAATAGAGGAAACTAAATACAAACCAGCCAATAACTACTCCTAACTCAGCTAGTTCAGCTTGTCTTCGGCTGGCAAGCTCTTAAAATGGTCGGTACTGGAGGTGGCAATGCCTGAACCAAGGTACTAAATGAAAATGCAGAAGCTTCACCCGAGGTTTACAAGAGATATATATTCCCCATAGTACCTCTCTCTCTCTCTCACACACAGCTTTTGCAGTTGTTTGTTGCCTTAAATTCAAAGTTGACATATATATAATCCAGGTACCCAAGACATTATATATATTATAAAAGTGGGTTTACATATATATATATATATATATATATATATATAACACAAAATCCCATCTTTTAAAGCGCAAAAGAAAAAAAAACAAAAAGGAAATTTTTGAGGTCGAATCGTGGACCGCACCCCTGAGGAACTCAGCTATGATAGTCTGCAAGAATATGTGAGACTGTTTTGTGTATCACTCTCTTTAAAGCTTGACGAAATACTTTTGGGAGATTTGGTGTTTCTATGTCGTTTCGGAACGAGAAAATCCACATCACTTGCGTTTTCATGCATGTGAAGTGAGGGCATCCCTTAAAAGTGTGTTTGATATAAGGTTCCACGAGAACTGAAACTTGATTTTGGGTGTTTGTAGTTTCACGTTCGGCTATGCATTAAACATGGAATCTATTATTAGCATGAAAATGTACTTCTAGGTATAATTTGAGTCAAGAACTTTAGTACCGAGGAGATGAGCAACACGAACTGCACTCAGGAACTTCGTATGAAAACTCAAGCAACTTCTTCTCTCATATTGCTATATCACCTTGGATGAAAACCTTACGGTGAGTATAACTCATCAATCAAACACAGAACAACCATTCTTTGAAGCTATAATTAGAAGTTCATGTAGGTCTAAGCCTACAATCCTAACACGAATCAAACACACCTTAAAGAGTCTCTAGCCATGAGAGTGTTACGTCAATATTATAAAGGAAAATATCCTTGACATCCATGAATGGAGCATACGCTAGTTCATTGTTGCACATTATTTGGCGATCACATGACAAGCTTTGCACTGGCGCTCCGTTGATGATACAAGACCTAGCTCACTGTTGATAATAGATGGCCTGGCTCATGCAATAGACTGCCATCGATTACTTGCTTTTATTGTAGTGCGTATGCATGAAAACTTAAACTCATAAATGTGCACCAAATCATATTGTTCTTAGCATTCCAGCAAAAGGTTGCTTCTCATAGAACTCATGTTGAAGCCCGAGAAGAGGCTTCAAATTATACTAATCCCCACTTTAAGACAAAGAATTCCTTTTTAACGGAACCAATAACAATGGCTATGTCATTTCGTTTGGCTCAATAAGCTTAAACATGGATTGAATTGTTACGAGACGAGCCATGTCTTGAGCATTATGTTTAGGCCAATTTATTATTTACAACCTTAGAACCCAAGTTCGTGAGGATCACAAGGAGAAAAGGTTCAACATGGTTTTCCTAGAAAAGATTACCATGTAAATTGAACCTAACAGTAACTAAATCCTTTATATATTGCTAAGAACAACCTTAATCAAAGTTATAGCTTTTTGGAGAGAGAGAGAGAGAGAGAGAGAGAGAGAGAGAGAGAGAGAGAGAGAGAGAGAGAGAGAGATGGTCTCATTTGGAAACACAATTCATATACAGCTTAATTATCTTATTTTGTTTTTTTCTCCTTTTCTTTTTGTTGCAATGGGAGGCCGAAGCCTAACCAAACATGCGCACACACCCCAGTTATCGAATCGAACTCGCCACCTATGAGTGGGCATAAGATGGGCCTACTGGTGAGCTGACGCCCTGCGTGCAACTTAGTCATTTTCATGGTGATTCAAGACATTTCGGACCAGGCTTAGGGATGGGTCAGCCCTCATGGTCACAACTTTTGACCTCATTACCAGTTTCGGGTGGTCACTTACCGAAATGATGGAGTAACATTGATCCACATCCTAATGTCGGATCAAGAGACGAGGTTGGGTCATCGATCCAATCCAAACCAAACCATTTAGCAAGAGCTTTCTTTGATGGAATTTCCCTCGCCAACTCAAGTACATAATAAAATCATTTCGTACCTAAACCATTCAGCAAATAGGTAAATCTATAAATTAAGTATTATGTAGGAATTTCCCAAAATCCTTCCACAGACAACTAGCAGCATCCTCAACGATGAGGGTTCTGGTGATCGATTGATCGATGAATATATTTCCTTTCTTCTTCTTCTTCTATTGTTTCTTTGTTCTTCTTTAGTGTTAATTGAGGAGGTTTACGATCACAGCTGTATTCTATTGTAACAGACGCTTTACTTGCTCTTCATGTGAATCGAAGGGAATATCATGACTGCTGAAACTAGGAAAAGTGACCATCAATTAAGTACTACAGTGAGACAGTGAAGGTGATGATGAAGAACGGAAATAGCAAAGGCTGAGATCCAGGACAATTTGAGGACCCTTGTGAAGCACATGTTGCATAGTTTGGAAGAGCTTGATATTGATAACTTGTAGTGCGGAAGTTGATCGATCAAAACTATTCTCAAAGATGATTGGTGGTGTGACAGTAACTTCACTCTCGACTGCTTGTTATCTACTGGTTCTTTGTATCTTTGGAGTGTCTATTAATGTGTGATTATACTCGCATATCTAACAGCTTGTAATATTGCATGCAAAGGCAACATCAAGTATCAAAGTTCGAATTGTATTTATTTTTGAACGATACTCTATCTGGTTTGGTGTTATAAGTAAATAGTTTGCTGAATTAACTCTCTCTCTGCCATGCTTCACTGTAAAGTTAAGTATATATAAAGAGAGAGTAAATAGTTCATACTCAATACTCAATGACTCATTTTGTGTGGTTTCATTGTTTCAAGGCTCCCACCTTCTATCATCTTTCACACCATCTTTCATTACTCCTCCAACTTTTGAAACCGTTTTTCACTAGTCAAAACCATCACCAACAAAACCGCTTACAATCATAAATAAAACTATAAACCCACTTATATATATATAAATATTTTAGTTTTTTAGATGATTTTGATAATGGCGGTGGTGATTTTGACTCATGTAAGATGATGAAAGGTAGCGGTCAGTAGTTGAAATGGTGGAATTGTACAAAACGAGTCATTAAGTATGATTCAATATTGAATATGGACTTCTTTCTCTCTCTCCCTCTCTCTCGCTATATAGAAGCAGGAAGAAAACAAGCACTGAAAGGTAGACCAGGCCGGTTCAACCAGAACCTAGAAGCCAACCAGCTCTTCTTCAGTTTCAATTCTGCTTCTGGTCCAGTTTCATGATGATCTTACTTCTCTGTTGATTTAAAATCCATAAACAAGGGTAGAATTTAAAATTTGAAGGAAAAATGACTTGAAACTGTCGGTTCTGAACTGCCATTTTCAGTTCCAATATTGGTTTTGTTCCCAATAAGCACAATTAAACCATGGGGTCACCAACTCCACTTCAGTTCCGGTTCCTTCGAGTTCAGTTCAACCCGCCGGGCCAAGTCCAAACCGGCCACCTCTACACAAAGGCACCAAACGCTAGTACTATTAAAGGACAAAAAGGTTAAGGGGCCGGTGTGATCGACTACTGGCCAAGCCTAACCACCTCAACCTATTGAAAAGGGATGCACTACCTGCTACTGTGTCCAAGATACCGACACTCTACCATCAACTTTATTCAAGGTTGCCGGGCAATTCTACTGAACAACACAAGCCAGTGAGGTCCTAACTTGCCGGCATCAATGACATTTTCCGGCCTGATCCCGCAAACGACCATGTTGCAGATCCGATCTCGGTTGAGCATCAGGCCCAGAAATAGCAACACTGTTGCACAAATAAGTGCATGAGGTGTTCATAGCACAATAATTTAAAAAGGCAGTTCCCAGTAAGTGGAACACATGGAATCATTATTTATTGGTACAGAACTTTATTGAACAAGTTGATTCCAAGATCATCATGGATGAAATCGGAGTGTTCTCTAAAGGGATTGAGAAATATTGTTTTCAAGAATTTCAGAGAATTCTTGATTTTTAGAATTCAGAAATTCTCGAAGGATGAAATCGCTTTTTCTTATCGTTTGGTTTCTTATGGAAAAAAATGAGATTTTTAAACCTTGAAATTGGAATTGAGAACTCTCTCTGTTTTTGTTACAAGAGGAAGCTGAACCCTAGCAGCCTATAAAAATCGAACTCCCCACCAACAGCAACAGTGCTAGAGAGCCCTGCCATTGAGCTAACGCTCTCGATGAGGGTTGAATTCATCTCTCCGACACATTCACTTTCAACATCTTTTCTTTAAATTCACCTCAATCTGAACTTATTATTAACGGAGAAGGACAAAGCCTAAGAAGTAACACCTGGCTTACTTAATACCTTTGAAAGGACGGATTGAATACCACTTATTGCACTGAACATTGCCCAAGACATTCACTGATAAACCTGCAAACACAATAATGCACATTCCTGCAACTAGAGTATGCACCTTACTGTGGTGAAATATAACCTACCAGATTTGCGCTCAACAATATAAGAAAGGTGTTCTAATGTGTTTGTATATGTGTTTTTGAGACGCGCACAGAGAAATATTTAGGTGGATATAAGCATGAAAATAAATGTGTGCATAAACTATGCTTTCTCTATATATAATGCATGTATATATATATATATATATATATGTATATACATGCATATATATATATATATATATATATATGTATATATATATATATATATATGTATATACATATATATACATATATATATATATACATATATATACATATATATATATATATATACATATATATACATATATATACATATATATACATATATATATATATATATATATATATATGTATGTATCTTTTCATAGCTATTCTTCACTTGTTGCCCTCACAAGGACTGTAACTTTAAGAAATTATGAGATTTGTTGGTTGGTTTTAAAGGCTTTAGCTACATACTAAAAGCATGGGGACCAATTCATTAATGAGGATCTACAGAAACGTGTCTCTTTCGGTCAAGTTATTTACTGCTTGAAAATATTTGATCATCAAATGTTATTGAGTTAAAAGGAACAGTAAGCAATGACTGCATTTGACACGAAGATCACAGGAGACTTGCAGCTATATGACTCTCAACTCGAAAACTCAACACAAAAATATCCGAAAAGTGCCTGCTCGTGTCGACATTGACCAAAATGAGAAAAGAAACCATGGTGCAGTCAGGTAAACATGTTTCTAACATGAAACACGACTTTGAAGACGAACATACCAACCCTAGATGAAGCTGGTAATCTTTTGGCAAGCCCTCTGCATATGGATCCAATCCAGATTGGTGAATCCGTATATTCTAAACATCTTTAAGATTCAAAAGTATTTCATTTGTGTGAATCTCATGCATCTTAGAAAAACTTTTAATAATAAAAATATATATATAACAAATCCATAACCTTTGGTCCTGTTTTCGAAATCAAAGTATCCCCGAGTCTCTGCCATGGTAGATCATGCACCCACATTGCACTTGCACGCAAACCAATCCACGGCAACCAGATCTTTAAGGACCCCACAATCGGATCCACTGACCCAAAGAGGATCCAGTACAGATAAAAGACAACTGGAAACAAGATCCAGTTATGTGTGTGTGTGCGTGTAAAATATGAGTGGATTCACAGTGCATGTATCACTATTAAAACTTTGATTCTATTTATTTGCGCGTTATTGTAATTTCTTTGCACATATACATTTTATTTTTCAAATTGCTTAATTGAGAGAATTAGTCACCATAAGATTAACCATGTTGGTTAAGCGACAGAGACAATGTTGATGCAAGCGTATACATGTAAAAAAAATGTTATAAAGACAATAGCTCAACGGTAGGGTCCTTGACTCCTATACTGTAATTACGAGTTCGATTCACAAGTTTTAAGATGAATATATACGCAATTCGGCTTCTAAGAGGAGTCAAACGAAAAGCCCATACTAAAACTAAACCTTTATGTACCTCTTTTGAAGTATTTACCATCTAATTTCTTTTTAATCTCTTCAGCAGAAGTCCGCCAAGCCGGTTCTTGGAATGTTCAAACCTCTTAAGTATGTCTTTTGCATTAATTAACACGCTAATAACTCAAAACAGAAACTTATTTTGTCGAATTATTATTCCCAAGTCTATTCAAATTTGATTCGGTGCTCATCGAATTTAGAACTGTAGGATCCGATCTAGATCCAACCCACCGTATAAAGAAGGAAGATATGGGATCCAGTACGTATGGTTGCAGGCCCAACTGCCGAAAGAGAGTACCGGTACGAAGCGTACGTGTACTCCCTTGTGCAATGCCGTATCACGTCAGATCTGTCAACCACCATCGGCAGTTACGGTCATGGGCCCGATATCCAGACTGGATCCAAAATTATTGAGGCACTTTCATGTTCGTATGGGCGTAGCAGGTAGTCCGGGTAGAAGAAAACGAATAAGCTCCTGCACCATACTCAGGTACGTGACGGTGAAGACTGGAAGGTAGGTCCCCCGTGTCGCAATTTCCACCTTCAAGTGTCGTGTCAATCGTGTTCGTGTACATGTCAAGGAATGGGAACAGGACTCGATTTGTTGGCATCACACGAACAATGACTTCTCGGGTTGTGCTCATGTCAGTTTTTTTTGTTGTCTGAACTTACCGTGGATATCCAATCTGTACCAGATATAATGGATATCTGATAGAACCGATTACCGATTTATTTGTATTGGAGAACTGAAACTCGGGTTCATTAAGTAGAGTTGTGTTTATCTAACATTCTAGTTTGGATTCTGCTCCAAATATATATTTAAAAAATGGAAACATTCTTTTGGATTGTGAGGATCCCCTCATATCTGGATTTTTGGATCTGGGTCTGGTTTAACACTTAATATAAATTGGTAGGGTAAGGTCCTGATGTGGGAGTATAGGGATGCAGTTAATATAATTCTGTAAGGATCACTGAGAGAAAGAAGACCACAGGATTGCACGAGTCACAACTCGCCAAGCTTGTGTTCGACTCGAAGAACGTCTTCTAGTTGAAGGTCACGAGTTTGATGCCTGGGGGCGACTCGAATAGCATCATCTAGTTCAATCAAATAGAGAAGAAAACATTGTATTTTATGCAGACGGTGCCAAAATATATAACTGGAAATGCATTTGCATGTGTCTCAGATCTAAGAGCATAATCCCACCCAGATCCAGATCTGGATTCAAATGATGTATGAGGATGTAATTGAATCAGAACTAGATTATGAATGTCGGGCCCAGGCCCGGGCCGGAAGATGAACGGAGATCGGATACCAATGGACTTACCAAGAATTCGAATATGAATAATTGATATCTCGTGATCCAATGGTGCAATGGGTCCACATTCTAATTACAAATTCCACGTTATGGTGATATCACCCCATTGAGGCATGGTTCAACTGGAACTGGATCAAGTTGAGGACCAGGATCTGAGTCCAAATTAAGATGGCCAAAGATATGAAATTAAACCCTATTTGTTAAAAATCATTTCACTTTTTTAACAAGCCAAGTTCAAGGTTGGCTAATGGTTCAGCATTAGATGAGATAAAGAATGCTAATGTAATATATATATATATATATATGTGCATGTGTGGAGAGAGAGAGAGAGAGGAGGGATGATAGGGTCTTACTGGATGACATAATCCTAAACCACAACCTTCAATCAAGAGCAATCTACAGTCAGGATTGATAGAAAAAAAACAAAAGTTGTATTATACTTGATGTGGGTATGTGTATCGAGAGTCTAAATTTAGATAACTCATAAAAATAGAGAACAACAAGAAACTTATTACAACCGTTCAATCTTTGAGATGAACGGTTGAGGTGATAAATGAGAAAAGAATTTAATGTATTACATGAAATTACAAAGTTAATAATACTTTTAATTCAAATCTCCGTTATTATTACATGAAATTACCAATTTGATGTTATCAAATTGTTGTGTAACATCATTATTTTCAACTGTTTCTACATTAAATATACAACCATTAATGAGGCCCAAATTAGTGTTCCTTTTTCTCAACAAATTATGGATGAGGGACCATGAGTTTAAAACCATGTCAATAGAAAAGGGTATGGACGCTAGATGGACAAGAGTTTGATTAACCCGGTGCGCACCACTCCGATCGCATGCTTGAGGCCCTCACTTGAGAGAATTATGTTGGGGTTTATTCTAAATCCCTCCAAAGGTGAATCTCTCAAGCTATCAATTTAGTGCAAACCTTAGCGTTAAAACCACTTAGGGCACTAAGAAAAGAATTAGACTTGTTTTGTATGTTTATTGTTTTGTATGCTTATGATAAGATAAAGAATGACTTATTTTGTAGGATTTATTACAAGCACTTTATATCAAATATATATTTGTTCAATAACATCTATGGGATTCATGTATGCATCAGCAAAGCTGCTGAGCAAGTGACGACCGTTTGGATGGGCTGATTCGAGTCGTTCAATTCAATCCACATGTACCGGACACAGATATCCAAATTCTTATAAACTCATCAATGAAGAGAGAGGGAAAGAGACGGACAAAACCGAATTGATGAGTGATGAGAGAAGTACTAAGTTGATGTAGATGGCACAACTGCCATATATATATATATATATATATATATATAGAGAGAGAGAGAGAGAGAGAGACCACTCTTAGGCGACAGCATCTGTGCTTTTCCTGTCATGATTCGTGCTCCTTACCCGTATCAACTCCTGTCCTTCTGCCAGCACGTCTTTCCTTGATTATACCAACTGCATTTATTAACTTACCATTGCCGTTTTCTTTTACTCTGCCGTGCTCTGTTATGCAGAAGGCAAGCGCAGGCATATACGCTTTTATATATACGTATGGAGAAACTTGGAGACAAGAGACTCTTTCATACCATACGATCCGTTCATGTGATGGCATGGACGACGCTTTAATGTTATTGGGGATAGGGACTTCATTACCGTCCATTAAACTGTATCAACGGTGATAATAATTAAATAATGTTTAAAGGGGTTTTCTAGCAACTCTCTTTCTCTCTCTCTCTCTCTATATATATATATATATAACATGGGAGTAAGTCTAGCAGCTCACACTCTCTCTTTATATACTCTTATGTATATATAGAGAGAGTAAATACCATAAACACATATTTATTCATAGTTAAACATTCTTTAAATCTCAATTGTCCATCAACGACATTAATGGTTAAAATCTATATTTAAAAAATAAAAAACTGTCACTGTATTTTTTGCAGTGGTATTATTTTGCTTTTCATTTTAAACAACTATTTATCTTAAAGATTGGAAGAGTACTTTTTGATATCTTTAAAAAGATTTTAACATAAATGAGTGTGTGTATGAACTATGCTCTCTCTTTATATATGTATATATATATATATATAGAGAGAGAGAGAGAGAAAGAACATAGTAAATACACATACTCATCTATGCTTAAATATCCTTAAAATCTCAATTATCCTTAAAATCTCAATTGTTCATCAATAACATTAATGGTTAAAGTTTATATTTAAAAAATAAAAAACTACCACAGTATTTTTTGTAGTGGTATTATTTTGCTTTTAACTTTAAACAACTCAATTATTTATTTTAAAGATTGAAAAAGTACTTTTTGAGATCTCTAAGAAGATTTTACCACGAATGAGTGTGTGTATGGATTATGCTCTCTCTAAATATACACAGAGAACATGGTAAATACACATACTCATCTATGCTTAAACATGGTAAAAATCTAGACTGCTTTGATTAACCATTAAAATTAATATTTAAAAAGTAAAAAAGAATTATGATACTTTTTATAAGTACATTAAATAGACCTAACACTATTTTATATTTTGCTTTAAATATCTCATCTCAAATGGTTGAAATCTTTAAGAAAATTTTAGCACACATGAGTGTCCGCTTGGACTATGCTCTCTCTCTCTCTAGAGAGAGAGATTGCCTACCTAGTTCCTAGAATTATTAGAACAATGTAGGCTCTTTAGAAATTAGAATTTTATTTCTGTGACGTGGAGAAAAAATAGGAACAGTAGTTTCTAATAAATGTGATATTATCTTAGCATAAATGAGTGTGTATGAATGATTCGAAACAGTACTTTTTGATATCTTTAAAAAGATTTTAGTATAAATGATATTATCTTTAAGAAGATTTTTCATGGATGTGTGTACGCTTGGATTATGCTCTCTCTTCACATATATATATATATATATATATATATATATATATATATATATATATGTGTGTGTGTGTGTGTGTGTGTGTGTGTATGTGTATATACACCTAGAGAGAGATATTATCTTTAAATATGTGTAGGCTCTATAGAAATTAGAATTTTATTTCCGTGACGTGGAGAAAAATTAGGAACAGTGTTTTTCTAATTAATTGTGATATTATCTTCATTAAGATCTTTGAAAGACTCATTTTTGTGTAATTCTCTAGTCTAAACATAGGTTTTGTTGACGTTATAAACAAAATGTGTAGAGATACAGATACAGATTCCTGCGTCGTTAGATTTTGATGAGCATAGCTCAAATATTTGGTTGACTCTGCACCTTAAAGAATCGCTATGCTACTTGATTGAAATTGTATGTTTTATTTGGCATCTTTATCATATGCTATTTTTCTCATCTACATTGACTTTTCTCGTAATAGCACATAACACAAGGTGCAACTCAATTATGTGCTATTTAGGATCCTTGAGAGTACATATTTTTTAATTAATTCCTTGTAAGGCGATTAGATGATCACAATTCATGTGCAATCATCCAATTATGATCTTGATTTAATGGTTATGATTAAAATGTATATAATCTCGAAGGATCCTAACATTTGTGATGTTTAGAAGGAAGAGATAGGAGTGATGTTGATGGATGGCTCGATAAGAAAGCGATGCTGATATCATGATGATCATGGATGGCTCGATAAGAAAGCGATGCTGATATCTTGATGATCGATGATTCGGTATCGAGCCGATGCGCGACTAGTCTCGGCTTTGAAGGAGTCACATTAGAGCCACACGGACTACTGCAAGCAGCACAATGTGAGCCATTTCTAACATTGCTTCTCAATATAAGCATGATACTGGTACGCCTTTATACAAGGACGTTAAATTTGTATAGTTTGGGTATGTTTCAGCTGTGGTGTGCATATGCCAAAACGATAGCTTGTGAACAAGGCTTAGATCTGGTGGTGGTGAACCCACCTTCGTTGTGGGTCCTTTGATTTCCCTCAGCCCACAAGCACCCTCTTCATTGTCCTTGTTCTCTCTCTCTCTCTCTCTCTCTCTCTCTCTCTCTCTCTCTCTCTCTCTCTCCTTTTCAGTTTAGGCAATAGTGTATATTGGGTAGCAATTTTGGTTTTTGGGTCTATGTTTCGTATCGTATTTTTTGGTGTTTGAATAGGAGATGGATGAACTCAAACACAACCCAGTATGTTTTCATGTCACATTGAGTAGCCACGAACACAGGCTTGTCGGGTTATTTTCGGCGAGCTTTATGCTGACACCAGTATCGTGTTTCAAGTTGGCTATTCGTGTTGTGGTTTCAGGATCATATAATGGAGAATATCCAAACACAATAGTGGGGTGGGTTTGTGCATGCAGAGGATGTTTGGCTTAAACGTTATCAACTTAAACGTTAATATAACACAAGATAGAGCACAATGGCAGCTAAGCATCATTCACCAACCCCACTTAGTGTGAGATAAGCCTTGTTTTCGGGTATGTTTGGCTTCTGTCATCATCTTTTCTTTTTCTGTACCATTGACAATCTTAACACCTCTCTCTCTCTCTCCTTATATATATATATATGTGTGTGTGTGTGTGTGTGTGTGTGTATATATATAGAGAAAGGGTAAGATTGCATACTACCACGATTGATGCTGCCCACTTATGCTTTGTGAAGGTTTGACTATAATGTATAATAATATTATCTTTTATCTTTTTAAGAACTCTTAATTTTTTTAAATCACACTGGTGCTATCGAAAAACAATTGGTAAGCATGTAAGAAGTGGGAAAGATCATTTTCTTTTCACACACACACACACACACACACACACACACACACACATATATATATATATATATATATATATATATATATATATATATATATATAGAGAGAGAGAGAGAGAGAGAGAGAGAGAGAGTAGTTCATGCATACACCAATCTATACTCAACAAGATAAATGATTGAAATTTAAATCTCAAAAACAAAAAAGCATATTAATACTTTTACGACGCAATAAATAAATCTGGTACAAGTTGTCTTTTGACTAAAAAATCTCAATGATTATAATCTTTCACAAGTTATTTTCAAAATCGAATAGTTGAAATCTTTGACAATGTTTAAGAATATATCCATATACTCATTTATTTCTCTTTCTCTCTCTACTCTCTCTATATATCAATATATATCACAAACATGAGGCCGAAAACATCTGCTCATTTTATATTGTCACATAGGTAAGCTTTTTTTTGCCCAAATGGTGAAACCAATACAACTAAGCTTGTTGGCAAATAAATGCAATATGGGGCACTCTGTTGCATGTAGATGATATCTGTCATATCTCAGCATCTAGCAAACATAAAAGGTCCACGTCTCTCAGTCACCTCTGAATATCAATCCCTAGCTTCACAAACGCCCAAGAAACGAAAGTCTTGCGATTTGATGGTGCGAGCCCCCAAAATATCTGCATCCTAACTTAAGACTCTTGAGCCTTCCTATGTTTTTTTAAAGGATTTGCAGTAGACATGTTCGGTTCCGGTTAATCTTGAATTGTAACTGAACCAATCGATGGCCAATTCCACTTACAGTTTTGAAACAAATGGTTTTGAGGCGATTTCGATTTGAATTTGAAACCCGGTACCTTTATTGAAATTTTAAAAATATAATAGAATGTTAAAAAAATACTGAAACCGACAGTTTGGAACTATCGTTCCGATTTTATAAGAGGTGAAACCAGAATCAAACTGGATGGTTCCAGTTTTGGGCCTGATCCGGTTTCAAGTTCAACCAGTTTTTAGCTTGGTTCAGTTCCGTTTGAAACCGTCAAGCCAGTTAGAAATTGTTCATGTCTAATTTATGATTTGATTTCTTACATTTTTCTTTCTGTTAAACTACATTTTTCATGTTAAAACTATTTTTAGCATGCGTTATTTCTAATTTGTGTCATACCCACTTTTTATCGTCAGAAACATCATTTCTCCCTAACATCATGTGCACATGGGTATTAGAGGGTTCAATGTGATTCTTCTATCTGCATTGATGTTGATGCTGTTTGAGGAGAGGATCAATGCTTACTGTCATCTTGTACCATTTTTGTTATATGTAGACAATTTTCTGCTACGAATATCAGTTTATAAACTTGTGATCTCCCCAACATTATGAACTTTTCCGGCTATGATCGATCGGATCAAGATTATAATTTAGGATTTTGACAGCAGCAAGCTGAAAATCTATATTTTGTTTGGTTCCCAAACTGTGAATTCTAAGATGAGCTCTGCCCATCAGACAAACGGAATCTTGGAAAAGACAGGAGACAGTGAATGTTCAGTTGCACCAAGCCATGGCTCGATTAGATTTATTTGCTTTACTGCATGGACAGATTTTTTACCAATATCAAAGTTTATTATATATATTCCTAGGAAAGAATATAAATTAATGAACCGCTAAACATGTCAATCTAAATTTGATTATGCTGTTCACTGAATGGGAGACCAACTGACCCTGCATATTACAGGAAGCGTACATGTATTCGTCTTGTTCAGTAGTTCTTCCAAAAAATTTAATAAATAAAAGATGAATGCAAAAATAATGAGGAAGCTTAGTTGTTTAGACTTGACCTAGAGGCAGATTCTTTGACTCTCTCAAGTAACAAGTAGACGAAGACATGTATGCATGGGAACACACACTTTCTTTTCTCTTGTGCCCGATACCAATCATTAACGGAAACAATTGACTAATTAAGTTCCTAAGAAAACATATAAAGATAAGATCTTCGCATGATCCGCAAATAGGGTGGTGATAAGTATATATATATACAAACACACACACACACACACATATATATATATATATATATATATACAAGAAATTAGTACATGTGCACATCAATCACTACTTAAACATTCTCAAAGCAACTTATATCGGATGCATTTATTGCGACTGTAAAAGATACTAACATACTTTTTTGCTTTTGACATTTGAATTTCAATCGCCGATCTTGCTGATTAGACAATTGAGATTTAGAAGTACGTTTAATCATAGATTGATATGTATATGGACTAATTTATCTCTTTATAATAAATGTTCAAACTCTATTTATGCTCAAATCTATTTAAATATTTTCATGATTGACATGGTCAACCATAGAGATGTGAATGAAAAGTATTGTTGTACTTATATATTTATATGTTTTTTGTTTTATCATTTTAACTATTTGCTCAAAGATCGAACAACTAAGATGTTAAAGTAGCTTTCAGCAGGGATGAAGTTTGGACATTTACCACTACCTCTCTCTCTCTCTCTATTTATATATATAATATAATATAATATAAGTAGTGACCTCATCCTCAAAGATATATACATATATATATACACATATATATATATATATATATATATAGAGAGAGAGAGAGAGAGAGATCAGTACATCTCATGCAGTTAGATGCTTAAAGAAAATGTTGAGATCTCAATCCTTTTGTCAATAGAGATCTTCAATTCAAAAGGAAAAACAGTATTTGTACTTTTTACCTGGTGAATTTATTGTACTTTTGACTTGTAGACTTAAACATCTCCATTACCGATCTTACCAATCCATTGTTGAAATCTTTAAGTATCTTTAAGTTTTGATGAGTGTGTTAAAAGCGCAGTGTTGAGAATGAGTCAAGGGTATGTTAAATTAAGTAGAGATAACCAAAGAGACAAGAAACAAATTCTATCGATGTAAGGCATATTTTATTGATTTAGTTTGCTTTTAGATGCAAAGGTCTGCAACAGACAAAAAGAACATGGCGTTGATCAAATAAGCATAAGCTTAGGCTAGTCTAAATTAATTAATGTAAAATGAATTAAAAAACTACAGAAGATTGCATGACGCTCTTGACACCCGTGTCAGGAGTTGGGAAAACTACAAGAATGCCATCCATCATTGGGAACCCTAACGATCCTATAGAATTTCAGAATAAATAGACCAAGAAATATCGTACAACACACACATATTCGTGTGTGTATATATAATATATGTATATATATAGAGAGAGAGTTTAGTCTATGCGCACACATGAGTTGTTTGATGCTGCCCACTTTTAACAATGCATTTGTATGCTTAGCCTTTACCCTTGGTGGCGTGGGTGTAGTAATGATGCCTTTTTTCTTCCTTTTCAAAAACTCGTGTGGAATGGCAATATTGCTAGTATTTTCTTTTTTCGGCAAATATATATATATATATGTACTTTTGTCAAAAAAAATCTTCACATAACATACAGTCAGATGAAATTAAGTTAGTAGGAAGATCCTCGTTCACTAAATAATCTTCGACATTGGATGTATTTTAATTGTTAAGGATGTTCATAGTATATACATATATACATATATATGTATGTATCGTATGTATCATATGTATTATGAGATGCTCTCTAAGAATTACACTTCGTAAACCAATTTAGACAATTGATTTATTTTAAGTGTTAAACTGGTTACAGGCAGAAAAGGGGAAGTCTTTTTTTGTTACAATGAGAGGCTGAACCCTGAGGCATTTTACAGCATTAACCACACACCTGCGCGTGCGAGCACACATACATATAGAATGTATATATATATGTATATATATATATATGTATATATATATGTATATATAAAGTTATAGATGTATCTATGTATAATTGTACATAAATATTTCTATCATTCGATCTTCAAGATATAATGAATACATTACATGTAATGTAATTCAAATGTTTATTATTGATTCCAAAAACCAAAGAATAAAAATATTTTAATAAGATCATGCAATTAAAAGATTATGCAGTTACGATTCTTCTCCTCTCCTCTCTCTCCCTTTAATATTAGAGCATTTTTGAACTTTGTTATGTTCCGATGAATGCCGGTGCAGGATTAGGTATTTGCGTGGTTAAATGAAAATCAGGCGGCAATTGAAGGTGATGCGGTGGGGGCGAGGAGGTGAGAGGCGACAGGTAGGAGCCGCCGGATTTTCCCCTAACTCGATTATGTCCGTACCTACCGCTTCGCCTTTCGCCGCTTCTGCTTCCCGACAAAAATATTTCCCCGTCCGATTCACCGCTCTAACCATGATTAGCACCACCCCCCCGTCGGTGACCCCCAGGGCCATCTCTTAACCACGGTTAACGCGTGAGTCGACGAGGAAGAAATTCCTCGTCGACCTGCTCTCCTTCGCCGCGATCTCCATGGGCGATCAGAAGGAAGCTTCGCCTAGTGACGGAATTACCCTTCCTACTCACCGACGGGGATTTTTTTGGGTTTGACTTTGGTCAATAAATGCCTTCTTTCGGGTTCACACGGAACCGATGGGATCTTGGTTTTGGACTCCGGCTTGGTTCGGAAAAAGCGTATGACCAAAAGAAAGTAGTGTTTGGACCATCTTTTGTCATGACGGGTCAAACCCGAAAGAGGGGGCATTCGCTAGCTTTTTCCAGTGGACCACATTTTTTGAAACTGCTTTGCTTTGGATCGACGTTTGTTGGATCCAACAGATTCAAATTCAAAATTGCAGTTCGCCAAAGTTGCACGCGTGCTACCACCATTTAGCTTTCGGTTCAAATTTAGAATTGGTTATAACAGATCCATTGGGTATGGACTCACGTTGTCCAACAATTAATCCCATTTACTGTTGCATCGTCATACGCAATTATTATTGTCTAAACACCATGCTCGACTGGCACCTCTGAGAGAAGCGGGGCATACGGATCCAAACCAAAAGTAGATCCCTTCTAAACACCTAAGAACATCTCTCTCTCTCTCTCTCTCTCTCTCTCTCTCTCTCTCATTTACATCCGGAACGGTGATTGATTGGGATCTTAAATATTAAAAAATAATTTGTTTATTTTTAACACTTACTAAAAAAGCAAAAAATAACTTTATAATATTTGAATATTCTCTATTTTGCAGTTGCTAAGTAACTCTTTATTTTCGTGAGAGATGCAAAATCTCCTCATCACACGTTCAGGTACAATTTGTATTGCTTTGCATTCCAATTGTTTATATACACCTGTTTATCTCTCTTTAAAGGCACAATATGCACATGCCACAAAGCTTTTGTTAATTTATTTTAAGAAGACTATTTAATAACAAAAATCTCATTTCGTTTTATAAATTATAGTTAAAATGACTTGCAAGTAAAAGAATAAAAATTTGAGTCATTGCCTTTGATATGAGTATCTAATTTCTATATACATTGGTTTTCCTTACTACCCATTTCCTTTTATTCATGCAATAAATTTGTTTAAAATACAGTGCCTTTTATTCTCAAATGGTCGATAGGTAAAATTCAAAATCTATTAAAGTTCTTTCATATTTCTACGTAATTAGTAATTTTATGGTTCGAACCCTAAGAATGTGCCTTTAAGGATTATCTCGTCGTCATAATTGCTGTACCAAAATATTAACTTTAGTAGCTAGTAAGTGCATTTCTAAGGGGCATAAGCTTATGCCGAGATTAGAATTCACATTATGGTAGCATGCATGTAATGACGTTGTATTTCATCTTTTTTTGATATATATATATATATATATGAAAACCAGATCTTTTTCACCTCTAACAAACCCACTCAGATTCACACACGGTGGGATGAGTATAATTTAATTCAAAAATTATAAGAGTTTTCAAAAAAAGATGAAATACAACGTCATTACCGCAAACGATACGCCCCTACATTTTAGTGGTCTCCCTTTGTTGACAAGGTCAAAAGGAAATATGGCATTCATTTACCTTAAATACTGTCACAAAATTACTGTGGTATGTAAAACAATGGCCATTTATTTACCTTAAATACAGCCATGGAATCACATTATTGTATGATATACGTGTAAATATTAAAAGAACATTAATAAGCTCTCATGTTCGCAATACTCTCAAATATTGAGCTAACACTTTCGTTGCTTCAGTCTTTTTTTTGGTTTTCAAATGTTTGTGCTTGTGTTATCCTTGAATGACATTCTAAGAAAGCATATATGAGAAATTAGATGGTAAATACTATAAAATATAATTACTGTTTAAAATATTAAAAAATATAAAATCCCTGGTATTACGACAATGACTAAGAATTCATGACCTTGAGTGGCTGAAGTTGAGCGTCCAGGTATTGAACTCTTGACCTTCACCTTGTGAGTTGAGCCCTAGCCCAGTGAGCTAATTCTATGAGTGCTAAGATGGGTTTTAGTTTTTCCCTTTTCGATAAAATGGCAAAGCTGAAGCCAGTTGCACGCACTCAGGTATCGAATTCATGACCTCCCACATATGCCTTCTAGCCAGGTGAGTTATTATTCTGTGTGGGGTCTAGTTTTGGTGCTATACGTGTGCACCACTGCTGTTAGGGGCGTTTCCGACAATGAAAAGGATGCGCTCACAAGGGAACGGTAGAGGACTCTCGCACCAGAAGAACACCGAAAGAAACTCGCCGACGCAAAAACCTCAAATACTCGCCACGTCTCACAACGGTACGGGTAGGCACACGTGGTGATCGCTCTCGCTCATCACCACCACCAAACGTATAAATATGGGTCGCCACCCTCGTCGATCTCTGCCTCACGTTCCCTCCAATTCCAAAGACTGAGAGAGAAGGAAAAGAGACAACGAGGGAAGAGAGACGAGCGAGAAAAGAGCGAGTCGTCTCAGTAAACGAAAGAGAGTGAGTCGTCTCACAGAGGAAGAGAGAATGGCTGCGTGTAGTCTTCTGGAGCCGGGATGCGACGCCGACAAGCTGAGTTATGAGATCTTCTCCATCCTGGAGAGCAAATTTCTCTTCGGCCTAGGCGGAGTCTCGCCGGCGAATTTCCCGGCAGTCGGCAAGCTCTCCCCTGAGGGAGACAAGGATGTGGTCGACCGGTTCGGTCGCGGCAAGGTCTGCGTTCTCTCCATTGACGGCAGCAGCGGCCCTGGCGGCATTGTCTCCGCCAAGGCCCTTGCGTACCTCGAGGACGCGCTCCGACGTAAGACCGGCGACCCAGACTCTCGCATTGCTGATTACGTTGATATCGCTGCTGGTTCCGGCGTCGGCGGCGTGCTGGCCTCCATGCTTTTCACCAAGTCCGGCGACTCGAGCAGGCCGCTCTTCCGAGCTGAGGAGACGTGGAAGTTTCTCGTAGACCGGGCTAGGGACATATTCCCTTCACGCCCGGGCATTTTCCGGCGACTCGTCGGCAGATCGCCGGCGGCTCGCTTCGACCGAGTCTTCGAGCGGCTCTTCGGCGAGTCGACCCTCCGGGACACGCTGAAACCGCTCCTTATCCCGTTTTACGACCTCCCCACCGCAGCTCCGTTCCTCTTCTCACGTGCGGACGCGATGGAAACGGACGGCTACGATTTCAGGATTCGGGACGTGTGCCGAGCAGCGGCGGCCGATCCGGCGCTGAGAGGGCCGGTTGAGCTCCAGTCAGTGGACGGACGGACGAAATGCGTAGGCGTCGGAGGGGGGATCGTGATGAGCAACCCGACGGCCGCGGCCATCACTCACGTGCTCAACAACAAGCACGAGTTCCCGCTCGTCGCCGGAGTAGAGGACCTCATCGTGCTCTCACTCGGCGATGGCGAGTCACTCTCCGGCTACGTCTCTCGTGGCCGGAGCCCGGCTCCGAGGGCCTCCCAGCTCATGAAGATCGCCGGCGACGGTGTTTCCGACCTGGTAAATTACCAGAACGCCCTTTCAGATTTGTAGGATCTGTAGTTTTGTCTATCGTGACAAATGACTAAAATTCCCCTAAATCATTTCTCTTCGTGAACCCTCTCTTCAGCTTTCACGTCTTGTTTCTTGCTGCTTCTTCATTTTGTTTACTGTTTTAAGAAAGAAAAACCATCCCCAGCAGGCTTTCTGTTGCCAGCTAGTTCATGCTAGCTGAGTTATTTGTCGACCCACATCACCGCGTTTTATTCATTAAACCCATCAGTACAAAGAGAGGTCTTCAGTTCGATCTCAACGTGATATCAAAATTAAAATGTACATAAGGAAGTATATCTTGCCATTGCTTATTCTGCTGCTACTTCTCATACATCGATTCCTAGGTATTAATGTCAAAATTAAAATGAACAATTCTTTGGAGTTAATTTTCTTAGATTGGAAGGTAGATTTCTCCCCATAAATTTTCTTAGGTTGGTAGGTGAATAACTCTCTTTTTAATCACCCTGGAGGTTTTAATCAATCGAGAATGGGTAGGTAGGAAGAATCGAGTCACTTTTATCTCTTGAATTGTTACTTCCGTCATAATTGTATAATAATTTCTTCGTGGTTAATTTTCAGGTTGATCAGGCGGTGTCTATGAGTTTCGGACTCAATCGTGCCATGAACTACGTTCGTGTTCATGGAAACGGCCTCGAGCAGGCTCAGCTTTCCGGCTCCCTGCCGCCGTCTCCGGCAAACATGAAAAGGGTGGCGAACCTCGCGGACGAGGTGCTCGCGCAGAGAAACGTGGAGTCAGTGCTCTTCCGTGGCCGGAAAGTTACTGGGAGGACGAACGCCGACGTGCTGGAATGGTTCGCCGACGAGCTCGTGAAGGAGCACAGTCGCCGGAAGTTGAGGGTTTTCCCCACTGTCGTCTTCAAGCAGGCGTCTCCGCCCAGGACGTCGTCCGCCACCACCGTCTCGTCTTTCTGACGGGGAGACCAAACTCCGTTTACCTGTTTTCCGTTTCCTCTGTAATTTTCCCCTGAGCTGTTGAAATTATTTGCCCCATGGCCGTAACTTTGTAAAGAAAAAAAGGGGTTAGCGACGGGATGGTACTTTCGCGATTTTCCTGGTTGTTAGGCTCCTAGAGTTTTTCTTTCTTTTTCCCTCTCCTTTTTAACCGGTCCTTGTAATGTAATGTGTATTAAATTTGTGTAAATACGTGTTTAGGTGGAAACCATGTCAGTTGCAACGGCTTCAATTATTATTTAAATATCCTGTAGAAATTGTTTGGTTTGTAGAGATATTACACATGTTTGGTTTGTAGAGATATTACACATGGCAGCTTATAATTGGTTATTTGTATGCTAATATGTATCTATTTTTTTATTTAATTTCTCCAAAAATTTTACCTACATCCATATTAAAACTTAAATTCGAAAAGTACCAAGTCCAAGAGTAAGAACCCAAGAAGACCTTACTTAAATCTTAACTTCCATAAGATGTCAATATTGGGTGTTGGTGAGAACTCTTAAGACCATCTATTTGGGTGAAAGCTGGAAGAGAGGGTACACAAGACAATCTATTTGGATTCGAAGGTGTTTGTTTGCTTGCTTGCTTGCTTATGGGGAAAACGTATCTGGCCCTGAAAGATTTATGGGTATTAATGGTTTTGTCTAAAGTGATACAACTACTTAGATCTTTAAATGGAAGGTGATTAGATGCATGTGGTTCCAATTTAATGGCAGATAAAGCTAGTTTCCGGTATAATTTCCGGTGCGATGGCCCATGAGAGGGTGGTATGCGTGATATTTCGGCTTTGGGGTGCATTTGGTTGGTGTTTTTGGATGTCAAATACCACTAGATCATCTAATCATGACTCGGGCATGACTCCGGCCGGTGGCGATCTATGCTGGTTGAGCCGAGTTAAACCAACCATGGGTGCCAAAGGCTCCGCTGGGGAAGAACAGGGGAAAGCTGAGTTGCCCCACTTTTCTCATGAAGTCCTACATTGAAGTTGAAATCATGGCTGACAACACATTTGAAATCAATGTTATATGATTTGAATCAAACTACACCACTAAGCCAACCTCCATCAGTGAACCAGACATAGTACCTCCATTAATTCTAACCAGAAGGATCCATGGTGCATGGGTCTCGACCACCAAACTCTTGCGACTTGCGATTGTGTTGATCGCGACATGGCCTTAAACCACATGAACTGCTTAGGGTGATGCCCACACCATAGACCTCTCACATTAAGGGCTCACCCAATCTCATTAAGGGCTCACTCAATTCCGGCCTACTTCGACGTCCCCGAGACGTCGAATTTTTTTCAATTATAGCCAAGTTAAGTTAGTCATACTCGTTTAGGTTTATTTATTGTAAAGAAGACGACACCATGCACACTAAATAGTGCCTCCAGCGAACTTAATTGACTTGTTTTGACATCATGTTCATGTTTTGCTCTTAAAGCGTATGACCAGGGTCCACTCTAGACTATTGGGTACCAAAGGTTAACATACATGTTGAAGATATATTAGATTGATTTGAAAGCAGATAAGTTTACGCTTGACCACTAGTCCAAGATTCTTGATTTAGTCCCTTTAATCTAAACTTCAACAAGGATTATAAAATGGAACGGTCTAATTGACCCCATTTTAGTTTTGCCGTGAAACTTCACAACTTTGCTTGTTGGCTGACTTGACCGTTTGGTTTATTTTAGTATATAGTTCTTATTAAAGACATGTAAGAAATTGTAAAATGATAGAACATCATCAACTTTTTCTTTTCGGTTAACAACAATTAAACAAGAACTAAAGAATTAAGCTTTTCTTATGCTAAATGAGATTGGTTATATGAAATTTTTGTTATCGTAGAGCTCGATCACATGTTATACTATTAATTAACTCAACATAAGCAATATCTTTCTTTATTATTTTCTTCCAACATTTTGTGGTCTTTCTCTTCCAACACTTTGTTCCAATATGAAAAAAGATAAAAGTATAATGATGGCCAAGAATCCATCTAAATGAACCCTAACTTATCATGGGATGAAGCTTGGTTTTCGTTTCTATTTGATATAAATGCTTATTAGTATCATTACCGTTCTTACATGTAAAGAATCCAATTTGTTGGGATTCGAGAACTCTTGTCAAAATCATCCCAAGACTAAGATTCTCTTTGTGTAATCTTGAACGTAATTTTTCATCGTGAATACGTGGTAGAGGTCTGGTGTTATATGTGTTAAAAGGAAAGACAGAAAAGAAAAAGAAGCCGATCCCATTTAGCTCTCTTTCGGTTTCCTTCAGTGGGAACGTATGTTTGTGGAACCACCTCACCACTTGTACAAATGTACCATAATGAATAAGAAAGTGTGGAACTTATTTTCCTAGGAAAATGAGATCCAGCAAATTCAATATGGTATCATTGTCCTTGTGTAGAATCTTTGCGACCGTGCAGTTAATACATGAGAATTACCTGGTAAAAGCTCTGAAGCACTAGGTCGGAGTTATTACAGAAAGAAGATGAGAAAATTGCTGTCCTGGCGGGGCCTGTTCATGTAGGAGGACGTGGTCCAGGAGAGGAGAAGGTAATTGGTTTTGTGGGGCACAAGAGTTAACACTCGAGACAGAGCCACCGACCCTTCTGTCTTCACTTTTATGTATGTAATACGAGATCTCACTGTAACTGGGCCGTGTGTGTGTGTGTGTGGTTAAGGGGGAGTGAGTGTGTGCATGTGTGATGCACGCAGATCGAATGATGAAAATCCAAGAAATCTATATAATCTACAACTTAAAAAAAGAATTAGACAGATCAAAGTGGCTCCACTTTTGACATTTCTGGACTTAATAGTGCAAATAACCAAAGAATCATTTAATGCCTTAGCTTTAAGCCATTAATTTCTCATTTACCTAAAAGGTCTGCGCACCCAGGGCATTAGCTCAACTGGCAGGGCGGTGGTAGGGGCATACATATATGGTGGTAGCAGCCCTTAGCTTAAAGGAGCCACCCCACGGTGCGAGAGGCTTAAAGGAAGCATGCTGCGCTTGATGGGTCTGTGTTAGGCTTTCGCCTCTCTTTTAACACACTCCTCTTCCTCTGAAAAAAAGGTGCACTAAGAAAGATCATGACTAACTGATACAACTAAAAAAAGACTATTAATTATGCAAGCTCACCTGACAAGGCTTTCAACTTATCATGGACTTGGTATTGGCGTTTTATTTTTTATATATATAAAGAAAGAGACAGAAAACAAAAAGAGATACCGGAAGTGTTAACTCAGCTAACAAAACTCTATAACACCCTTTCTGTAGGTGGGGAGTTCGACTCTAGATGATGCATGTGTTGGGCTTCAGACTTCCAGTAAAAAAAATGGAAAAAAGGGGTACATAAATATTTTTGGTATCTACCAAGAGGAATGTACGTTGCATCAATATGAAGAATTTTCTTTCCCCAAAATCATAGAAGCCAAATAATACATGCTGACCGACTTCACCTCATCAAGAAAATGAATAAAAGAATAGTATCATAAGAGATTTTTTAGATCCACCACTCTTGGCATCTCCAAGAAATTTTAGAAAAAGAGCAGTAAAGCTGCAATTAGTCAGCATAAAAAAAACATTGCGAACTAGCCTGCACGGAACTAGTTCTTTGGTTCTGCTTCATGTAAGCACAAAAAGACAGCTGAATAACTTGCTTAGATATGTCGTGAAACCTAGAACTGAAACCAACCGATTTTAAAACCATTTCGAAATCATTTTTATTTTGAAAAGAAGGCAAATGTGTTTTTTGGGGATTTAATATCCTTGCTCAGCTTCAATGATAAAGTGCTTCCTACCATCGGGCTATCAATTACTTTGTGTTAAAAGGTGACTGAAAAAATATATTACACCTATTTAGCAGTAGAATGAAGTTCTCACTTCTTGTTCCGCTTTTGGTTTTGATTTTAGACTGATTTTTGAATACCATGAACTATTTTTTGATTCTGCTGTCGGTTCCGGTTACCACCGGTTCCACCTATAGTGCTGTTTCAACTCATACCGCCGAGCCAGTTCTGGGTCGACCATGTCGGATCTTGCCTTCTGCTACTGACAAACTTCTTCAAGAAAATATGTTCATGAAATATCAAACATGAAACAGAGATCTGCTAAGAAATCCACCTTCTACTGTTCTTCGTATTTTATTAGTGCATAATGCGGATTCCTTTTCGCCATGGATGCTGCTTTAATTTTGATATGTTATGAGAACAATTAACCTTCCTCTGTTTGATATCATGTCAGAATCAGAGTTTTGGATCGATTTTCGAAGAGATTCGAATCATCATCCTAATCAACAATGTAAAACAAAATAGGACATTAAAATATGTAAAAACATTCCAATATAATAAAATGCTGTCTCGACCTATTCAGTATGAAGCCGACAAAAATCAGTTAACTGAAAAGACCACGCCTTTGCTAAATGGAAGGACGAGCATGCAAAGTCTGCAATTGCCAGTTCTATGGCCACGAGATAAAGGAGAGTGGCTTTATGACCTATTTTATAAGGATTCTAGAACTTAAAGAATATAATTAGGGCATCTCTCCAGTGATAAGCCCTATATAATGAAGTGTAATCAAGAGATTCAATATCAATGCGCGGGTGCACACATGCACGCACGTGCGCGTGTGCACACATATATGTATATATGATAAGCTAGTATATGCAAACTGGTGCAGACGACTATGGGTATGCATGGTCAAGATTAAAAAAGTAAAAAGTTATTTTGTTTCTGCATATGAATATAAAAGGATCTAATCACATAAAAGTTCATATAGAAGACTCGGATGTTGATGAAGAGACAAGCACGTCTCTTGCAAATGATACAATATGATGCACATATATTATCAATTTACATGGCCTCTTGTATGAAAGGAAGCTGATATCCAGGCAGACCCGGTTCATGGTGAAGGCGGTTCAGCCATGCCTTTGCCGCCTTTCATCGCCATTAATTATAATAGTGTGATATTGATGAACATTTCAACATATTAATAGAAAAAAATAATTCTCCTATTGTTTGAGAAATCATACACATTTGGAGCTAGTAATTTTTTTTCAAGTATCCCTTGAAGAGTACTACATCATGGAACTTTAGATCCTATTATGATAGGCAATTGATATCTAGGGTAGACATTGGTCAATTCCTACTGGCCCAGCAGTTCCAAGTGGAATCGGAGAGCAAGAACGGGCTGAACCTAGAACCGATGAAACCCAAACCGGAACTAGGCCTGGAATCAGGATCATTCGGTTTGGTTCCGGTTTTACTTTTTATAAAACTGGTACTAGAACCGATGGTTCTAAACCATGGCTTCTTGCTTTTGATCGAAGAGGGGCCATCCGATATGGCTACAGATTCACACATTTATTTTTTTAAAAAGATATAGTTTTTATTAGAGTGAACTTTATTCGTCCACTATCGCTATATTATTTTACGAAGATAAATCTTATCTGGAAAAAAAAATTCACAAAATTCAGGTTTTGCTCTAGATTGTAGTTGGTGTCTTGTCACTTTGAGGTGGGAAAAGACATGCATGGGCACTAGATCAGTAGGTACGTACAAGTGCAATGGGATATTTTCCAGTGATTGTATATACATAAATATGACCGGTTTTTAATGGGTTCGGCAGTTTCAATGGGGTCAAGAACCGTTGAAACTGAAACCGCAATTGGAGTTCATTCAGTTCGGTTTCAGTTTCACCTTTTACAAAACTGAAACCTGATTAAACCAGAACCGAGTGTTTCCAAACCACCGGTTCTGATATGTTTTTGATTTTTTATGAAATTTAATTTTTTAATAAAATATGGGTTTCATGTGGTTTTGAACTCAAACCAAAACCATCGGTTCCAAAATCATTCTTGAGTCATTTACGATTCTAAGTTCTTGTTTACCTGAAACGAACATGTCTCTCTCTCTCTCTCTCTCTCTCTCTATATATATATATATATATATATATATATATATATATGCTCGCCTTAACAGTTTTAGTTAAATACTTCTGGCTTAATTTACTTTGAAAGATATAACTACAGCTATTAAAATTAGTATGCTCTCTCTCTCTACTGGTATAGATCAGACTTTTTTTAACAATTGACGAACAATTCTATGGGTTAAATCTCTGGAATAACTATTACAATCTATCTGACACGTTTCGCCAGCCATTAGGCCGGCGGTCTCTCTCTCCCTCTTTCTTGGCCGACCATTTCTTTGTAGATATGTTTCTTTTCTTTTTCTTCAGTACAGATTCCGATTGTTTCATTTTGCTGCATGTTGTGCAGTTTTTAATTTCTCAATGATTAATCATGTATGATTGTGGTGGCCGGATTTGGATTGATCTCCGATCATTTTCATATTGTTGATCACATATTTCTGTGTCCCTGTTTCTACTGATACTTGTCATATATACACCCATATTGGTGGATCCCTTAAAGTGTATGTTTATTCAGCGATAAACACTAGAAACTTGGTGTTATATGGAATGAATGTGAATAGATGGAAACCTACTTTTAAGCGTGTTTGACAATGCTCGATACATTTCTTCTGACGGGTGGAAACCATAGGAAATATTAAAGTCATATTAGAAAGATGCTAGACTTACTATTTAGCGACATGTTATGATGATTTATCGTTCTCTCTCTCTCTCTCTATCTATAGGGAGAGAGAGAGAGTTTGAGAAGAAAAATCAATGCAAGCCAACGAAACTGTCCATCCATGGCTCAGTTTCTTGTTTACTAATCGAAAGACACGGCATGATTGATTTAGTGGGAGCTCTCTGGCTGTCCACTTACCATCGACGCATGTCATCCACAAAATTCGAAAAAGCCTCATACCGTAGGTTGGAAAATAAATGAAACCGAACAGCAGATTAACTCCAAGCCTGATATCGTCGCTCACAACCACGGTTGGAATCCGGCCATTGAAGGAGAAATGACAAACTCAGAGAGAGAGAGAGAGAACTTTACCACGGACTCTCTTGTGCCCTTATGTGACTGACCTTTCTTTTGCGTGTGTCCATATGGGTAATGCAAGTTTTTCCCTTTTTCCTATTTGAGTTAAGAGGAGAACGAAGCCAAACACACCTACAAATGTACTCTAAGAGAGTCAAACTCCCCACCAGCAACCTTGCTAGAGCGCCCTGCCCAAGTTGATTTAAGTATTTCTTATCATAATGGTCTTTTCCATGCTCGTCATCCGTCAAAGTTGGAAGGTTGTGCTTCATGCCACTAGAAATTTCTTATTTTAAAGCTTTGTGTTGTTGTGAGGGTGTATATAAATCTCTGAAGCTAGAGTCTACAAGGTGGGAGTCACTTTTAAAAGCCACTACGCTTCATCACTGTAGCTATACGCTTCACTGACGTCATTCTTATGCAAGATGTGTGTGTGAGAGAGAGAGAGAGAGCTACAATGAGTCAATCTCCTAGGCCCCGCAACTAACAACATGCAATAGACATTCTATCTAATCAATTCCAAGTTCAACTGCGGTACGTACCGCTATGGGGCCCAAATTTGACTCGTGCTTAATTAATGTTTATTAGGGATATATATATATATATATATATATATATATATATATATATATATATATATATATATATATAGATATATAGATATATAACTTGATATATGCTAACACACGTAAGTGCTAACATATTCAAACAAATCTCAATCATGTGTTTTGAGTGATGAATGATTGAAACTTGAATTTAAAAAGCAAGAATTGTATTTTATTCATACATATACTTTTATTTTTAAATTCATATTTAAATTATAATCACTAAAAATGAATGGTTGAGATTTACGTTAATATGTTAGTACTAGCAAGTTCTCTTTTTCTCTCTCATATATATATATATATATATATATATATAGAGAGAGAGAGAGAGAGAGAGAGAGAGAATGGAAGCTACTAAACAATTTCTCATACTAGACATTACTTATCATCATTATCATATCATAGGATAATAATCAAAACACCAATCTTGAGAAGCATTTAATGCAGGTCTCAATTCTCGTATTAATGTTGATGGGCAACTCGATCTATGTCGTTTGTGCGATCTCATGAACAACACATATGGTCTGTTAGAGTTTTGTATGAAGTGGGGTCTAGCATCTCCGAGTTTCTCCCTCTCTATATATATTATATATAAATAAATATTATGTCTGTATGCATGCATGCTAGTTAATGTGATACAAGATTCATTTACTATCAGGTTTTGCAGTCATGTTTTTTTACTGTATACTAGCACTACGAGGTTCTCCCTCTATATGTGTGTGTTTTTGTGTGCGTGCGTGCACGCTTGTATTCTAGTTAATGTGGTACATCACTTTCATTTACTAGTGAGGTTTTGCATGAGATTACTGATTACAGCAAGATGTTGTGATACAAACGTCCAAGTTGCTCAAAGCACACGCAGTTTGCCACCATAAGTAGCCACTTCAATAGTAGCTTACAGTAGTGCGCAGCATTAAGGCTTTGCTTGTCAGCCATTCATGGTTTTATGGTCCATTCAATCAATGTCGATTGGAAACACCAAGGAACTCCTGCAAGCACCGACCTTCCCTTGAATGAAGGTAGCTCACCTGAAATTTCTTACACGGGAAGTATTAGTGCCCCGTGGCGAATCTGCATTTATCAGTTTATTTGGGGCATCAACGCTACCTGAAATTTGCAAATTCAACTAAAAAACACTATACCCTACGGATCAATACGTGGGCTATAATACATAATGTGCGGCATCCTTAGCAATATGGTGGGCTATTAATGCCACCTTATGATATTTTGGGATCTGACATTCAAGAGCCTTCTATTTATCTGCATTTTGAAACTTACTTTCAAAGCAATCTTTTTGCTGTTCATGATATTTCTTTTTGATCTGGTATTTATTCTTCTTCTTGAATCAATTAAAGCCAACGCTACCATCAATCTTTAAGGTGGTCCAGGGCCTTAGACAAGGCCAACTCCTTCTAAAAAGGAGGAAGATAGACATACCAAAGATTATGATTTCTGAGGTCTTAATGAATTTAGAGGTGCAGAAAAGCACTTGTTCTTCAAATTGCAATCGATGGACGATTTTATTTAACAAAACATCACGATATGTTCTTCACGGTGAGGAAATCTTCACCAATGACCGGCCAATCGAAAGAATAAAATGATACATGTGGTCCTGATCCTCAAGTCCATATAATTATTGAGAACCATGGTCTAGTGGATCACTTATAGAAATCAGCCATTTTTCGATGGGTCGGGAACTCGGTCCGTAGGTCGTGCTCGAGTCCTGCATTGATTCACACTTGTTTGGATGAACCATATCCAGTTTGCTATCATTATAATGAGTAGATAATCTCTGCTTAACTATAAGTATGTCCCTTTGATTGATCAAGCCATATTATTTATTAACCTCCTCTACTCTATAATTGGAGTCCTAATCTTAGTTTTCGCCGGGTTTGAACTTACTACAACATATCAACAAACAAGATCCGATTGGTCTGCACCGTACTGCATTCTCGTCGGCTTGCTCCTTATTACTACAGGCTGCACTGCCGACCTCTGATAATCATTTATTCTAGAGCTTCATCGTGTAGCTTAGGTTTGGTGCAGAATATAAGCCTAAAACTAGGTTGGATTGGATCCATAGTTTAGGTTCAAAGTATTACTCTTTAAGGCTTACCTAACGAGGCTCGAATGCTAAATAAACGACCTTATGGCATCTCATTATGCATTTATAGGGTCAAATCAATTCGTTTTAAAATGAAAGAGATGAATATCAATCTCATTGAGATGCTACTGTCATCGATTCCCATTGATGTTGAAATCAATGAAATATAACATCATATGAGAGCTACATTTTGAGTCAAGTGAGAAATCACATCCAACTTGATCTTTTTTTAAAAGGGTGGTCCTATTTGGTGCCTTGTTTGAAAAGGGTGGTTCTATTTGGTGACTCGTCGTTCCAAGGCTGCCGTTGATTCCAGCAATAGTAGTATACAGATCGGAATGCCTTGTTCTGGATCGAGTGTCCTGAATCTAAAGAATTTAACTAGACAATAGTGGGGCCTTACTTTATTTGTTGTGACTACCATAATTGGGACTTTTATAGGACCAAGTCAGGTAGATCAAGCCAGAAGGTCTACATAGTGAGCCTAGTAAGGAGCTGTCATGGGTAGATACACCAGTAGTAAACTGTTTGGGATCTCTCAGATGCCGTTCATCTTTGGTGATGAATGAAATCTAACGGTGCAGAGCTATGCACAGCTTCCCGTCAATGCCAGGACCTATAACTTGTGTGAATGGTAGCCCATGGGAGTCCAACCCGAAACCGCCCATGCAGCAGCTCGGTGCCTTCTCTAATGTCCTAATGCCCTTGGTTTTAAATCAAGGTGCACCCGTTTGCTTAATTTGGTTCATATTTTCAAGGGGCTAGGGTAAGGTCTCACTCTTACATTGCTTGTCTCGAGCTCGAATAAAGGAGGGTTGTCGCAATTTATATGATTCAACCATGGGCTATAGTTCTTTTCTTGATTTTTGAATTTCAGGTGGGGAAGACGGGGCCACCTCGGCTCGATTAGAAACACTGATGCTAAATCTCTTTATATAATCAAACAAAATCAAAATTAAAAATAACATACTGCTCTTGCAATTTCATAATTCGAGCTCTCATTGAATTCGTGGTCTGTTTGCCTCAACCAAAGAGACTCTCTAAGTCCTACATCTCAGAAGTCCATTTATGGTGCACCCACAGCATGGCAGGGCGCTCTATGCTATTGCTGCTGGAGGGGAGTAGTTCGGTCCCTACGGGTGTGTTAGGCTTTGGCCTCCCCTTCAACACCCTCTCCGCTTCCCCTGAAGAAAAGTGCCCCCATTGTGCACTTGGTGAGATCATAACAACCTGGCACGGCTATCCACGAGTTCGACTCATGCATACGGGGCTTCTGCCTCCTGTTGTAACAAAGAAACAATGCATTCATTATGTAAGCTCACCTGGTAAGGCTCTCAACTTGCCCTACTGCCAATGCATGCATACCTGTCGTTGTTCTTTCACTGTAACAGAAGAAGAGATAGTGTCTTACACAAGAGAGAGAGAGAGAGAGAGAGAGAGAGAGAGAGAGTACCGAAAAGGGCCACCTGAAGTGTTAGGTCAACTTTGACCTGGCACGGCTCTCTAACACCCTTTCTGTAGATGGGGAGTTGGACTCCACGCAATGCACGTGTGTGTTAGGCTTGAGACTCCCTTTGTAACAAAAAAATTGAGTAGAAAAAAAAAGGAAGGACAAAAATATTAGTGTGGCATCTAGAGATGTCAAAATGGGTCTCGCTCGAGGGAATCGCCCCGGTCCTGAAAAAATACAAGGCTGGGCCAAGGAATTTTAGCTCATATTTGAAGCAGGGCCGAACAGCTCGACCCATATGACCCGGGAGAGATGCAAGCCTAGCCGGGTTGGCCCCAAAGGCCATAAGCTCATTAGATATTAGATTGGGTCTATCAGACTCTATCCAAATATGCTCGAAATCAATTCAACCACAACTTTTAGGCTTCAACAAGCCATATACACATACACATGTAATGAAAACTATATATGCATGCATATGTACTATATACACTCGCATGTAATGAATATATACACATGTAATAAAAAACTATATATATATAATAAATATAATATAGTATATGTATACATGTAAATATGTAATTGTATAATAAAAACTATACATTTATAAATGTAATATAATATATGTATACTATGTAATTGAAAAACTATACACGTGTGTGAGGGGTGACCCGGCCCACGGTCCTGCAAGGGCCGGACTGGGCCAGTACTTTAGAGGATCATATAAAATGTGGCCCTACCTGACCTATATTGACCCATATTGACATCACTATTGGCATCTACTAAAAAGAATATACGTTACATTAATATGAGGCATTCTCTTTACCCAAAATCATAGAAGCCAAATAATACATGATCACCGACTTCACCTCATCAAGAAAATTAATAAAAGAATAATATCGTAAGAGATTTTCTAGATCCACCACTTCTGGCATCTCCAAGAAATTTTAGAGAGAATATTGCCACGGTTCTGCTTCATCTTAGCGCAAAAAGTAAAGCTGGAATTAATCAGCATAAAAAGATATTGCGAACTGAAGTGAAATAGCATGCCTTCTGCTAATGCACAGAACTATCTCCTTGGTCTTGCTTCATGTAAGCACAGAATGACCCAGGGGAATAACCTGCCTTCTGCTAATGACAAACTTCAAGAAAGATATCTTCAAGAAGTATTAAACATAACACATAAAGCAGAGATCTGTTGAAAAATTCACCTAATTATATACTTGAAACTACACATATCCGGTTCCAAACTGCTGGTTTCAGTTTGTTTGGAATCAAACTATCTATAACCAGTTCTGGTTCTAGTTTCGAAACGGTGGAATTTTGATTTTAAAACGGCTACCACTAGTTTAAACAATTTTTTTTTTAAATACAAGAGCACAATGCTCAGTAAGAGTTTAAACTACCTACCAGCTAAAAGGGTGAAGAGCACATTTCCGTTGAGCTAAAGTGTGGCGAGTGATAATGGACTTCTGAACAACTATTTAAGCCCTTTCCCTTTTGAAATACAAGCTTCCCACCAGAGGTGTCGGTGAGAAGAGCGTCTGTCATTGAGCTGAGGGTTCGTTTCTGGTATAAGATTTTTTAAAAAATATATAAATAAAAATAGTGGTTTGAAACTGTCGGTTATGATTCCGACATCGATTAGATCAATTCCGGTTCGAATATGATCCAAAACCAGACATGTTAAAGGAGTACATATCTCAGCTTTCTTTTCGCCATGGATGCTGCTACAGTTGATATGTCATGAGTGCAATTATCTTTCTCCGGTTGATATCTTGTCAGAATCAGATTTTTGGATCGATTTTCGAATGGATTCGAAGCATCAATTCTGATCAACAATGTAAAACAAAAAGGACATTGGAATATGTCGAAACATTTCAATATAATAAAACGCTGTCTCGACCTATGCAGACAAAAATCAGTAAAGAATTCTTCTGGTTTTGCTACCCATTTTGGTTTGTGTCTTGTCACATTGAAGTGGGAAAAGAACCTGTATGGGCCCTAGATCAGGTACTCGAATTTCAGTAGGTATGTACAAGTGCAATCCGATATTTACCAATGATTGAAATATATATATATATATATATATATATATATGTGTGTGTGTGTGTGTGTGTGTGTGTGTGTGTTTGTTCGCTTTAATAACTCTAGTTAAATGTGACTTCTCTCTCAATTTACTTTGCAAGATATAACGATAGCTATTATGCTCTTTCTCTCTCTCCCTCTATATATCACTCTTTCAATAATTGACGGAACAATTATAACGGTTAAACCTCTGGAATAGCTATTAAATATATTGGAGCAAATGTTTTTGATGGTCATATTGTTAATCTTGATGATAAGAAAACCGTTGGAAACACTTTGCTTACTCTTCCAATCGTTTTGAGTGTCAAATCGAGGTCAAGAACAAGCAGTAATAGTAAACATTTATAACAGTTTTGTTTAAGTCTTATTTCCAGCGGTTGGTTCCAAAATACTCTTCTACTAAACGGGATAAGCACGGAGGCAGTCGGCTATGTAGCCCTGCATTTTCTGCTTTTGTTTTCTCACCGATACTACAGAGAGAATGCCATCGTCTTCACCGTCGGTGGTTGTCCACCATCTTCCCTGTCTGTTTGCTTAGGTAACCTATCCTCTATTGGTCGTCTTTCTTTCCCTCTCTCTCTTTTTCTCTAGCCAACCCCCTGGCGAATCTGTGTTCGTCCTTGATACAGACGTATCGGCCTGCCGTCTCTCTCTATATATATTCGGCCGTCTCTCTCTTGGCCGACCATCTCTTTGTAGATATGTTTCTTTTCTTTTTCTTCAGTACAGATTCCGGTGGTTTCATTTTGCTGCATGTCGGTGGTGCAGTTTTCAATTTCTTGATGATTGGTCATGTATGATGATGGTGGCCGGATTTGGACTGATCTTCGGTCATTCTCATATTGTTGATCACATATTTTTGTATCCCTATTTCTGCTTATACTTGTCATATATACCACCATATTGGTGGATCTCTCAAAGTGTATGTTTATTCAGCTATAAACACTAGAAACTTGGTGTTATATGGAATGAATGTGAATAGATGAAAACCTACCTTTAAGGATTTTTGACAATACTCAATTCATATCTTCGGACGGGTGGATATCATATGACATCATAAAATCATATTAGAAAGATGATATACTTATTATTTAGCAAACATTTCTGGTTGTTTATCGTTGAGAAATGTCCGAATTGTATTAGCTCTCTCTAGACATGGCCGGTTTAGAACAGGTTCGGCAGCTCGAATCGGAATTAAACTGGTTTTGGAACCGGTTGAACCGGCTCTAGAACCATAACCGGACTCAGGTACCTTCGGTTTGATTACGGTTCATCCAATCAGTCTGAAACCGAAACCGACAATTTTAAATCGCTTTTAAATAGAATATATATATTATAGATATATTATATAAGTTGAAGCCTGACTCAATGATAGACATTAATGGTAGACATTAACTAATCGTCGGGTTCTGATTCTAGATTCAAAGTAACTCGAAACCGGATATATCTCATCTTTTCTTTTTCTCTCTCTATATTATATATATATATATATATATATATATATATAAGAGAGACTTTACAATAAAAAAAACAATGAAAGCCAGCGAAGGGATTAGATCAAGACACCTGGTGTCCCATCCATGGCTCGAATTTGAGTTTGTTGTTCACTAATCAAAAGACACACCTTGATTGAGTCATGTCATCTACAAACCATGCAAATTCGTAAAGCCTACGTGGTGGGTATAAGACGTAGACCACAACCTAACCTAGCTACCTTGGAAAATAAATGAAACCAAACAGGGGGGTTGGAATCCCACTGCTGTAATCATATGAGGAGGTATGACGGGTCATGGACACCTACCTTGCTAACAGACAGTAGCGTACTTTACCACGGGGACTCTTTTAGGTTTTAACTCACATCAACGCTTCTATGTATGACTTGACTGACCTTTCTTTGCGTCTGGGAATACGGATTCTTGTAGGCTTACACAGTATTCTTTTGTTCAGTTTGATTTGGTTATATATTTGATTATATAAATAATTTATATAATACAAATTTAAAATTAATAAAAAGTTTATATTTTAAAAGAAAAATAAATTTAAGATTGAAAATCTACTTCACTTTCAACCCCTTTTGAGTGCAAAATAAACTCTTTTTTCCTTCTTTTTTCATTACAACTTACAAGGCCGATGCTTAACACAAGTCGAGACATGCACACTTTAAGAGTGAAACTTCCCACCAACGGACTAGAGCGCCCTATTGCTCTCGGTGGTCCTTTTTATCCTTGCCATCCGTCAAAGTTGGAAGGTTTTGGAAGGCTCTGTCATGCCACTAGCAATCCCTTCTTTTAAAGTTTTGTATTGTTGTGAGAGTGCAAGTAAATCTGTGAAGCTAGAGTCTATAAGGTGGGAGTCGCATTTAGAAGCCACTACGCTCCATCACACTAGTTACACGCTTCCCTGACATCATTCTAATGCAATGCAAGATGTGTGTGTGAGAGAGAGAGCTGGGATGAGTCAATGTCTTAGGCAGCACAAATAAACAAACTGTGTAATCAATTTCATGTTCAACTGCAGTACATACCACTATGCGGCTCAGATTTAACTCACTCTTAATTAATATTTAATATATATATATATATATAGAAAAATCATATGTTGCTCATCTCTAAAATATACTCATACCCATTCATTCTTTTTTAGTGGCTCAAATTTAACTTAACAAAAAATATTTTTTTTGAAAAGTATAAAACACAATGATATTATACTCATATTCTTCAAAAGCAAAGCAATAATCGAGTATAAGTGAATAAGGTCAATAGTGAGTAAATTTCAATCACTCCCTCTCTCTATATATAATATATATAACCTAGTATTTGCTAGCATACTTAAATGTTAGCATATCTAAAGAAATATCTATCTTCATTAAGTTATAGATAGTTGAAATTTGAATTTAAAAAATGAAAAATATATAATACTTTTATAGGTATATTTTTTTACATGCACATTTTTATCTTTTGAATTCAAATTTCAATCATATATCATATATAATAGATAGTCTAGATATGTGTGTGAATGCACAATAGTTAATGTGATACAAGATTCATTTATTAGCCAGGTTTTGCATGAGATTACTGATTACAGCAAGATGTTGTGATACAAATCTCCAAGTTGCTCAAAACACGCGCTTAGCCACTTTAGTAGTAGCTTACAGTAGTGCGTAGCATTATTCATGGTTTCGTGGTTCCACTCAATCATTGCCGATTGGAAACGCCGAGGCACTCCTGCATGCACCGAGCTTCCCTTGAATGAAGGGTCCATCAAGTCAAGTACAATTACTTCATTTCTTACACGGGAAGTATTATCTAGAAATCAACAAAAGTCTGTGTATGTGTGTGGCGGGGGAGGGGAGACAAAAGAAGTGCAAAAGCAATGCAAATTTCGTGCTAATAGCCAATGTGGTGAAGTACTGCCCGGACAGGAACTGCATTTATCAGCTTATTTCGGGGCATCAACTCTACCTGAAATTTCGAAATTCAACCAAAAAGGCTATACCTTAACGATGAATATGTGATCTATCATAATTAGTTCGCCGCACTGTCAACAATATGGTAAACTATTCACAGTGGCGGATCTAGAAACTCTTTTGGGGTGGGTTGAATAAGTTCCTGAATGGCTTCGCATGAGGTGAACTATGTATTATAGCCCATGGGTTATAGTCTTTAAGTTGATTTTCAAAATTTAGGTGGGGGTTTTCTCGCCTCAATATAAATCTGCCACTGTATTCTGGATCTGCCATGCAAGAGCCTTATATTTATCTAAATTTTGAAACTTTCTTTCAAAGCAATCTTTTTGCTGTTCATGATATTTCTTTTTGATCTGGTATTTATTCTTTCTTTCTTTTGAATTAATTAAAGCCAACACTACCATCAATCCTTAAGGTGGTCCAGGGCCTTAGACAAGGCCAACTCCTTCAATAAAGGAGAAAGATAGACGTATTGTCCATTCTCATTTCTCAGGTCCTGATGAATTTAGAGATACAGAAAGAAACTTGTTCTTCAAATTGCAATCGATGTCGGATTTGATATAACAAAACATCACGATATGTTCTTCACGGTGAGGAAATCTTCACCAATGACCGGCCAATCGAAAGAATAAAATGATACATGTGGTCCTGATCCTCAAGTCCATATAATTGTTAAGAACCATGGTCTAGTTGCTCTCGTACAGAAATCCCACCATTTTCGATGGTTTAGAGAACTCGGTCCGTAGGTCGTGCTCGAGTCCTGCATTGATTCACACTTGTTTGGATTGGATCCATAGTTTAGGTTCAAAGTACTACTCTTTAGGCTTACCTAACGAGACTCGAATGCTAAATAAACGACCTTATAGGAATCTAATTATGCATTTAAAGGGTCAAATCGATACGTTCTAAAAAGAAAGAGATGAATATCAATCTCATTGAGATGCTACTGTCATCGATTCCCATTGATGTTGAAAACAATGAAATATAACATCATGTGTGAGCTACATATTTAGTCAAGTAAGAAATCACATCCAACTTAATCATTTTTTAAAAGGGTGGTTCCATTTGGTGCTTCACTTGGCCTTGTTTGGACCGCAAAGTATAACACGAACTTGATTGGATAACGTCGATGTGGTGTCATTACTAAGGGGCCTTACTGTATTTGTTGTGACTACCATAATTGGGGTGTTTATAAAAATCAGTAAGTGGAAGGACGAGCATGCGAGTCCGCAATCGCCAGTTCGATTCCCACAAGGTAAAGGATGGTGGTCTTGTGACCTATTTTATAAGGATTCCAGAACTTAAAGAATATAATTAGGGCATTCTCTCTCTCGTGATAAGATTAAATATCAATGCACGCACACAGATATACATACATATATATATATATATATACACAATCACCCAAAAATTAATGTACAAGACATGGATGTTGATGAAGGGACAAGCGCGTCTCTTGCATATGATACAAATATGAAGCACATCTGTTATCATTTTACATGGCCTCTTGTATGAAAGGCAGCTGACATTCGGGCAGTACCTTTGCGGCCTTCCAAATAAAGACTCATCGTTAATTATAATAGTGCGATCTTGCTGAATATTTCAACATATTAATAAAGAGAAATACTTATCCTACAGTAAGGCATCTGACCCTACCATTGGATGGAAGAGGGGCCATCCGATATGGCTAAGATTCAGACCACTAATTTTTAAAAAAATTATATATTTTTTATTAGAGTGGATTTTATTGGTCCACTATCTCTATACTTTTTCACGAGGATAAATCTTATCTAGGAAAAAAGAATTCTTCAGATTTTTCTACACACTTTGGTTGGCATCTTGTCACTTTGAAGTGGGGAAAAGACACGCATGGACCCTTGATCAGGTACTCGAATTTCAGTAAGTACAAGTGCAATCAGATATTTACCCATCATTGTACATAATATATATACATATATATATATATATATATATATAGTAAGAAAGAGAGTGATTGGTTGGATCTTGCTCACACTCTTATTTACTCTTTTAGACATAATAAAAATATCTTTAATGGTGGGTAGGATAAAAAAATGTAAGAGTTTTAAAGAAAAGATGAAGGATAATATTTTAGACTCGTTGCCCTTAAAAACAATAATTGAGCATGAGCCGTTATAATCTGTAGTGAGCAGTATCCAATCACTCGTTCATATACTCTTTAAACTTTAGTTAAATGTGACTTTTGACTTAATTTACTTAGAAAGATATAATCGATAGCTATTACAATTAGTTAAATGTAGGTATAGATCAGACTTTTTTAACAATTGACGGAACAATTCTATCGGTTAAACCTCTGGAATAGCTATTACAATCTATTGGAACTAATGTTTTTGATGGTCATATTGTTAATCTTGATGATAAGGAAACCGTTGGGAACACTTTGCTTACTCTTCCAATGGTTTTGAGTATCAAATCCTAAGTCAAGAAGAGCCGATAATACTAAAAACATTTATAACAGTTCTTTTAATTCTTATTTCCAGCGATTTTGTTCCAAAAATACTTTTCTCTCAAATTTTGACTTAGCCCTTTCCTTTCTGATTTTGTTTTCTCACCAATATTATACAGAGAATGCCATCGTCTCCCACCGTCTTCACCCGTCAGCGGTTGTCCACCATCATCCTGTCTGTTTCCTTAGGTATCATGTCCCATATTGGCCGTCGCTCCTTGATGGAGACGTCTCGGCCAGCCACGAGGCTCTTTTGCTGCTAGATCCATTCTCTGACAGGTTTAACTAGCAATTAGGGCGGCGATATCTCTCTCCCCCCTCTCTCCAAAGTTGGCTGTCTCTCTCTGACAAGCCTGTTGGCCGACCATCTCTTTGTATATATGTTTCTTTTCCTTTTCTTCAGTACAGATTCCGATTGTTTCATTTCGCTGAATGTCAGATGTGCAGTTTTAATTTCTCGATGATTAATCATGTATGATTGTGGTGGCCGGATTTGGATTGATCTTCGGTCATTTTCATATTGTTGATCACATATTTTTGTGTCCCTATTTCTACTGATACTTGTCATATATACCCATACTGGTGGATCTCGAATTGTATTTTTATTTAGCTGTAAACACTAGAAACTTGGTGTTATATGGAATGAATGTGAATAGATGAAAACCTACTTTTAAGGGTTTTCGACAATATCAATTCATATCTTCTGACGGGTGGAAACCATATAAAATATCATAAAATAATATTAGAAAGATGCTAGACCTACTATTTAAAAATGTTTTGCTGTTGAGCCAATGCTCGCTCTCGGAGCTGATGTAAGTTTTTCTTGTCACTGTGTTCTTTTCCATGCTTGCCATCCGTCAAAGTTGAAGGTTTTGCTTCATGCCACAAGAAATTTCTTCGTTGTTGTGAGGGTGTATATGCATCTCTGAAGCTAGAGTCTATAAGGTGGGAGTCACTTTTAGAAGCTACTATGCTTCATCACCCTAGCTATACGATTCACTGACATCATCCTTATGCAAGATGTGAGAGAGAGGGAGAGTATGAGAGAGAAAGAGAAAGAGAGAGAGAGAACTACGATGAGCCAATGTCTTAGGCCACGCAACTGACAACATGCAATGGACATTCTATCTAATCAAATTTCAAGTTCAACTGCAGTTCTTACAGCTATGCAGCTAAGATTTAACTCACTCTTAATTAATGTTTAATATATATATATATATATATATATATATATATATATGTAAAACTTGGTATACACATAAATATTAGCACATTCAAACAAATTTCAATTATCCATTTCAACTATAAATCAATAAAATTTAAATTTAAAAAATAACAAGAGTATTTTGTTCATATCCTTGCTTTTTACTATATACTAGCATTATGGGGTCTCTCTTTATATATATATATATATATATATATATATATATATATATATATATATATATATATATATATATATATATGTGTGTGTGTGTGTGTGTGTGTGTGTGTGTGTGTGTGTGTGGAGAGAGAGAGAGAGAGAGAGAGAATGTGATATATCACATTCATTTGCTAGTGAGGTTTTGCATGAGATTACTGATTACAGCAAGATGTTGTGATACAAACGTCCAAGTTGCACAAAGCACACGCGCTTTGCCACCATAAGTAGCCACTTCAATAGTAGCTTACAGTAGTGCGCAGCGTTCAGGCTTTGCTTGTTAGCCATTCATGGTTTTGTGGTCCATTCAATCAATGCCAATTGGAAACGCCAAGGAACTCCTGCTTGCACCGACCTTCCCTGGAATGAAGGGAGCACATCAATGAACTATAATTACTTCATTTCTTATTTGGGTTAACAACGCTACCTGAAATTTGTAGATTTAACGAAAAAACTATACTTTACCGATCAAGATGTGGGCTATAATACATAGTTCACGGCACCGTTAACAATATTGTGGGCTATTAATGCCACCTTATGATAGATATTTCGGGATCTGCCATGCAAGAGCCTTATATTTATCTCCATTTTGAAAGTTACTCTCAAAGCAATATTTTTTGTGTATGTAAAACTTTCATTATATAGATTTCCTTTTGTTATGGTATTTATTATTCTTTTTTTGAATTAATCAAAGCCAACTTTACCAGCAATCTTTAAGGTGGTCCAGGGCCTTAGACAAGGCCAACTCCTTGAATAAAGGAGGAAGATAGACATACCAATATGATTTCTACGAACCATGGTACAGAAATACCGTCGAATCGAAAGAATAAAATGATACATGTGGTCCTGACCCTCAAGTCCATATAATTGTTGAGAACCATGGTCTAGTGGCTCACTTATAGAAATCGGCCATTTTTCGATGGTTCGAGAACTCGGTCCGTAGGTCGTGCTCGAGTTCTGCATTGATTCACACTCGTTTGGATGGACCATATCCAGTTCACCATCACTAGAATGAGTAAATAACCTCTGCCTAACTATAAGTATGTCCCTTTGGTTGATCAAGCCATATTATTTATTAACCTCCTCTACTTTATAATTGGAGTCCTAATCTTAGTTTTCGCAGGGTTTGAATACCACGACATATCTAACGAGGCTCGAATGCTAAATAAATGACCTTATCGGCATCTCATTATGCATTTATAGGGTAAAATCAATACGTTCTGAAAAAGAAAGAGATGAATATCAATATCATTGAGATGCTACTATCATCGATTCCCGTTGATGTTGAAAACAATGAAATATAACATCATATGGGAGCTACATATTGAGTCAAGTAAGAAATCGCATCCAACTTGATCATTTTTGAAAAGGGTGGATCTATTTGGTGCTTCACTTGGCTTTCTTTGGACTACAAAGTTACACAAACTTGGTTGAACTGTACCATAAACAAGCGACTCATCGTTCCAAGGCTGCCGTTGCTCCATACAGATCGGAGCGCCTTGTTCTGGATCGAATGTCCTAAATCTAAAGAATTTGAATAGATAATAGTCATTGCTAAGGTGCCTCACTTTGTTTGTTATGCTTACCATAATGGGGACTTTTGTAGGACCAAGTCAAGTTGATCAAGACAGAAGGTCTACATAGTGAACCTAGTTTGGAGCAGTCACTAGTACATACACCAGTAGTAAACTGTTTGGGATCTCTCATATGCCGTTCATCTTTGGTGATGAATGAAATCGAACGGCGCAAAGCTCTGTACAGCTTCCCGTCAACGCCGGGCCCTATAGCTTGTGCAAATGGTAGCCCATGGGAGTCCAACCCGTAACCTTCCATCTAGCTGCCCAGTGACTTCTCTAATGTCCTAACACCTTGGTGTGCATGTATGAGTCCCTTTCTTGAAAACTCGCGACTCTTAATTAAACCCGTATGCTTAATTTGGTTCGCATTTTCAAGGGCCTAGGGTAAGGTCTCACTCTTACATTGTTTGTGCAAATAAAGGAGGGTTGCTTTAGGTAGAGAACAACTACCCTAAAACTTTATTAGATCTTTTTCCATGGATGCCGACTTCTCGATTTTGATGCATTGGGCTTGTGATAATTCTTAAGTATGGAAAATATTAGGATGGATGAACTAGAAGAAGGTCATGCACCTTGTAGGCTTATAGTTGATCGCACCCAATATAAGAAAAGGCTTGGTTAATGTTGAAGATTAAGTTGGTATTACTAGAGCGTTGTTCTATTTAGTCTTTCTTGTGGTGCCCTCTCTTCGTAAGGTTGATTCTTCTGGGTTCTCAATTTAGGTGATGCAGTTCTACTCGCTAGAGATGTGATAACTGGGCTAGTAGAGATGCACAATTGTGACGAAATAAACCCACTTTCTTACCATAATTGTGATTAATAACTATTCGCAAACGCCCATATTTATATTCCTATGTCCTTTTTTGGTCTAAACCGCCAGCACACGAAAGCCCACACGGCCCCCAACTAATCGGGTTCGAGCCATGTCAGCCCACTATGGCTCAATTCCAAAACCATGAAGTATATTTTGGAAAATAGAAGATCATTCAAGTTTTATTTCCAAGTATTATGTATAATTTTGAATATTCTAATTCATTAGCGTCACATTGTATCTTGGTTCTTCTCGAGGTGCAAACCAAGAAATAATAATAAATAGCCCATGAAACTGTTTAGGGTGGGGCGAAGTATGCAACACAACTTATATGATTCAACCATGGGCTATAGTTTTTTTCTTGATTTTTAAATTTCAGGTGGGGAAGACGTGCCACCTCAGCTCGATTCGATCCATGGCTGTAAATCTCTTAAAACAAAATAAAAAATAAAATTAACAAATGGCTCTTGCAAAACCTAAATTTCATATGCCAGATTTTATCTCTTGGCAATTAACAAATCTCTCTCTCTCTCTCTCTCTCTCTCTCTCTCTCTCTCTCTCTCTCTCTCTCTCTCTCTCTCGTATGCATATACTAAGCTGTTGGTGATCATAGAGGACTGGGGACGTTTTGCTTGACCTATTCTCACTTTGCAAAAGGCTATTCCCTACTGAAGCATGTCTTAATTGTTTCCACTAACAAACGCATGGTGGCCTTTCACTATCTCCACCAATTTCTCTATCTTCTATCCTTGGCTCTCATATCGACAATGGAAGCTCGGGAGCATCTTTATTGGTAGAGACAAAACTTCCACTATCCTGCACATCATCCCGGTCATGCAAACAGAAGACGGCAATTACAATTAAATTTCAGGTGGGGACGTTTTACCTTCTTGCTCAAATGTGCACACGCGCACGTGTGTGTGTGTGTGTGAGAGAGAGAGAGAGAGACAGATGACAATTTTGGAGAAAAGAAGACTAGCCTTATGGTTTGGTTGTCCTTGTAACACAATTAAGAATAAGAGGAAATATAACGAATCCAAAACAAGGGCAGTTTCGACTACATAAGATGAAATTCAAGTTAAATCTTGAAAATTATTGACTCATGTAGCCGCTCATCGACCTTCTTTCTTTCTGTTGTTCTATTTTCCCCTTTGTATGGCACACAAGTGTACAACAGCACCAGGCCAGTTAAAAGAATTATGCTACTGCAATTAATAAGCAAAAGACTTGCACCAGTTTTCCTGGCTCCGACCTTGTAAAAGATTTTCTTAAGGCAGAAAGCTAATGAGCAGGGTATGTGCCTGCAAGGTTACATCGCCATTGAATTCTTTCAATAACTTCCCATCAGGCATTACGCCTCATACAGAGAGAAGTTGAGGAAGCCAACCCTACTCCAAATGCAGATGCGAGCCTGGAGTCGGCCTAGCGTGAATCCTCTTTGAGCTCAACACTCTTTTGGTAGTTCTAGAAATCCTGTACTGATTAAGTTGTAATTCATGGAACATCGAAATACATGGTGAAAATATTTACTTTTGCAAGTTTCTTTTGTTGTTGTAAGGAGGAGATTTTGCAACTGCATTTACTTGAATTGGAGACAGCTGCTGCATATAATATATTCATATTCAAGATCTTATGTGAGACAAATGAACAAAAGAAAAAGCATTGCTCAGTTATAAGGATTCGTAAATGCATATCATGGCCGTCTTATTTTAAATCATCTAAAACCCTGCTTGCACAAGTTGACTAGGTTGTGTCACTTGGTTGAGTGAAATATGGGCTTCACAATCACATACAGATGAAATTGGAACGCACCATATGGTACAAACTAAAATAAGCTTACTACTGCACAACGAGCTTAGCTCGCATGGCTAGGGTGTCAACTGGCAAGTTAAAGGTCATGAGTTCTAAACCAGGTGCATGCATCTGGCTTCTGCCTCCACTGTAATCCCAAGAAAAGCACACTATTGTGAAATCAGATTAGACACTCTTCATACTACGACTACAACTAAGCCTTTTCCCCATACTAGATGGAGTCGACTACATAGATTTTTTGTTTTTTGTAAAATTCATGCTAAATCCGATAAAATTTTATGCTCGCTGTTGGAAGCCTAACACAACCTTCATCTTTTATCCGAGCTTGGGACCGGCCATGCAAGGATGATCCTTTATATGAGCGGAGTTATTAGACACTCTCCATTTGTAAACTAATAATGTTTAATAAGAAGGATGCAGGTATAGCTCTTACAACCTTGCACAGAACATCCACATCATCCCTAAGTGAAGATGCACTTGAGTACAACAAATGGCTTCATCAACAGTGGCGACTAAGAACCCATGTAGACAGACTTAGAAAACACTTGGTATGGTTCAGCTTTTAGAAAAGGTTTGATCGGCACAAAATTCTGGTGGTAATGCACGCCTGACATCATAAGCTCCTACATGACAATTGATTGACTCTAGGTTATGGAAGAAGTGATAAGTACCTATGACACAGATTCGACTTTACCTTCTCCAAAAAAATTCTTCAAATACAAGATGAGGACAATGGTTTTTGCACGAAAGGATTTAACCACTTCCAAACAGATACAAATCCTTTCACAGCACATATATGATTTCATCATAGCGTGGGATCTTTGATTGAGTATACCTCAGATTCAGAGCCTGGCAGCTTGTTGCCTTCGCCAAGCTCTGCACAACAAGAATGAAAAAAAATGAGGGTTGAAAAGCCAATTCTTTCCCATTCACCACCAGTGGCAGATACCATCCACAGATCAGGAGCTTACAGATTAGCACTCAATTTTAGTCAATGCTTTTTCTTAGACAAAGACCTCTCGGATCAGCATTACGCAAAAAAGATCATAGAGATGAATCGTCAATAATCTGCACTCCCCTACTTCTGAGGGCACTGATGAGAGCCCATATCTTGGTGTGATTCTTGAAACCTTTGTCTAGTTCTTTCTGGATGTCAGAATGTATATATGGTATTCCTTGTACCTTGATCCGCATCGCTAACACCTCTCCCACAACAGCTGCAGCCTTCGCATTGCATGTACGACTGCACTCAAACCCACGTTTCAGAGCTGCCTCTACTGAAGAGGCTGATGCAACAATTCTCCCATTATTTCTATCCACCACATTTGCAGTTATGTATTTGAGGGAGAAGAATAATTTTAATACGTATCTCTTCATCAGATACATACTTCACTGGTCCCACAGCACGTTATGCTAGAACAGCTCCTTGTAGAGATCCTAGGTGTGGAATAATCCAACCATGCACCAACTTTATTTATGAAAAGGCCTAATTCTGCAGAAATAGAGAACTGATATTTTCTTGAACATGCTAATTGCTTCCTCGAGTTTTCTCCTGCACATCTTAAATAGAAGATATGTCAGACATAAATCCGTTCCATCTACCTATTTGAAAAGAACGTAAAATTTCACATACAAGAAAATGTACCCCAGATCAACATGCATGAACTATGGTCAAGCAGAAAAGAAAAGCTCATTGTAGGATTCAAATTGTCATCGTTAAAGTGGAATACAAACTATGAAGTTTTGAGTCAGAAGGCGACTTAGTCCTCAACCCCTCAAATTCACTCCGACATAAATGCACCCTAAACTGCTAAGCATGTGTTTGATTCCCAGAAAGGTTGAGATAATACTACATGGAAGTAATGCTAATGCTTTTCGAGCAAATTGGATGGGCAGAGAAAGATACATTGAATTTTCGGGATAGGATTTGGCATCACCTGCTTATTTGAGGAGGATCTACAGACCTTACCAACAACTCTTAATAGAGCTTTCTTGTTGGACGGTGGATGACATCAATTTGATCATAAACGTTGGGTCCTGTTGACCAGAACAAAGACCCTGAATTTCAGAATATCCAATCTTGATTTTCTTGCTGCATGCGATCAATGTTATGGAATTTATGCATGTAGCTTCATTTATGCATCTTCTAGTTAACATTCCCTATATGCGAAGGAATGAACTCTTCACAGCAAAATGCTTGCCAATGAAAATATTTTCTTCTCCAATTAGCATGCCTAACAAACTCTATGAAATTACTAACATGTTGCGTATAGATATTAATGTTGCTGCTGAATTCCTCATTCTTGTTTTGCATACATAAGACATTTTAGAGACTAGCAATTTTACTGCTTCATTCTACCGTCTAATCACTAGCATATATTGAGGTCTTAACTTATGTTTAAGAAAGTTCTCTCCTGGTATCTGTCTTTGTAGGCTTGATCCACATGGTCTGGACTATCGCACAGACCATGTGATCCACATCAATAGTGTCGTGATGAAACTACAAGTGACGGACTACAAAAACCTATGCATTACCAGAAAGGTTACCCTGCGGATGATCCACAGTCCCACACATCCGCAGTGTATTGCTTTGTTTACTGTGAAGCTGAGATTGACAGGCTACAACTCGTTTGTGCAGAACACCATTGTTTTGTAAGTTCAGCTTTGTCAAAGTAGTGCAACAACATTGAAGACTAACCAAAGCCTCTTTGGTTCTACGATGACAGCTTTGTCAAAGTAGTGCGGTCCACAAATTCCGCAGACAACAATTAAACAGAGAGAGCAGTGTATGCGTGCTCTCTTTAATGTTTTGATCTTGCAACAAACACACAGGGGATCAGGGACGACCTGATTGTAGAGCCATTGATGTGTGCAATTCATTTGGTGTTCAGGTAGCAAGATGCTTGGTAGATAGCTATTGGGCTTGTCTGCTCCAAGACGCTTTGGTTGGCAATTGAGACGTATCATGTGGATAGAGAGTGTCTGTAGTTGGTGTTCCAGCGATTCATCGATATCTTCATTTTCAGAGATTGAGAAGATTGCATCGCTCATGTCGTCTCCTTCATCTACTGAGATTATTTCATAATCTACAGGGATGTCTAGGCCTTCAAATATTACCATTCGTTTGATGCTTCTCTTTTCGCTTGGGCATTCTCGTGCGAAATGGCCTTCTTCTCTGCACAGATAACATTTGCATTTTCTATTAAGCAAATGCTTTCTCTTTTCTACACGTGCATGAGAGGAGTGAGGCTTCCCCTTGTAGGTTGTGGACTTTCTGAGTCCATATTTCTTCTTTTCTTGCTTGCTGTAATACCCTCGGATTGGTATTTCTGAGCAGAATGATAGATTTTTCAGACTTCGTTTGAATGCGGCATCTTTGCATTCCTGCTCTAAATATTGGTATGTATATAATATTCTGGGAAATAGACCAACCGTGACTGTTGGGTATTTTTCATCAAAGCCTTTCTTGATTCTGCTGCCGAGGTCACCCGGCATCTTCATCCAGAATTTCTCTCATAGCTCATTAGAGATCCAAACCCTTCCAGTTTTGGTAGCAAGCTTCATGTAATCGTTCATGTACTGAACGATGTACTTCAAATTTGTACAAGACAGCCTTTCAAGGTCTCTGTAGGCTTGGTCTTGTATACCGGTTGTTCCTTGTGTGGGATCTTCAAGGGTGAACACTTTTCGAATTTGGGCCAGTATGTTATTGGTGCCCTCTCTCCCATCAGCAATGGAGATCATGTGTTCATACTCAGTGGCGTACTGCATGCGCCATGTGATCCACATCAATTTTTCTGTTTCTCCTAACAGATTCTCGATGAAGTCCGCCTTATCGCGGGCATCTGTGAATCCTTTTTCAGAAACAACGTTTCTGGTGATCGATTCCCATCTGGAGAAAACATCATGAAAAAGGCCAATCTGTTGTGGAATGACAAATATTGCTCCTTCATTTACCTTAGCTAAAGGCAAGTTCCACATTTCATCATTGTAGCCTCGTTTGAACTTAACGCCGCTTGATGACGCCTGTCTGTCATCGATTTTGATTGCAGTTGTAGTTCCATCCGCAGGGGCGTACCCTGGTTGCGTCATAGGTGTATCCCTAGATGCGGGATTGTATACAGATGTAACGGATGAACTAGCAATTCTCTTTTCCTCTTTGGCGGGTTTTTCTATGACTCTTTCGGCAAGTTTCCGAAAGATTGGATAGTCCGTCTCATATTCAACTTCTGGTAATGCATAGGTTTGTTCGGACCATCTTTCTTCAAAATCTTCCTCTTCCGCTGTGAGGAATTCATCTGAAAGGGCATATGACTCAGTGCTTGCCATTGATGCAAGGTGCTGATAATATGCGAAGTCATTGTCCTCTTCTTCATCATCTTCTCCTTCTTCAAGAAAGACGTTAATTTGTTCCATCTGTCTTTCTTCTTCCTCAGGTATAGGTTCGGCTTCATAGCTGTTGAACCTTAAGGAGATTCTTCCATCGATTAAATTTCTTGACTCCATTTCTCTTGGTCTAACCAGTAATGCGATCGAGGAGTCTGATATGATCCAGTCCAAGCCTTGAAGGCCTTGGCTGGTGAGTCTTCTTCCGGGGAGTGCAACAACTCCGCGGCTGGCAAGGTAATCTGTGGCCTGATCTATCTGGTATGCGAAGGCCATATTTGGGGTATTGGATAACCTGCCGATTAAACCTCTTGTGACGATGAGGTTTGCTTCTCCACTTCTCCAAGTTCGGTATCCTCTCGTCATGATGGATATCTGGAAGTGGTGGTAGAAGTCGCGTAAGGTCATGATAGTGTCTGGAACGATAAAGGTTATTTGATGACCTTGAGCAAGGTCGACCTCCATTGTGGCGAAAATGGATTGGTCGCTTTGCCAGCGAGTGTCCCTGAACACAATAAGGGCTTGTGTTCCTTCGTCACGCCTGTGTAAAATTTGTAATCGGACTTGTGCTAATCCGATATGGATAAACCTGAAACCACTTCTTTGTAGTTCCATAAAACTTTCGGGTTGGATGAAAGGGCGGTCAATTTGCTGTCCATCTAGACATGAAATCGCCTCTTCAGACAGATGTTGGTAAACCCGATGTTGATTTGTATCTGTACGAGAGTTGTACAGAATTTCTGCCGGTACCATGGTGGCGCGGTCTCTTAAAGATCGCTGCAGTTGTTGCTCCGGCTGGAGGTGCTGTTCAAGCATCTCTCTGTAAGGTTGACGGCCTAGAACGCGGTTGATACCACGTTGGATGTTGTAACGCCGTCTCTGCCCTGTACAGTAGTCGCGTATCTGATCATTGAACTCAGATACCGATGCGTCTCTGTTGCTAGTGTTGGGCATAGTTACAGTGTTGGTGGACGAGGAAACTGAGGGACGACGATCCATCTTACTTGTTTTTGAGCTTTTCTTGCTCGTTTTTCAGTATTTCGTATGGATCACGGAAAACTTTAAGTTTTCCTTTCGGTTCCTTCTTCCGAATGGATAGATCTCCAAATTTCTTGGTGAGATCGTCTATCTCTGTTCCGAGTTTGTCTTCTTTGTTGCAGGCTGCTTGGCAGATCTCTTTCAGAGCTTTGACTTCTGCTTTGAGATTTTCGAGCTCTTCAAGGATTTTTGCAATCTGAGAAGACTGATCTTCTGTTTGGGCGAGGAAATGCAAGATTGTGTTACCTTGCTTTCCGAGAGCAACTAAGGCTTTCCCGGTGTCTGTAAGGGTTGCTGGGGCAATATATGATACTCCGGGAGGATCGAGTATACTGGTAGCTTCTACTGCTTGCTTGACTCTAAGACTATTAAGAGAAGGTAGGGCTGAAGTACTAGGGGTAGTTCTTCCGGACATACAAAGGATGTTTTGTAAATAAAACAACAAACTGAGCACCGCCTCACTCTTGGTTTGAATCACGACACTGGGACAGGACTTACCTCTTGCCTATCGGCCTCTTTTTCCAAACCTCAGATTCAGGATTTCAGTGTATTGCTCTACTTACAACTCAGGCTCTGATACCAGAAAGAAAAGCTCAAAAACAAGTAAGATGGATCGTCGTCCCTCAGTTTCCTCGTCCACCAACACTGTAACTATGCCCAACACTAGCAACAGAGACGCATCGGTATCTGAGTTCAATGATCAGATACGCGACTACCGTACAGGGCAGAGACGGCGTTACAACATCCAACGTGGTATCAACCGCGTTCTAGTCTGTCTTTGTAGGCTTGATCCACATGGTCTGGACTATCGCCCAGACCATGTGATCCACATCAATAGTGTCGTGATGAAACTATAAGTGACGGACTACAAAAACCTATGCATTACCAGAAAGGTTACCCTGCGGATGGGACTCGAGAGAGAGAGAAAGCAGACAGTTACCTGCCAAGTATTCTACTTCCAGAACACCAGATGCAATGCATCCATGATTGGCAGCATAACCAGGTTGTCCCTGACCCTCTTTGTGTTTGCTGTAGAATACCTACCATGAAAAGAGCACGAATACATTGCTCTTTATGCCTCATAGTTGTATGCGGCATCTGTGGGCCACACTATTTCAACAAACGAGTTGAAGTGGAACCTATACAGAACGTCCCATACGATGAACGAAGTTCCAGACAAACCATTTTACAAATGAGCAAACACATTGTTTACTGTGAAGCTGAGATTGACAGGCTACAAAAGCAAATCGATTATCTTAATGACCAACTGCTCAAAAGTCATCTCAACAAAGACCAGCAGGACCTCCAGCAGCATGATGCCACCAAGCAGAACCACAAAAACAAGGGCATCATGATCCACGAACCCGTGGAAGCCTCCGATGAAGAGATTTACACCATGACTAACCAGCCCTGGTGGGAGGATGTTTACACCACCTCCAACGGATCTCTCTCTCCGGACCCCTCATCAGCCGTCGCAACTTCACGTGGTGGGAGGAAAATGGTCAAAAACCGTCTCTACAACATCGCCCTCACTCTGGAAATCCCGGGCGTCCCTATTTTCACACTCCAGGCCATCTTAGACACAGGTGCCACCACCTGCTGTGTTGATGAGCATTCGGTACCAAAAGAAGCCCTTGAAGACAACACGTTTACGGTACAATTTACTGGAGTAAACTCATCACAAAATGCATCCAAGAAGTTAAGGTATGGAAAAATGGTAATTGGCGAAAATTCCTTTAAGATACCTTATACATATGCTTTCCCCATGAAACTTGGAGGAGAAATACAAATGATTATTGGATGTAATTTTATTCGATCCATGCAAGGAGGATTGCGAATTGAAGGAGATATCATAACATTTTATAAAAATGTTACAGTAGTCAAAACAATGCAGTCTGCAAGAATGGCGGTAACCATCCAGGAAGAAGAGGTTGATGACTGCGAACTCCTTCAAATACAAGAATCAGTCCTATACACCGCAGGCCCCACACCAGAAAACTTCCAAAAGAAGTTTGCTCCAATTATGGCGAAACTCAAGGAGCAAGGTTTTATTGGCGAAGACCCTTTAAAGCATTGGGCCAAGAATCAGGTAAAATGTAAGTTAACTCTCAAAAACCCTGATTTTATTATTGAGGACAGGCCCCTCAAGCATGTGACGCCCCAGATGAAGGAACGGTATCAGACGCACGTACAACAGCTTCTAGAAATAGGCGTCATTAGAGCATCACAAAGCAAACATCGCACTACAGCGATAATTGTGAATTCAGGAACTACCCAAGATCCAGTAACGGGAGAGGTAAAACATGGCAAGGAAAGAATGGTCTTTAACTACAAAAGACTAAATGATAATACTGAGAAGGATCAGTATTCCCTCCCAGGAATCAATTCTATTATTAAAAAGGTTTCGGGTAGCAATATCTATTCTAAATTCGATCTGAAAAGTGGTTTTCATCAAGTAATGATGGACGAAGAATCCATACCACTCACCGCCTTTTGGGTACCACAGGGCTTATACGAATGGCTAGTCATGCCTTTCGGTCTCAAGAATGCCCCAGCCATATTCCAGAGAAAAATGGACAATTGCTTTAAAGGTACAGAAGATTTTATAGCAGTTTATATTGATGACATCCTTGTATTTTCACCAGACGAAGATTCTCATGCAAAGCATTTGAGGATTTTCCTTGAAAGATGTCAACAGAATGGCTTGGTACTCAGCCCCACCAAGATGACTATTGGGCAAAAACAAATTGAGTTTCTCGGAGCCATCATCGGAAAGGGAGAAATTAGATTACAACCCAATATCATCAAAAAGATCCTTGAGAAGCAACCGATTGAACTTACAACCCTAAAAGGACTAAGGTCCTGGTTGGGCATACTGAATTATGCTCGCCATTTCATTCCCAATCTGGGAAGGTTGCTGTCCCCCCTCTATGGCAAGACAAGCCCGAACGGGGAACGACGTATGAATGATCAGGACTGGAATCTGGTTAACCAGATCAAAAAGATAGTCCAGAACCTGCCACCTTTAACAAACCCCCCTACAACCTGCTATGTAGTACTTGAGACAGACGGTTGTATGGAAGGATGGGGAGGTGTTTGTAAATGGAGGCCACAGAAATATGATCCACAAAGCATGGAAAAGCCTTGTGCTTATGCCAGTGGTAAATTTGATCCTCCTAAATCATCAATAGATGCAGAGATATTCGCGGTGATGAACAGCCTCGAAAGTTTAAAGCTATATTATCTGGAACAGAAGGAGTTAATGATAAGGACAGATTGCCAAGCAATCATAAGTTTCTTTCATAAAACTCATGTTAACAAACCATCCAGAATCAGGTGGATAGCTTTTACTGATTTTATTACAGGGCTCGACATCCATATCACCTTTGAGCATATTGATGGCAAGGAAAACGACCTAGCAGATACCCTGTCAAGAATGGTTATAATTTTAATAACTCAAGATGAGCTAAAGGAAACAAATGAAGAATTGGTTAGTCTGTTTGCTCAGTCTTTGCAGGAACTCCAGGAAAAGCCATCAGAATACATGACCAAAGAAGCCAGGCGTCTCGGGAACGCCATCAACAAAACTCTACTACCTAGTGGCATGCTATGCACCATCTCACCCAGGAAAAGGACTCGAATCATGCAGGAAAACGTGGTCCTGATAACTTGAAGCGTGCGTGGACCCACAAAACGTGTAAAGCTTCACCAACGTCATGGCTTACGTCACAACCTCCAGTAATGCAACTTTACTTACGCTACAAGAAATGACGTCAGCATACATTATTGCGGAATCTACTTTCGGTGAAGACATGACCTGTCGGCTCACGAGAGCCTAGTCTTTTTCTTTTTATTTGTGTGGTTGTAATTGCTTAGCGTCGTCTGTAAGCATCGCCCTGCACGTCTATATAAGCAGGCCGAAGCAGTCGTTCAAGGCATCGAGTACCTTAGAGCAAGTTCTCTCCTGCCTTTGAGTTCTGAGTCTTTAGTCTTTCTGTGTTCTTTTATAGCCTTCTGTAAGAGTCTTTCCCCTATTTCCCTGCTGTTTATCTGTATGATCTTAGTTGGAAGCATCGCCTTCCCTAAGACGATCTTATAAATCTGTTTTCTGTGTGCAACTACTGTCTTCCGCTTCGTCACTATTCATTTTTTCGTTACAACCACCGTGTTTCGTTCTGTTTCAACCACCGTGTTTCGTTCTGGTATCAGAGCACGGTTTTACAGATCTAGGCAGCCGGAAACCTGAATTTACGGTGAGGAAAAAGAGGCCCGACTAGGCAAAAGGTAAGTCCTCAGCAGTGTCGTGATCCCCACCAAGAAAGACGGTTTTTCAGTCATCTAGACTTGTAAGTCTGTCTTTGATGTCCGTACCCTCTACCCCATCTGCCCTGTCACAACTAGTTCAGCATCCTCTACTTAAAAAGGCAGTCGAACAAACTTCTGTTATCGATCCCCCAGGAGTCTCATACGTTTTTCCTAGTACTTTTACCGACACCGGAAAAGCACTTGTTGCTTTAGGCAAACAAGGGAACACCATTCTAAACGTCCTTACACAGCCTTCAGTTGTTGACTACAGTTCCCAGTTAACCCAAATCCTTGCTGAGCTCAAGAGTCTACGAGAAGAAGTAGCAGCCCTTAAGGAAATCTGTCAGATATCCACTACTAAGGAAGAGAAACTTGGCACTGATATCGACGATTTGGTCAGGCAGTTCGGAGGTCTTTCAATAAGAAAGAAAGAAAAGCAAGGAAAGCTTAAGGTTTTCGAAGATCCGTACGAAATCCTTAAAAAGGAGCTTGAGAAACTAGGCAACCCCGAGAAGTAAAATGGACTGCAGGCCATCGGCAACCGTCGTTCACACCATAACCTCGGAGAAAAGCACCAGTCCCACTACACCTGGTGTCACTGACTCCACGGTACCCTTAAGTATGGAATCCCGCACTCCAATTGACAGACGGATCGCACTACGTTTCTCTGAAACGATAACCGAACCAGAAGAAGAACCTGACCGAGCAGCACAAACCATGGCAGTACTCTTCGAAGAGGAAGAGGAAGAAGAATATGAGGATATCTCATATTACCAGTATCTTGCAACCACGTCAGGATCAAGCCCCTATGACAATGAGGGACTATATGATTACCCTCAAAGGATCCCATCAGAGGAAGAATACTACACTCCTCCTGAAGAAGACGATTTCTTTGACAGATACGAACAAGCCTATGCTATAGAAGGAGTAGAGTATACCACGGATTACCCAATCTTCAAACGATTGGAACACCTAATCCAAGCTCCCGAGCAGGAAGGAAAAATTGTTGCATCATCATCCGAAAAATCAGTATACAATCCTGCTTCAAGAGATACTCCCATGACAGCCCCTGGATACGCTCCCGCCACCGGAGCATCTCAAGCAATCAAACCAGATTTTTCGGGCACGTCAACAAGTGGAGTAAAATTTAAAAGAGGCTTCAATGACGAGATGTGGAACCTACCGTCTGCAAAGGTAAATGAAGGTTCCATGTTCGTAATCCCCACTCAGATTGGTCTATTTCATGATGTTTTTACAAGGTGGGAATCAATTACGAGAAACCTTGTCTCGGAAAAAGGTTTCACTGATGCCCGCGATAAGGCGGATTTTATTGAGAACCTCTTAGGAGAAACCGAGAAGACCATGTGGATCACCTGGCGTATGAGATACGTCGATGAATATGAACATATGATATCAGTGGCGGATGGAAGGGAAGGTACAAATAATATCCTAGCCCAAATCCGTAAGGTCTTTTCTCTGGAAGATCCTGTACAAGGCACCACTGGGATGTAAGATCAAGCCTACCGGGATCTTGAACGATTAAGCTGCACCAACATTAAGTACATAATCCAGTACTTAAATGACTATATGAAATTAGCCACGAAGACTGACAGAGTATGGCTCAATGATGAACTATCAGAGAAGCTCTGGATGAAAATGCCAGGCGATTTAGGAAGCCGAATCAAAAAGGGATTTGATGAAAAATACCCTGCATGCAAAGTAGGATTATTCCCAAGAATCCTCTACACATATCAGTACTTGGAACAAGAATGCAAAGATGCTGCCTTCAAAAGAAGCTTGAAGAATTTATCTTTCTGTTCCGAAATCCCAATACCAGGCTACTATGGTAGAGAAAAGAAGCGATACGGTTTACGAAAGTCAACAACTTATAAAGGTAAACCCCATGCTTCTCATGCTCGCGTTGAAAAACGCAAACATTTATTAAAAAACAAGAAATGCAAATGTTACCTCTGTGGAGACGAAGGACATTTCGCAAGGGAATGCCCTAATGAGAAGAGGAGCATCAAAAGAACAGCCATCTTTGAAGGGATCGAGATCCCTGATGATTATGAGATAATATCAGTAGAAGAAGGCGAGGAACAAAGTGATGCGATCTTCTCAATCTCAGAGAATGAAGATATGGACGAATCACTGGAGCATCAACTACAGACACTCTCTGTCCATATGATCCGGTTAAATAACTTCCCGCCAAAAAGGCTCGGCGAGGATAAACCAGACAGTTACCTGCCAAGTATTCTACTTCCAGAACACCAGATGCAATGCATCCATGATTGGCAGCATAACCAGGTTGTCCCTGACCCTCTTTGTGTTTGCTGTAGAATACCTACCATGAAAAGAGCACGAATACATTGCTCTTTATGCCTCATAGTTGTATGCGGCATCTGTGGGCCACACTATTTCAACAAACGAGTTGAAGTGGAACCTATACAGAACGTCCCATACGATGAACGAAGTTCTAGACAAACCATTTTACAAATGAGCAAACACATTGTTTACTGTGAAGCTGAGATTAACAGGCTACAAAAGCAAATCGATTATCTTAATGACCAACTGCTCAAAAGTCATCTCAACAAAGACCAGCAGGACCTCCAGCAGCATGATGCCACCAAGCAGAACCACAAAAACAAGGGCATCATGATCCACGAACCCGTGGAAGCCTCCGATGAAGAGATTTACACCATGACTAACCAGCCCTGGTGGGAGGATGTTTACACCACCTCCAACGGATCTCTCTCTCCGGACCCCTCATCAGCCGTCGCAACTTCACGTGGTGGGAGGAAAATGGTCAAAAACCGTCTCTACAACATCGCCCTCACTCTGGAAATCCCGGGCGTCCCTATTTTCACACTCCAGGCCATCTTAGACACAGGTGCCACCACCTGCTGTGTTGATGAGCATTCGGTACCAAAAGAAGCCCTTGAAGACAACACGTTTACGGTACAATTTACTGGAGTAAACTCATCACAAAATGCATCCAAGAAGTTAAGGTATGGAAAAATGGTAATTGGCGAAAATTCCTTTAAGATACCTTATACATATGCTTTCCCCATGAAACTTGGAGGAGAAATACAAATGATTATTGGATGTAATTTTATTCGATCCATGCAAGGAGGATTGCGAATTGAAGGAGATATCATAACATTTTATAAAAATGTTACAGTAGTCAAAACAATGCAGTCTGCAAGAATGGCGGTAACCATCCAGGAAGAAGAGGTTGATGACTGCGAACTCCTTCAAATACAAGAATCAGTCCTATACACCGCAGGCCCCACACCAGAAAACTTCCAAAAGAAGTTTGCTCCAATTATGGCGAAACTCAAGGAGCAAGGTTTTATTGGCGAAGACCCTTTAAAGCATTGGGCCAAGAATCAGGTAAAATGTAAGTTAACTCTCAAAAACCCTGATTTTATTATTGAGGACAGGCCCCTCAAGCATGTGACGCCCCAGATGAAGGAACGGTATCAGACGCACGTACAACAGCTTCTAGAAATAGGCGTCATTAGAGCATCACAAAGCAAACATCGCACTACAGCGATAATTGTGAATTCAGGAACTACCCAAGATCCAGTAACGGGAGAGGTAAAACATGGCAAGGAAAGAATGGTCTTTAACTACAAAAGACTAAATGATAATACTGAGAAGGATCAGTATTCCCTCCCAGGAATCAATTCTATTATTAAAAAGGTTTCGGGTAGCAATATCTATTCTAAATTCGATCTGAAAAGTGGTTTTCATCAAGTAATGATGGACGAAGAATCCATACCACTCACCGCCTTTTGGGTACCACAGGGCTTATACGAATGGCTAGTCATGCCTTTCGGTCTCAAGAATGCCCCAGCCATATTCCAGAGAAAAATGGACAACTGCTTTAAAGGTACAGAAGATTTATAGCAGTTTATATTGATGACATCCTTGTATTTTCACCAGACGAAGATTCTCATGCAAAGCATTTGAGGATTTTCCTTGAAAGATGTCAACAGAATGGCTTGGTACTCAGCCCCACCAAGATGACTATTGGGCAAAAACAAATTGAGTTTCTCGGAGCCATCATCGGAAAGGGAGAAATTAGATTACAACCCAATATCATCAAAAAGATCCTTGAGAAGCAACCGATTGAACTTACAACCCTAAAAGGACTAAGGTCCTCGTTGGGCATACTGAATTATGCTCGCCATTTCATTCCCAATCTGGGAAGGTTGCTGTCCCCCCTCTATGGCAAGACAAGCCCGAACGGGGAACGACGTATGAATGATCAGGACTGGAATCTGGTTAACCAGATCAAAAAGATAGTCCAGAACCTGCCACCTTTAAAAGTTAAGTGTGTCTGATGGCAACAACATTGCAAGCTTACCGCGGTAGGCTTGATCAAACATGGTCCATAATCTTGCAAGTGTGATCCACATGGTCTTCTCACTCTGATGGCAGTAGTGCGATGCTTGCTCTTTGAAGGTCTAATGACTCCCAGTTTTAGCAGTTGTTGAATGTGTCTATTGAACTGCTCCTTCATTGTAGGAGTGACGTGTTTTAATGGACGATCTTCAATGATGAAGTCGGCATTCTTTAGAGTGAGCTTGCACTTGATTTGATTTTTCTGCCAGTGTTTAAGGGGGTCTTCCCCAATGAATCCTTGCTCCTTTAGTTTCTCCATTAGTGGATGGAATTTCTTTTTGAAGCTGTCTGGAGTTGTTCCTGCGGTATAGAGGACAGATTCTTGAACTTGCAGGATTTCGAGGTCATCTATGTCTTCCTCGATTAATGGAGCCATTTTTGCTGTTTGGAGGGTCTGAATTACAGTCACGTTTTTGTAAAACGTAATTGTATCTCCTTCTATTCTTAATCCTCCTTGCATTGCTCTGATGAAGTTGCAGCCTATAATCATCTGGATTTCGCCGCCTAACTTCATAGGAAATGCGTAAGTGTAGGGGATCCTGAAGGTGTTTTCCCCAATTTCCATGCGCCCATATCTCAATTTTTTGTTGGCGCTTTGTGATGAGTTCACTCCTGTGAACTGTACTGAGAACGTATTGTCCTCTAAGGCTGCCTTTGGAACGGAGTGTTCATCCACACAGCAGGTGGTTGCTCCTGTATCCAGTATTGCTCGAAGTGGAAAAACAGGGACTCCTGGTATATCAATGGTGAGAGAGATGTTGTATAAACGGTTTCGGATTACCTTCCCGTTCCCACCAGGTGACGCTGCGGCTTCTGATGAGGGGGTGGAATAGGCATCCTCCCAACAAGGTGAAGAAGTGGCATAGATTTCTTCATCAGCTTCTTCTATGGGCTCGCGGATCATAATGCCTTTGCCTTTGTCCATCTGTTTGGACTGGTCATGTTCTTGTAGTGCTACCCTGTCTGTAGATAGTTGACAATTGAGTAATTGTTCTTCAAGGTAGTCTACCTGCTTCTGCAGCCGCTCGATCTCTGCTTCGCAGAATATGATGTGTTGACTCATGTGAAGAATGGTCTGCCTGGAGCTGTGCTCATTATGGGGTGTCCGAGCTGCTGGTTCTACGATGACAGCTTTGTCAAAGTAGTGCGGTCCACAAATTCTGCAGACAACAATTAAACAGAGAGAGCAGTGTATGCGTGCTCTCTTTAATGTTTTGATCTTGCAACAAACACACAGGGGATCAGGGACGACCTGATTGTAGAGCCATTGATGTGTGCAATTCATTTGGTGTTCAGGTAGCAAGATGCTTGGTAGATAGCTATTGGGCTTGTCTGCTCCAAGACGCTTTGGTTGGCAATTGAGACGTATCATGTGGATAGAGAGTGTCTGTAGTTGGTGTTCCAGCGATTCATCGATATCTTCATTTTCAGAGATTGAGAAGATTGCATCGCTCATGTCGTCTCCGTCATCTACTGAGATTATTTCATAATCTACAGGGATGTCTAGGCCTTCAAATATTGCCATTCGTTTGATGCTTCTCTTTTCGCTTGGGCATTCTCGTGCGAAATGGCCTTCTTCTCCGCACAGATAACATTTGCATTTTCTATTAAGCAAATGCTTTCTCTTTTCTACACGTGCATGAGAGGAGTGAGGCTTCCCCTTGTAGGTTGTGGACTTTCTGAGTCCATATTTCTTCTTTTCTTGCTTGCTGTAATACCCTCGGATTGGTATTTCTGAGCAGAATGATAGATTTTTCAGACTTCGTTTGAATGCGGCATCTTTGCATTCCTGCTCTAAATATTGGTATGTATATAATATTCTGGGAAATAGACCAACCGTGACTGTTGGGTATTTTTCATCAAAGCCTTTCTTGATTCTGCTGCCGAGGTCACCCGGCATCTTCATCCAGAATTTCTCTGATAGTTCATTAGAGATCCAAACCCTTCCAGTTTTGGTAGCAAGCTTCATGTAATCGTTCATGTACTGAACGATGTACTTCAAATTTGTACAAGACAGCCTTTTAAGGTCTCTGTAGGCTTGGTCTTTTATACCGGTTGTTCCTTGTGTGGGATCTTCAAGGGTGAACACTTTTCGAATTTGGGCCAGTATGTTATTGGTGCCCTCTCTCCCATCAGCAATGGAGATCATGTGTTCATACTCAGTGGCGTACTGCATGCGCCATGTGATCCACATCAATTTTTCTGTTTCTCCTAACAGATTCTCGATGAAGTCCGCCTTATCGCGGGCATCTGTGAATCCTTTTTCAGAAACAACGTTTCTGGTGATCGATTCCCATCTGGAGAAAACATCATGAAAAAGGCCAATCTGTTGTGGAATGACAAATATTGCTCCTTCATTTACCTTAGCTGAAGGCAAGTTCCACATTTCATCATTGTAGCCTCGTTTGAACTTAACGCCGCTTGATGACGCCTGTCTGTCATCGATTTTGATTGCAGTTGTAGTTCCATCCGCAGGGGCGTACCCTGGTTGCGTCATAGGTGTATCCCTAGATGCGGGATTGTATACAGATGTAACGGATGAACTAGCAATTCTCTTTTCCTCTTTGGCGGGTTTTTCTATGACTCTTTCGACAAGTTTCCGAAAGATTGGATAGTCCGTCTCATATTCAACTTCTGGTAATGCATAGGTTTGTTCGGACCATCTTTCTTCAAAATCTTCCTCTTCCGCTGTGAGGAATTCATCTGAAAGGGCATATGACTCAGTGCTTGCCATTGTAGTTCCATCCGCAGGGTAACCTTGCTGATACGCGAATGCTTCTCAGTGCTTCACCTATGACGCATCCAGTCATCGAATTTAGAATAGATATTGCTACCCGAAACCTTTTTAATAATAGAATTGATTCCTGGGAGGGAATACTGATCCTTCTCAGTATTATCATTTAGTCTTTTGTAGTTAAAGACCATTCTTTCCTTGCCATGTTTTACCTCTCCCATTACTGGATCTTGGGTAGTTCCTGAATTCACAATTATCGCTGTAGTGCGATGTTTGCTTTGTGATGCTCTAATGACGCCTATTTCTAGAAGTTGTTGTACGTGCGTCTGATACCGTTCCTTCATCTGGGGCGTCACATGCTTGAGGGGCCTGTCCTCAATAATAAAATCAGGGTTTTTGAGAGTTAACTTACAGTTTACCTGATTCTTGGCCCAATGCTTTAAAGGGTCTTCGCCAATAAAACCTTGCTCCTTGAGTTTCGCCATAATTGGAGCAAACTTCTTTTGGAAGTTTTCTGGTGTGGGGCCTGCGGTGTATAGGACTGATTCTTGTATTTGAAGGAGTTCGCAGTCATCAACCTCTTCTTCCTGGATGGTTACCGCCATTCTTGCAGACTGCATTGTTTTGACTACTGTAACATTGTTATAAAATGTTATGATATCTCCTTCAATTCGCAATCCTCCTTGCATGGATCGAATAAAATTACATCCAATAATCATTTGTATTTCTCCTCCAAGTTTCATGGGAAAGCATATGTATAAGGTATCTTAAAGGAATTTTCGCCAATTACCATCTTTCCATACCTTAACTTCTTGGATGCATTTTGCGATGAGTTTACTCCAGTAAATTGTACCGTAAACGTGTTGTCTTCAAGGGCTTCTTTTGGTACCGAATGCTCATCAACACAGCAGGTGGTGGCACCTGTGTCTAAGATGGCCTGAAGTGTGAAAATAGGGACGCCCGGGATTTCCAGAGTGAGGGCGATGTTGTAGAGACGGTTTTTGACCATTTTCCTCCCACCACGTGAAGTTGCGACGGCTGATGAGGGGTCCGGAGAGAGAGATCCGTTGGAGGTGGTGTAAACATCCTCCCACCAGGGCTGGTTAGTCATGGTGTAAATCTCTTCATCGGAGGCTTCCACGGGTTCGTGGATCATGATGCCCTTGTTTTTGTGGTTCTGCTTGGTGGCATCATGCTGCTGGAGGTCCTGCTGGTCTTTGTTGAGATGACTTTTGAGCAATTGGTCATTAAGATAATCGATTTGCTTTTGTAGCCTGTCAATCTCAGCTTCACAGTAAACAATGTGTTTGCTCATTTGTAAAATGGTTTGTCTAGAACTTCGTTCATCGTATGGGACGTTCTGTATAGGTTCCACTTCAACTCGTTTGTTGAAATAGTGTGGCCCACAGATGCCGCATACAACTATGAGGCATAAAGAGCAATGTATTCTTGCTCTTTTCATGGTAGGAATTCTACAGCAAACACAAAGAGGGTCAGGGACAACCTGGTTATGCTGCCAATCATGGATGCATTGCATCTGGTGTTCTGGAAGTAGAATACTTGGCAGGTAACTGTCTGGTTTATCCTCGCCGAGCTTTTTTGGCGGGAAATTATTTAACCGGATCATATGGACAGAGAGTGTCTGTAGTTGATGCTCCAGTGATTCGTCCATATCTTCATTCTCTGAGATTGAGAAGATCGCATCACTTTGTTCCTCGCCTTCTTCTACTGATATTATCTCATAATCATCAGGGATCTCGATCCCTTCAAAGATGGTTGTTCTTTTGATGCTCCTCTTCTCATTAGGGCATTCCCTTGCGAAATGTCCTTCGTCTCCACAGAGGTAACATTTGCATTTCCTGTTTTTTAATAAATGTTTGCGTTTTTCAACGCGAGCATGAGAAGCATGGGGTTTACCTTTATAAGTTGTTGACTTTCGTAAACCGTATCGCTTCTTTTCTCCACCATAGTAACCTGGTATTGGGATTTCGGAACAGAAAGATAAATTCTTCAAGCTTCTTTTGAAGGCAGCATCTTTGCATTCCTGTTCCAAGTACTGATATGTGTAGAGGATTCTTGAGAATAATCCTACTTTGCATGCAGGGTATTTTTCATCAAATCCCTTTTTGATTCGGCTTCCTAAATCGCCTGGCATTTTCATCCAGAGCTTCTCTGATAGTTCATCATTGAGCCATACTCTGCCAGTCTTCGTGGCTAATTTCATATAGTCATTTAAGTACTGGATTATGTACTTAATGTTGGTGCAGCTTAATCGTTCAAGATCCCGGTAGGCTTGATCTTGCATCCCAGTGGTGCCTTGTACAGGATCTTCCAGAGAAAAGACCTTACGGATTTGGGCTAGGATATTATTTGTACCTTCCCTTCCATCCGCCACTGATATCATATGTTCATATTCATCGACGTATCTCATACGCCAGGTGATCCACATGGTCTTCTCGGTTTCTCCTAAGAGGTTCTCAATAAAATCCGCCTTATCGCGGGCATCAGTGAAACCTTTTTCTGAGACAAGGTTTCTCGTAATTGATTCCCACCTTGTAAAAACATCATGAAATAGACCAATCTGAGTGGGGATTACGAACATGGAACCTTCATTTACCTTTGCAGACGGTAGGTTCCACATCTCGTCATTGAAGCCTCTTTTAAATTTTACTCCACTTGTTGACGTGCCCGGAAAATCTGGTTTGATTGCTTGGGATGCTCCGGTGGCGGGAGCGTATCCAGGGGCTGTCATGGGAGTATCTCTTGAAGCAGGATTGTATACTGATGTTGCGGATGATGATGCAACAATTTTTCCTTCCTGCTCGGGAGCTTGGATTAGGTGTTCCAATCGTTTGAAGATTGGGTAATCCGTGGTATACTCTACTCCTTCTATAGCATAGGCTTGTTCGTATCTGTCGAAGAAATCGTCTTCTTCAGGAGGAGTGTAGTATTCTTCCTCTGATGGGATCCTTTGAGGGTAATCATATAGTCCCTCATTGTCATAGGGGCTTGATCCTGACGTGGTTGCAAGATACTGGTAATATGAGATATCCTCATATTCTTCTTCCTCTTCCTCTTCGAAGAGTACTGCCATGGTTTGTGCTGCTCGGTCAGGTTCTTCTTCTGGTTCGGTTATCGTTTCAGAGAAACGTAGTGCGATCCGTCTGTCAATTGGAGTGCGGGATTCCATACTTAAGGGTACCGTGGAGTCAGTGACACCAGGTGTAGTGGGACTGGTGCTTTTCTCCGAGGTTATGGTGTGAACGACGGTTGCCGATGGCCTGCAGTCCATTTTACTTCTCGGGGTTGCCTAGTTTCTCAAGCTCCTTTTTAAGGATTTCGTACGGATCTTCGAAAACCTTAAGCTTTCCTTGCTTTTCTTTCTTTCTTATTGAAAGACCTCCGAACTGCCTGACCAAATCGTCGATATCAGTGTCAAGTTTCTCTTCCTTAGTAGTGGATATCTGACAGATTTCCTTAAGGGCTGCTACTTCTTCTCGTAGACTCTTGAGCTCAGCAAGGATTTGGGTTAACTGGGAACTGTAGTCAACAACTGAAGGCTGTGTAAGGACGTTTAGAATGGTGTTCCCTTGTTTGCCTAAAGCAACAAGTGCTTTTCCGGTGTCGGTAAAAGTACTAGGAAAAACGTATGAGACTCCTGGGGGATCGATAACAGAAGTTTGTTCGACTGCCTTTTTAAGTAGAGGATGCTGAACTAGTTGTGACAGGGCAGATGGGGTAGAGGGTACGGACATCAAAGACAGACTTACAAGTCTAGATGACTGAAAAACCGTCTTTCTTGGTGGGGATCACGACACTGCTGAGGACTTACCTTTTGCCTAGTCGGGCCTCTTTTTCCTCACCGCAAATTCAGGTTTCCGGCTGCCTAGATCTGTAAAACCGCGCTCTGATACCAAAACGAAACACGGTGGTTGTAACGAAAAATGAATAGTGACGAAGCGGAAGACAGTAGTTGCACACAGAAAACAGATTTATAAGATTGTCTTAGGGAAGGCGATGCTTCCAACTAAGATCATACAGATAAACAGCAGGGAAATAGGGGAAAGACTCTTACAGAAGGCTATAAAAGATAACAGAAAGACTAAAGATTCAGAACAAGATAACAGAAAGACTAAAGACTCAGAACTCAAAGGCAGGAGAGAACTTGCTCTAAGGTACTCGATGCCTTGAATGACTGCTTCGGCCTGCTTATATAGACGTGCAGGGCGATGCTTACAGACGACGCTAAGCAATTACAACCACACAAATAAAAGGAAAAAGACTAGGCTCTCGTGAGCCGACAGGTCATGTCTTCACCGAAAGTAGATTTCGCAATAATGTATGCTGACGTCATTTCTTGTAGCGTAAGTAAAGTTGCATTATTGGAGGTTGTGACATAAGCCATGACGTTGGTGAAGCTTTACACGTTTTTGTGGGTCCACGCACGCTTCAAGTTGTCAGGACCACGTTTTCCTGCATGATTCGAGTCCTTTTCCTGGGTGAGATGGTGCATAGCATGCCACTAGGTAGTAGAGTTTTGTTGATGGCGTTCCCGAGACGCCTGGCTTCTTTGGTCATGTATTCTGATAGCTTTTCCTGGAGTTCCTGCAAAGACTGAGCAAATAGACTAACCAATTCTTCATTTGTTTCCTTTAGCTCATCTTGAGTTATTAAAATTGTAACCATTCTTGACAGGGTATCTGCTAGGACGTTTTCCTTGCCATCAATATGCTCAAAAGTGATATGGATGCTTGAACAGCACCTCCAGCCGGAGCAACAACTGCAGCGATCTTTAAGAGACCGCGCCACCATGGTACCGACAGAAATTCTGTACAACTCTCGTACAGATACAAATCAACATCGGGTTTACCAACATCTGTCTGAAGAGGCGATTTCATGTCTAGATGGACAGCAAATTGACCGCCCTTTCATCCAACCCGAAAGTTTTATGGAACTACAAAGAAGTGGTTTCAGGTTTATCCATATCGGATTAGCACAAGTCCGATTACAAATTTTACACAGGCGTGACGAAGGAACACAAGCCCTTATTGTGTTCAGGGACACTCGCTGGCAAAGCGACCAATCCATTTTCGCCACAATGGAGGTCGACCTTGCTCAAGGTCATCAAATAACCTTTATCGTTCCAGACACTATCATGACCTTACGCGACTTCTACCACCACTTTCAGATATCCATCATGACAAGAGGATACCGAACTTGGAGAAGTGGAGAAGCAAACCTCATCGTCACAAGAGGTTTAATCGGCAGGTTATCCAATACCCCAAATATGGCCTTCGCATACCAGATAGATCAGGCCACAGATTACCTTGCCAGCCGCGGAGTTGTTGCACTCCCCGGAAGAAGACTCACCAGCCAAGGCCTTCAAGGCTTGGACTGGATCATATCAGACTCCTCGATCGCATTACCGGTTAGACCAAGAGAAATGGAGTCAAGAAATTTAATCGATGGAAGAATCTCCTTAAGGTTCAACAGCTATGAAGCCGAACCTATACCTGAGGAAGAAGAAAGACAGATGGAACAAATTAACGTCTTTCTTGAAGAAGGAGAAGATGATGAAGAAGAGGACAATGACTTCGCATATTATCAGCACCTTGCATCAATGGCAAGCACTGAGTCATATGCCCTTTCAGATGAATTCCTCACAGCGGAAGAGGAAGATTTTGAAGAAAGATGGTCCGAACAAACCTATGCATTACCAGAAGTTGAATATGAGACGGACTATCCAATCTGTTCGAATCATAATCTCCTGCTGTTCTAGATAATATAATTTGAGCCGTTCAAGGCTATTCATAACAGCAAAGATTTCTGCATCGATCGAGGACTTCGGAGGGTCGAACTTGCCACTAGCATAGGCACAGGGCTTTTCTAAAGTCCGTGCGTCATATTTCTCCGGCTTCCACTTACAAACTCCTCCCCATCCAGTCATGCACCCATCTGTTTCAATGATGATAAAACAATGTTTCGGGGGAGTGCTCAAAGGGGGCAGATTGCTGACAATCTGTTTAATCTGCTGGACCAGTTTCCAATCCTGGTCATTCATCCTCTTTTCTCCTGTGGGACTTGTTTTTCCATAGAGAGGAGATAATAACTTATCGAGGTTAGGGATGAAGTTCCTCGCATAATTGAGAACCCCTAACCATGATCTGAGGCCCGTAGTTGTGTTTAGTTCATGGGCCTGAACTTCTAAAATCTTCTTAATGACATTCGGTTGTAGGCGAAGTTCACCATCTCCAATAATTGCGCCAAGGAATTCAATCTTGCGCTGTCTGATTGTCATTTTGGTCGGACTGAGAACCAGTCCATGTTGCTGGCACCTATCAAGGAGAACTCAGAGATGTTTGGCATGAGAATCTTCATCTGGGGAAAATACCAAAATATCATCGATATAAACCGCAATGAAATCATCTGTTCCCTTGAAGCAATTATCCATCTTCCTTTGGAAGACGGTTGGTGCGTTTTTCAAACCAAATGGCATTACAAGCCATTCGAAGAGTCCTTGAGGGACCCAAAATGCTGTTAGCGGTATTGACTCTTCGTCCATCAGAACTTGATGAAAACCGCTTTTTAAATCGAATTTTAAATAATACTTACTTCCCGAGTCTTTCTTGATAATCGAATTAATACCAGGGAGTGAGTATTGATCCTTTTCGGTGTTGTCATTCAGGCGCTTGTAGTTGAATACCATGCGTTCTTTGCCATGTTTGACTTCACCTGTTATCGGGTCTTGAGTTGTACCCGAATTTACGATGATGGCAGTAGTGCGATGCTTGCTCTTTGAAGGTCTAATGACTCCCAGTTTTAGCAGTTGCTGAATGTGTCTATTGAACTGCTCCTTCATTGTAGGAGTGACGTGTTTTAATGGACGATCTTCAATGATGAAGTCGGCATTCTTTAGAGTGAGCTTGCACTTGATTTGATTTTTCTGCCAGTGTTTGAGGGGGTCTTCCTCAATGAATCCTTGCTCCTTTAGTTTCTCCATTAGTGGATGGAATTTCTTTTTGAAGCTGTCTGGAGTTGTTCCTGCGGTATAGAGGACAGATTCTTGAACTTGCAGGATTTCGAGGTCATCTATGTCTTCCTCGATTAATGGAGCCATTTTTGCTGTTTGGAGGGTCTGAATTACAGTCACGTTTTTGTAAAACGTAATTGTATCTCCTTCTATTCTTAATCCTCCTTGCATTGCTCTGATGAAGTTGCAGCCTATAATCATCTGGATTTCGCCGCCTAACTTCATAGGAAATGCGTAAGTGTAGGGGATCCTGAAGGTGTTTTCCCCAATTTCCATGCGCCCATATCTCAATTTTTTGTTGGCGCTTTGTGATGAGTTCACTCCTGTGAACTGTACTGAGAACGTATTGTCCTCTAAGGCTGCCTTTGGAACGGAGTGTTCATCCACACAGCAGGTGGTTGCTCCTGTATCCAGTATTGCTCGAAGTGGAAAAACAGGGACTCCTGGTATATCAATGGTGAGAGAGATGTTATATAAACGGTTTCGGATTACCTTCCCGTTCCCACCAGGTGACGCTGCGGCTTCTGATGAGGGGGTGGAATAGGCATCCTCCCAACAAGGTGAAGAAGTGGCATAGATTTCTTCATCAGCTTCTTCTATGGGCTCGCGGATCATAATGCCTTTGCCTTTGTCCATCTGTTTGGACTGGTCATGTTCTTGTAGTGCTACCCTGTCTGTAGATAGTTGACAATTGAGTAATTGTTCTTCAAGGTAGTCTACCTGCTTCTGCAGCCGCTCGATCTCTGCTTCGCAGAATATGATATGTTGACTCATGTGAAGAATGGTCTGCCTGGAGCTGTGCTCATTATGGGGTGTCCGAGCTGCTGGTTCTACGATGACATCTTTGTCAAAGTAGTGCGGTCCACAAATTCCGCAGACAACAATTAAACAGAGAGAGCAGTGTATGCGTGCTCTCTTTAATGTTTTGATCTTGCAACAAACACACAGGGGATCAGGGACGACCTGATTGTAGAGCCATTGATGTGTGCAATTCATTTGGTGTTCAGGTAGCAAGATGCTTGGTAGATAGCTATTGGGCTTGTCTGCTCCAAGACGCTTTGGTTGGCAATTGAGACGTATCATGTGGATAGAGAGTGTCTGTAGTTGGTGTTCCAGCGATTCATCGATATCTTCATTTTCAGAGATTGAGAAGATTGCATCGCTCATGTCGTCTCCTTCATCTACTGAGATTATTTCATAATCTACAGGGATGTCTAGGCCTTCAAATATTGCCATTCGTTTGATGCTTCTCTTTTCGCTTGGGCATTCTCGTGCGAAATGGCCTTCTTCTCCGCACAGATAACATTTGCATTTTCTATTAAGCAAATGCTTTCTCTTTTCTACACGTGCATGAGAGGAGTGAGGCTTCCCCTTGTAGGTTGTGGACTTTCTGAGTCCATATTTCTTCTTTTCTTGCTTGCTGTAATACCCTCGGATTGGTATTTCTGAGCAGAATGATAGATTTTTCAGACTTCGTTTGAATGCGGCATCTTTGCATTCCTGCTCTAAATATTGGTATGTATATAATATTCTGGGAAATAGACCAACCGTGACTGTTGGGTATTTTTCATCAAAGCCTTTCTTGATTCTGCTGCTGAGGTCACCCGGCATCTTCATCCAGAATTTCTCTGATAGCTCATTAGAGATCCAAACCCTTCCAGTTTTGGTTGCAAGCTTCATGTAATCGTTCATGTACTGAACGATGTACTTCAAATTTGTACAAGACAGCCTTTCAAGGTCTCTGTAGGCTTGGTCTTGTATACCGGTTGTTCCTTGTGTGGGATCTTCAAGGGTGAACACTTTTCGAATTTGGGCCAGTATGTTATTGGTACTCACTCCCTGGTATTAATTCGATTATCAAGAAAGACTCGGGAAGTAAGTATTATTTAAAATTCGATTTAAAAAGCGGTTTTCATCAAGTTCTGATGGACGAAGAGTCAATACCGCTAACAGCATTTTGGGTCCCTCAAGGACTCTTCGAATGGCTTGTAATGCCATTTGGTTTGAAAAACGCACCAACCGTCTTCCAAAGGAAGATGGATAATTGCTTCAAGGGAACAGATGATTTCATTGCGGTTTATATCGATGATATTTTGGTATTTTCCCCAGATGAAGATTCTCATGCCAAACATCTCTGAGTTCTCCTTGATAGGTGCCAGCAACATGGACTGGTTCTCAGTCCGACCAAAATGACAATCAGACAGCGCAAGATTGAATTCCTTGGCGCAATTATTGGAGATGGTGAACTTCGCCTACAACCGAATGTCATTAAGAAGATTTTAGAAGTTCAGGCCCATGAACTAAACACAACTACGGGCCTCAGATCATGGTTAGGGGTTCTCAATTATGCGAGGAACTTCATCCCTAACCTCGATAAGTTATTATCTCCTCTCTATGGAAAAACAAGTCCCACAGGAGAAAAGAGGATGAATGACCAGGATTGGAAACTGGTCCAGCAGATTAAACAGATTGTCAGCAATCTGCCCCCTTTGAGCACTCCCCCGAAACATTGTTTTATCATCATTGAAACAGATGGGTGCATGACTGGATGGGGAGGAGTTTGTAAGTGGAAGCCGGAGAAATATGACGCAGGGACTTTAGAAAAGCCCTGTGCCTATGCTAGTGGCAAGTTCGACCCTCCGAAGTCCTCGATCGATGCAGAAATCTTTGCTGTTATGAATAGCCTTGAACGGCTCAAATTATATTATCTAGAACAGCAGGAGATTATGATTCGAACAGATTGGATAGTCCGTCTCATATTCAACTTCTGGTAATGCATAGGTTTGTTCGGACCATCTTTCTTCAAAATCTTCCTCTTCCGCTGTGAGGAATTCATCTGAAAGGGCATATGACTCAGTGCTTGCCATTGATGCAAGGTGCTGATAATATGCGAAGTCATTGTCCTCTTCTTCATCATCTTCTCCTTCTTCAAGAAAGACGTTAATTTGTTCCATCTGTCTTTCTTCTTCCTCAGGTATAGGTTCGGCTTCATAGCTGTTGAACCTTAAGGAGATTCTTCCATCGATTAAATTTCTTGACTCCATTTCTCTTGGTCTAACCGGTAATGCGATCGAGGAGTCTGATATGATCCAGTCCAAGCCTTGAAGGCCTTGGCTGGTGAGTCTTCTTCCGGGGAGTGCAACAACTCCGCGGCTGGCAAGGTAATCTGTGGCCTGATCTATCTGGTATGCGAAGGCCATATTTGGGGTATTGGATAACCTGCCGATTAAACCTCTTGTGACGATGAGGTTTGCTTCTCCACTTCTCCAAGTTCGGTATCCTCTTGTCATGATGGATATCTGGAAGTGGTGGTAGAAGTCGCGTAAGGTCATGATAGTGTCTGGAACGATAAAGGTTATTTGATGACCTTGAGCAAGGTCGACCTCCATTGTGGCGAAAATGGATTGGTCGCTTTGCCAGCGAGTGTCCCTGAACACAATAAGGGCTTGTGTTCCTTCGTCACGCCTGTGTAAAATTTGTAATCGGACTTGTGCTAATCCGATATGGATAAACCTGAAACCACTTCTTTGTAGTTCCATAAAACTTTCGGGGCGGTCAATTTGCTGTCCATCTAGACATGAAATCGCCTCTTCAGACAGATGTTGGTAAACCCGATGTTGATTTGTATATGTACGAGAGTTGTACAGAATTTCTGCCGGTACCATGGTGGCGCGGTCTCTTAAAGATCGCTGCAGTTGTTGCTCCGGCTGGAGGTGCTGTTCAAGCATCTCTCTGTAAGGTTGACGGCCTAGAACGCGGTTGATACCACGTTGGATGTTGTAACGCCGTCTCTGCCCTGTACGGTAGTCGCGTATCTGATCATTGAACTTAGATACCGATGCGTCTCTGTTGCTAGTGTTGGGCATAGTTACAGTGTTGGTGGACGAGGAAACTGAGGGACGACGATCCATCTTGTTTTTGAGCTTTTCTTGCTCGTTTTTCAGTATTTCGTATGGATCACGGAAAACTTTAAGTTTTCCTTTCGGTTCCTTCTTCCGAATGGATAGATCTCCAAATTTCTTGGTGAGATCGTCTATCTCTGTTCCGAGTTTGTCTTCTTTGTTGCAGGCTGCTTGGCAGATCTCTTTCAGAGCTTTGACTTCTGCTTTGAGATTTTCGATCTCTTTTTGCAATCTGAGAAGACTGATCTTCTGTTTGGGCGAGGAAATACAAGATTGTGTTACCTTGCTTTCCGAGAGCAACTAAGGCTTTCCCGGTGTCTGTAAGGGTTGCTGGGGCAATATATGATACTCCGGGAGGATCGAGTATACTGGTAGCTTCTACTGCTTGCTTGACTCTAAGACTATTAAGAGAAGGTAGGGCTGAAGTACTAGGGGTAGTTCTTCTGGACATACAAAGGATGTTTTGTAAATAAAACAACAAACTGAGCACCGCCTCACTCTTGGTTTGAATAGAAAAACCCGCCCTACCTTCGTCCAGTTAGTCGGGAAGTTATACAAAGCAATACACTTACCAGAGGGGGGCTAGAACTAGACTGGGACTCGAGAGAGAGAGAAAGCAGTGAAGAGCTCTGGTGAAAGCTTCGCATTTTTTGATGCTATGGCCGCTTCTCCAACCTACCAAGAGGAACTCAGCAAGGTGAAGCTGAGATTGACAGGCTACAAAAACAAATTGAGTTTCTCGGAGCCATCATCGGAAAGGGAGAAATTAGATTACAACCCAATATCATCAAAAAGATCCTTGAGAAGCAACCAATTGAACTTACAACTCTAAAAGGACTAAGGTCCTGGTTGGGCATACTGAATTATGCTCGCCATTTCATTCCCAATCTGGGAAGGTTGCTGTCCCCCCTCTATGGCAAGACAAGCCCGAACGGGGAACGACGTATGAATGATCAGGACTGGAATCTGGTTAACCAGATCAAAAAGATAGTCCAGAACCTGCCACCTTTAACAACCCCCCCTACAACCTGCTATGTAGTACTTGAGACAGACGGTTGTATGGAAGGATGGGGAGGTGTTTGTAAATGGAGGCCACAGAAATATGATCCACAAAGCATGGAAAAGCCTTGTGCTTATGCCAGTGGTAAATTTGATCCTCCTAAATCATCAATAGATGCAGAGATATTCGCGGTGATGAACAGTCTCGAAAGTTTAAAGCTATATTATCTGGAACAGAAGGAGTTAATGATAAGGACAGATTGCCAAGCAATCATAAGTTTCTTTCATAAAACTCATGTTAACAAACCATCCAGAATCAGGTGGATAGCTTTTACTGATTTTATTACAGGGCTCGGCATCCATATCACCTTTGAGCATATTGATGGCAAGGAAAACGTCCTAGCAGATACCCTGTCAAGAATGGTTACAATTTTAATAACTCAAGATGAGCTAAAGGAAACAAATGAAGAATTGGTTAGTCTGTTTGCTCAGTCTTTGCAGGAACTCCAGGAAAAGCCATCAGAATACATGACCAAAGAAGCCAGGCGTCTCGGGAACGCCATCAACAAAACTCTACTACCTAGTGGCATGCTATGCACCATCTCACCCAGGAAAAGGACTCGAATCATGCAGGAAAACGTGGTCCTGACAACTTGAAGCGTGCGTGGACCCACAAAACGTATAAAGCTTCACCAACGTCATGGCTTACGTCACAACCTCCAATAATGCAACTTTACTTACGCTACAAGAAATGACGTCAGCATACATTATTGCGGAATCTACTTTCGGTGAAGACATGACCTGTCGGCTCACGAGAGCCTAGTCTTTTTCTTTTTATTTGTGTGGTTGTAATTGCTTAGCGTCGTCTGTAAGCATCGCCCTGCACGTCTATATAAGCAGGCCGAAGCAGTCATTCAAGGCATCGAGTACCTTAGAGCAAGTTCTCTCCTGCCTTTGAGTTCTGAGTCTTTAGTCTTTCTGTTATCTTTTATAGCCTTCTGTAAGAGTCTTTCCCCTATTTCCCTGCTGTTTATCTGTATGATCTTAGTTGGAAGCATCGCCTTCCCTAAGACAATCTTATAAATCTGTTTTCTGTGTGCAACTACTGTCTTCCGCTTCGTCACTATTCATTTTTCGTTACAACCACCGTGTTTCGTTTTGGTATCAGAGCACGGTTTTACAGATCTAGGCAGCCGGAAACCTGAATTTGCGGTGAGGAAAAAGAGGCCCGACTAGGCAAAAGGTAAGTCCTCAGCAGTGTCGTGATCCCCACCAAGAAAGACGGTTTTTCAGTCATCTAGACTTGTAAGTCTGTCTTTGATGTCCGTACCCTCTACCCCATCTGCCCTGTCACAACTAGTTCAGCATCCTCTACTTAAAAAGGCAGTCGAACAAACTTCTGTTATCGATCCCCCAGGAGTCTCATACGTTTTTCCTAGTACTTTTACCGACACCGGAAAAGCACTTGTTGCTTTAGGCAAACAAGGGAACACCATTCTAAACGTCCTTACACAGCCTTCAGTTGTTGACTACAGTTCCCAGTTAACCCAAATCCTTGCTGAGCTCAAGAGTCTACGAGAAGAAGTAGCAGCCCTTAAGGAAATCTGTCAGATATCCACTACTAAGGAAGAGAAACTTGGCACTGATATCGACGATTTGGTCAGGCAGTTCGGAGGTCTTTCAATAAGAAAGAAGGAAAAGCAAAGAAAGCTTAAGGTTTTCGAAGATCCGTACGAAATCCTTAAAAAGGAGCTTGAGAAACTTGGCAACCCCGAGAAGTAAAATGGACTGCAGGCCATCGGCAACCGTCGTTCACACCATAACCTCGGAGAAAAGCACCAGTCCCACTACACCTGGTGTCACTGACTCCACGGTACCCTTAAGTATGGAATCCCGCACTCCAATTGACAGACGGATCGCACTACGTTTCTCTGAAACGATAACCGAACCAGAAGAAGAACCTGACCGAGCAGCACAAACCATGGCAGTACTCTTCGAAGAGGAAGAGGAAGAAGAATATGAGGATATCTCATATTACCAGTATCTTGCAACCACGTCAGGATCAAGCCCCTATGACAATGAGGGACTATATGATTACCCTCAAAGGATCCCATTAGAGGAAGAATACTACACTCCTCCTGAAGAAGACGATTTCTTCGACAGATACGAACAAGCCTATGCTATAGAAGGAGTAGAATACACCACGGATTACCCAATCTTCAAACAATTGGAACACCTAATCCAAGCTCCCGAGCAGGAAGGAAAAATTGTTGCATCATCATCCGCAACATCAGTATACAATCCTGCTTCAAGAGATACTCCCATGACAGCCCCTGGATACGCTCCCGCCACCGGAGCATCCCAAGCAATCAAACCAGATTTTCTGGGCACGTCAACAAGTGGAGTAAAATTTAAAAGAGGCTTCAATGACGAGATGTGGAACCTACCGTCTGCAAAGGTAAATGAAGGTTCCATGTTCGTAATTCCCACTCAGATTGGTTTATTTCATGATGTTTTTACAAGGTGGGAATCAATTACGAGAAACCTTGTCTCGGAAAAAGGTTTCACTGATGCCCGCGATAAGGCGGATTTTATTGAGAACCTCTTAGGAGAAACCGAGAAGACCATGTGGATCACCTGGCGTATGAGATACGTCGATGAATATGAACATATGATATCAGTGGCGGATGGAAGGGAAGGTACAAATAATATCCTAGCCCAAATCCGTAAGGTCTTTTCTCTGGAAGATCCTGTACAAGGCACCACTGGGATGCAAGATCAAGCCTACCGGGATCTTGAACGATTAAGCTGCACCAACATTAAGTACATAATCCAGTACTTAAATGACTATATGAAATTAGCCACGAAGACTGGCAGAGTATGGCTCAATGATGAACTATCAGAGAAGCTCTGGATGAAAATTCCAGGCGATTTAGGAAGCCGAATCAAAAAGGGATTTGATGAAAAATACCCTGCATGCAAAGTAGGATTATTCCCAAGAATCCTCTACACATATCAGTACTTGGAACAAGAATGCAAAGATGCTGCCTTCAAAAGAAGCTTGAAGAATTTATCTTTCTGTTCCGAAATCCCAATACCAGGTTACTATGGTGGAGAAAAGAAGCGATACGGTTTACGAAAGTCAACAACTTATAAAGGTAAACCCCATGCTTCTCATGCTCGCGTTGAAAAACGCAAACATTTATTAAAAAACAGGAAATGCAAATGTTACCTGTGTGGAGACGAAGGACATTTCGCAAGGGAATGCCCTAATGAGAAGAGGAGCATCAAAAGAACAGCCATCTTTGAAGTGATCGAGATCCCTGATGATTATGAGATAATATCAGTAGAAGAAGGCGAGGAACAAAGTGATGCGATCTTCTCAATCTCAGAGAATGAAGATATGGACGAATCACTAGAGCATCAACTACAGACACTCTCTGTCCATATGATCCGGTTAAATAACTTCCCGCCAAAAAGGCTCGGCGAGGATAAACCAGACAGTTACCTGCCAAGTATTCTACTTCCAGAACACCAGATGCAATGCATCCATGATTGGCAGCATAACCAGGTTGTCCCTGACCCTCTTTGTGTTTGCTGTAGAATACCTACCATGAAAAGAGCACGAATACATTGCTCTTTATGCCTCATAGTTGTATGCGGCATCTGTGGGCCACACTATTTCAACAAACGAGTTGAAGTGGAACCTATACAGAACGTCCCATACGATGAACGAAGTTCTAGACAAACCATTTTACAAAAAAGATCATGCTGCTGTAAGTGTGTCAAGCACTGAGTCTCTGTTGGAGTTTGAAGTTCTCAGCAACCTACCAAGAGTTACCCTGCGGATCAAGCCATTGTAGCAACTAGTTCAGACCCTAGCATGCCACTTGTAGTTTCATGACAATATAATGCTCACATGTCCCAAGTTAGTAAAGCAACTAGATAGATTTTTGCTCCGACAGTAATTCAATAATTCAACTCCGCCCATGTAAGGGAGCACCCTTGCATTGCCGGTCCCAAGCCCGGATAAAGGAGGAGGGTTATGTTAGGCTTCCGACAGTCAGCGTAAAACTTTGTCGGATTTTTATACCATGAATTACACAAATTATGAGCATTGCTTAGGGGCATCCCCGCCTAGCGACGCACTGTAGAGCCCGAATGCAGTGATAAGTAAGCAAGGGCCACTACATTTTCACCCAAATGTAGTGAATTAATTGCAAAGAGGGTTCCCACATCATGGACAGGTGTGGGTAAATAAGTTAGTCCCGCTACATTGCCGCCCGAATGTACTGAATAATTTACAGAGAGGGTCTCCGCATTTTCAATATGGACGAATGTGGGGGTAAAGAAGTCCTAGATAATAAGATTTGTATTGGTTCTTGGAATATCGAAACATTATCCGGTAAGCTAATGGAGGTGGCAGATACTATGATTCAGAGAAAGATTCATATTCTATGTTTACAAGAGACAAAGTGGGTTGGAGAAAAAGCAAAGGAGATAGAGAATACAGGTTTTAAATTATAGTACTCATGTAAGAAAAAAGCTCGAAACGGAGTTGGTACTATCATAAATAAAGATTTAAAGGATAGTGTGGTAGACATACGACGATATGATGACCGAATCATGATGTTAAAATTAGTGTTAGGAGCAGAAGTTTTGAATATAGTTTGTGCTTATGCACCCAAAGTAGGCCTAGAAGATAGTATAAAGACAACTTTTTGGAAAGAGTTAGATAAGGTGATTCAAAAGATTCCACGAAGAGAGATGATTTGTTTAGGAGGAGACTTAAATGGACATGTCGGTAAAGAGACATTACGATATCAAGGTATTCATGAAAAGTTTGGTTTTGAGGATATAAATGAGGAAGGTAGGGAGATTTTAAATTTTGCTATGGCATTTAATCTATTTATAGTCAATACAATATTCAAAAAATGAGATGAACATTTAATTACTTATAAGAGTGACTTATCACAAACACAAATTGATTACTTTATTTATAGAAAAAAAGATAGAACGTGTTGTAAAGATTACAAGGTAATTCCAGGAGAAAGTTTAACCACCCAACATCGACTTTTAGTTATGGATTTACAAATTAAAAAATGGACAAAGAAGAAAAGAGTGCATCAAGCTATTCGGACTAAATGGTGGAACCTCAAAAGCGAGAAAGAAGATAATATTAAACAGAAAGTCCATCAAGGAGATGCTTGGAATTATGTTGGTACACCTTGTGATATGTGGAACAATATGGCTATACATATTAGGAAAGTGGCGAAAGAAGTGTTAGGTGAATCTAAGAGAGGTGTACCGGCACAAAAAGAAGCTTGGTGGTGGAGTGAAGTAGTGCAAAATAAAATCAAGGCAAAGAGGGCATGTTACAAATTACATTATGCTAAGAAAACTAGTGAAACTTTAGAAGCTTATAAGAAAGCAAAAAAGGCTGTCAGTGAAGCAAAAGCTAAAATTTGGGAGGATTTATATAAAAAACTCAACTCAAAAGAGGGTGAAAGAGATTATTTTTAGGATAGTTAGGGCTACAGATAAGAAAACTAAAGATCTTAATTCTATTAGATGCATCAAAGACGAGGATGAAAAAATTCTACTCGCAAATGATGATATAAGAAATAGATGGGAAAACTATTTTTATAAGCTTTTTAATGAAAATAAACATGTTAGTATTAGCTTAGGAGAGTTAGCTTAGGAGAATTAGCAGAGTTAGTCAAAGAGGCTCTTAAACATATGAAGGGTGGTAAAACGGTAGGACCTGACAGTGTTATCCGTATGATACGATAACCTTTATGATATATGTTATCGTGCCATATCGTATGATACGGGCGATACGCCCAAAAAAATTTTAATTTTTTTTTGTAGGTTTTTGGCCTCTCTTCACTTCTCTCAAAGGCATCCTCCGGTATGCTTGTTTGGGATTGCAAGTCGTGTATGTAACATGTAAATTCAGGTTAGTTTATAAAAAAATTATTTAATAACAATAATTTATGAACAAATAAAAATTGTGACAAAATCATTTCTCTTTCTGTTGCCAATTTTTAAGTATATTTCTACTACCAGATTATAATTTCATGAAATAGCAAACAATGAAGAACAATTTAGTTGTCTCAGTTAATTGAGTGGGCATTTCACAACTTCACTATTTTAGGGTTCATCTTATATGACTTCCATTGAGTTGAACATGATCAGCATGTGTGAGGCTTAACTCAATGTGTGAAGTGAGATCAGAAGTAATCAGATTACCTGATTTTAACCCACAACATCCATCTATCATCCTTTAGTTTCAAACCACTTCAAGCATTAGTTAAAAGGCTAGTCTCCCTTAAGAGAAAAAGAGATATCATGAAGTAACAATATCACATCACTAGGGTGTCATAGACCCAATAATCAAAGAAATGGAGCTCATCGTTTTGCTCACATATGAAAATTAGCAAATGTGTCAACTACATGTACAAAGATAGCAGTTTATTAATTTTGATATATTAGATGAGTGGATTATGGAAGACAACAAAGAAAATGCACTCCAAACCGAAGAAAACATTGCATGGATTAATTTGGAAGGAGTGCAACAACATCATCAAGGAGATAAAGATTTTGATTTTGAATCAGAAGGTGGTGAGAAACTTTGAATCTTCATCAAGGAGAAGATGAAGATTATTTAGTTAATGATCCTTATTACAAATTTACAATATGTAAATGTACATGTATTTCACTTTTTGCTTTAAAATATATAATTTTTTTCAATTGTTCAATGGTGAATGATCAATATGTACTAAATTTTGCATTATATGAATTCTTTGCAATTACCATATTTTTCCTATTTTTCTGATTTTTTTTAATTTTTACTAATTTTTTTTAATTTTTTTATATTTTTTCTATTTTTTAATATTAAAGTACGATACTATATGCCCGTATCGTGAAGCAAAATGATACACGATACGATATGCATCAAACAACACTGGGACCACACAATATTCCTATAGAAGTTTGGAAAATACTAGGAGAAATAGGAATCACTTGGCTCACAAGACTATTTAATGAAATATGGAGAAATCAAAAGATAACCGAGGAATGGAGAGCGAGCACTTATACCCGTATATAAGAACAAGAGAAACATTTAGAATTATACGAATTATCGAGGTATAAAGTTAATGAACCATACTATGAAATTGTGAGAAAAAATTATCGAACGTAGGTTAAGACAAGTATAAGTACAATAGAGAACCAATTTGGATTCATGCCAAACACATCTATTGTAGAAGCGATTCACCTTTTGAGACATCTTATGCAACATTTAGAGTAAAAAAGAAAGATCTTCACATGATATTTATTAATCTAGAAAAAGCTTAGATAGGGTACCGAGGGAGGTTCTTTGGAGAACCTTGGAAAAAAGATGTATCCCATTGACATACGTTAACCTTATAAGAGACATGTACGATGGTGTAAAAACATGTGTGAGGACTCATGAAGGAATGACAGACTTCTTTGAAATTAATATTGGGTTACATCAAGGATCAACTTTAAGTCCATACTTATTTATAATGGTGATTGATGAGTTAACAAAACATATTCAAGACGAAGTGCCTTGGTGTACGTTATTTGCAGATGACATTGTGTTAGTGGAAGAGTCTAAGGAAAAAGTTAATAGAAAATTGAAACTATAGAGAGAATCATTAGAAAGCAAAGGCCTTTGACTTAGTAGAACAAAGATAGAATATATGGAATGTAAGTTTGATCATTCGGTTACTTCAGAGGACATAAAAATTAAAAATGGCACACATTGCATCCCCCAAAAGGAAAGTTTTAAATACCTAGAATCAATTTTTCAGAGTGATGAAGAATTGATGGAGATGTTATACCTAGAATTAATGTTAGTTGGTTAAAATGGAGAGGAGCATCATATATTCTTTGTAATAAGACGATACCATTAAAGTTAAAAGGTAAATATTATAGAGCAGCAATTAGATCTACCATGTTTTATGGTTCTGAGTGTTGGGCAGTTAACCATCAACATGTACAAAAGATGTAAAGATGTCTGTGACAGAAATGAAGATGTTGAGATGGATGAGTGGTTTGTAAAGAAAAGACCGTATACATAATGAGGTTATTAGAAACAAATTAGGAGTGGCACCAATAGAGGATAAAATGAGATAACATCATTTAAGATGGTTTGGACATATAGAAAGAAGATCAGAAGAAGAACCTATAAGAAAGTATGAAAAACTAAATTTGAAAAGTATTAAAAGAGGTAGAGGACGACCACAAAAGTGTTGGAAAGAAATAATAAAGAATAATCTAGCTTATTGTGAGTTAACTGCTAATATGGCATATGATAGAGCTCTGGGAAAAAAAGGATCCATGTAGCCCACCCCGTCTAGTATGGGAAAAGGCTTAGTTGTTGTTTTTGTAGTTGTTGTAGTAATTCAATAATTCATAGCAAACGACAGTAAATTGCTATTGCAACCGAAGGACCTGAATATGGCCATACCTTGCCCAGGAACAGCATAGGATTTAACGTTTTACAGGTCAACTCCTAGGAGAGGGTACGAAGTACCTGGAAAAATAACTGAAAAGAAAAAACGACAGTAAAATGATAAGAGTTAAAAATGAACCTCTGAAGAGGCATTCGCTTCGGAGACTCTGCCAACAAGTTCTTGAAAGCAATAGAACAAGCACTTATTGTGCTAATAACAAAAATCAAAACCATAAATAAAATGCAGAATGGTATGTTTTCAGTATTTTCCTTTGAAATGTTTTGGCCGGAAATGGACGGGAAACCAAAAGGAAAAGGAGAATCAGTGGGGTTACCGGAAAATCTCCTTTTCCGTCGATTTCGAACTTATCGATGCTCATGGGAGCACCCAACCGAACCATCTCTCTTCCCTCTCTAGAACGACGCCGGAATCGACCATTTCGTCAAAAAACACAAAGTAAAGGGCTTTTACCTTGGAAAATCCGGCGATTCCTCGTGATCTCGAGCCGCCCTCAACGGAGAATCGTGTCGTTCTCTCTCTCTCTCTCGCTGCAGGAGGCAGCTGACCGGGTTGAATAAGGCGAAACGATGTCCCCTGTCATGCGGGTCCCAGGTTTAAATTGAACCCGGTTCAACTCGATCCGACCCAAATGCTACACACAAAATAAAGAAGACAGCTATTGTGTGGTTTACTAAACTAAAAATCCATATCGTGCGCTCTACCAAAAATCCATTTTGTTATGATTTATTTATTTTTTTATTACTTAAAATACTTAAGTTTCAAAAAATCTTTGGTTCTATGTTAGTAACATTATCAGCATGAAGTCTAATGTGGCTAAGTACTGTATTGTGTTAAATCTTTAGATTAATATTTTATAGTATCATGAAAATCTATACCTTCACTAAGTATTCAAAATTTATTTTTGACAATAACCTTACTTCCAATATTAATTATTACAACAACAACTCTCATACTATACTAGATAGGGTCGATTACATGAATTCTTTGTTTTCACATAGCTTTATCATGTTTCATGGTGACAGTTAACTTAACATTAACTAAATTATTTTTTATTAAAAAAAGTAAGACAATGTTATAAGAGTTATGAAGGGACGTGATCTAATCTATATAAAATGTGGACCATAGATCCAGATAATTTGATGGCATAATATTTTTTATTTAAATAAGACATAAAATAAGTAGAATTGTGATTCAAAGCCAAACAAAATTAGAACTACAGGTTCGATTTTATTCGGTTCTCTAAGAACAAAGAACCGAAAATAACGGTTTGGTTCAAGGTTGAGGCTAGAGTTATGACCATCACACGGTTTGGTTTTGTTCCTTTGAAAACTGAGAAAAAAATAGTGGTTTGATTCGAGATTGAGACTAGAACCCACCAAACCGAACCATGATCCAAACCTTATTTGTAGATTGGTTAGATAAGATTTAATTAAAAAGATGATCCAAATCCATTCAAATATTAGCTGAAAGAGGCTTAAACCTTTAAATTTTTGCAGCAGCCTCTGATATTTCAAAAGGTGAGCACGGGTGGTTTATATTTTAAAGTTTCCGCTCCGCAGCCTTTTAGTTTTTCAAAATCCGTCTGGCGGCCCTTCAAAATTCTGTTACGCGACAAAGCTTTTCCAGAAATTCCGTTGGGGCGGCGGCTCCAACTATGTGTAGCTCCACCACTGGACAAGTTGCGTACTAGAGATATATATTTTTCAAACCTAGTTAAATTTTCTGGATATGGCATTGCTTGTTTAGGCTTCAATCAGTTCTTTAATTAAGTTTATATGTGTATATATTTTTTTCTTTTTGGTAAGTGGAGAGACCGAAGCCAGATGCACACCCTGGGTTTCGAACTCATGACATTCGACCTGTGAGTCCAGCCCTTGGCCAGGTAACCGTTGCTCTATGAGCTGGTTTAGCCAGAAGTATTATATACTTTTGTGGTAGTTTTGTGAAGTTGCAAATAGGGTGACGGACGTCCCCTGTTTGAGGGATAAACCCTGATAGCCTCCCTTGACTCTTTCATGCATGGCTTGATTGAAGACTTCACTTTTACGCATTTTCAACAAAAATTGCATGATCTAATCTAACTTAAGCTACAATGTTGAGATAAGAAATTAAAGGAAAATATAATTCATACATAGAGTTATTATATATATATATATATATATATATATATATACGTGTGTGTGTGTATATGTATGTATGTACGTATTTTATACATATACGTGTGTATGAACTAGGTATGTACGCAGTTTTACAGCTTGGTTCTCATCTCAAATGGCTAACAATGTTTTTCATTGTATCATTGAGGGGGAAAAAAGTTATGCATGCTTTAAAAGACACATGATCCAACAACTGTTGATGAACTTTGTTACATATTGCATACGCTACAAATGCATAGAAAGTGATATCAACCGGCTGGCTAGGAGCAAGCTCCTGGTTTGAACCCGAGCCTGTGCCGGGCAAGGTCGTGGACAATCTGGGTCTTCCTCTGTTGCCTATTGCCTATGATCCTAATGCCGTTGGTGGAAGCAAAAGCCAGGCAGCACCTAGTCCCTTCCACACCATACACCACACTGTTTCTGTCCACCTCAAAGGTCGTCCCGCCATTGAAATGGAGCGTCAAGCTCTGGATGAACACCCCTTTCCGGCCGGAAAAGTCGTAGCAAGTATCCAATATTTCATAAGCTGGAGCTGGTGGCAGACCCAACATTAGCCTTTTGAACATGGATTTCAGGGCATCATAGGCCGCCGAAGCTAGCTGTGTGATTGTAGTGCCAGAGTCAAGTATGGTGCCGAGCGTCGAGAAAACTCCCGGAGGTACCAAGATCCTCAGCCTTCCTATAGTCATGGCGACTAATGGAACATAGTAGTAGGTTGGCAGGTGGGTAGGACCCGAGACTAAGGGTGTAAAATTAAACGATGCAGATTCATATGATGGGTCTGGACCCAATGTTAGAAACCCACTACTGCGATCCAGTAGGCAGGCAGTAGGAGAAGACACCTACATAGTTGCTAGAAATAATGGAAGCAAGTGAGAGTTGCCTCCTTCCAAGCGCAAGTAGGCCACCTTCTCTTCCAAACAGTCAAGTGTTGGTCTCCCCACAACCAAAGCGGAGAGTTAAGCTGTTGGTGGCAAAGGTCAAGGTATCGAGGCCGATGAGGATCCATTGCCATAACCAAACTTTGTACAGGTACTTGTTTGAGTTGCAACCAGTTTTTACACCCTCGGCCGCAAGCTCTCCACATTGAGAAGAGTTGCAGGCAATATATTGGAAGGTGGAGAGGGAAGGGCTGAACCTAGGGCCTTGTTGAGGGTGGCACGAACCGGTGCAGGGCTCGCACTGGACCAGGTGATGTCACTTCCCGTGTCAAATTGGACCACGATGTCCTGCTTGGGGTGGCCAAGCCCGAAGTTCACGATGAAGTTGTAGACGCCTGTTGGTGCGCCCCGGGTACGGTCACCTGCTCTAGAAGAGTATGGTTCCCCATATAGTGGACTCTATCCACCTAACTCGAATCGTCAAGGAAGAGAAGTTGGGTGGTGCTCCCTTTTCTGTCTTGAATTATCCACCACTCTAAGCAGCGAGGAGTTGACTTTCCTTTGTCCATAATCTGCCACGTTAATGTGGAATTTATCATGATACAAGAATGCCGAAAATTTTTCACAAAAAGAAAATCTAACCGATTGTCAACAACTAACTAGTCTAATTTGTAGTATTTTGAAAATTTATATATAAATATAATATATATATATATATATATATTTGAAAAATTAGATCCTACCAACTTTAGATGTGTTCACTTATGTTTATTTATTGTTTTTTAGTAGCATAAGTATAATTTAAAAAATAATAATGGTGACATTTTAAAAAAAATTTAAAAAAAAAGATCAATATTATTACACTCATACTCTCAAAAACAATAATCATATATGAATCAATATCAATAGCCACTTATATATATATATATATATATATATATATATATATAAAAGAGAGAGAGATGACCAATCCATCAATACCACTTTGTGTCCATAACTTCATGCTTTTTACTGTTTTACCAACCTCATCCACCCTCTTTGACACTATAGCTAGCACCCTACCCCTACGATCATCTTTTCCCTCCTTCAAATACACTCACACACAAAAGTATATATATATTACGTAAGAAGGGTGGAGATAAAAGAGTTAAGAGGTAAGTGGATGAGGATCCCACGAGTTTAAGGGCTCGAAGGTGGTGGCAATATGCGACAAGTGTACATGCAAATGAGCCACCACACATTCTCTCCATATATATATATATATATATATATATATGTACATGCAAATGAGCCACCACACATTCTCTCCATATATATATATATATGTACATGCAAATGAGCCACCACACATTCTCTCCATATATATATATATATATATATATATATATATATATATATATATATATATATATATATAAATTTATGTGTTTATATATATACACCTGTGTACGTGCGCACAAGTGTGATACGGTTGGCTACGTTTAAAGTATTATAACAACTTTGCCTAGGGAAAATCTGGTGCGAAAGTTGTTGAAGATGAAGAAAATCACCTACCATTGGATGGACTGTAGCTGGCAGTTTCTTCGTGCTTGGCGTTGATGGATTGTATCTCGGCAGGTGAAACAAGTCCCAGTAAAGACGACACAGCAATCACGAGGAGCAAGGCTGAATAGGCAGAGAGATTGACGGTACCCTTGGTCGAAAAGGCTTCTTTAATTGCTTCGATGACAGTGACAGAAATGCTTTCTCATTTAATAAGGAGCAAATATCTGAGAGCCCGACTCTCTACCTGCTTCGTTTTCCTCGATTTAGTTTCGGTGAGCAAATTAAATCAGTGAGCTGTGGCTTCCGTTTATGTTATAATCTTCACTGGATCATCGTCACCATCGTATAAAAGGAAGTACAGTATATGTAACTCTATGCGTCTGCATGTTAGTCTCCACCATGTTCACACACGTACGAAGATGACATCACTCGTTTTTTCACTACACAAGAGTACTCTCTCTCTCTATCTATCTATCTATATATTGAACGAGTGCAACTGTTTTTTATAATTTTTGAAACGCTCTTATAACGTCCTAAATAACACTTAATGTTCCCCGAAAATAAAGATAATGCAAGAGTAAGCATGTACCAAAGGTATTTTTTTCTCCTTTCTCTCTCTCTCTCTCTTTCTATATATATATATATATATATATAAGAGTGGTGAACGTGTAGATGTTAGCTGATCTGGCAGTCCCTCTTACTCTCATTAACTCAAGTGGTGAGTTCAATTCTGGAGGTGTGGATTCGTAGTAGGCTTCAGCCTCCTTTATGAAGAAAAAAGTGGCATAATGTAGATATTGGAGGTGAAGGTGGGCTGATGATGTCACTAGTCGAACCCAAAGGATTTTCTATCGATTATTACTAATTTAGTAGGGAGAAAACAGTCGGTTTAGCAAAGGAAGAAAAGAAGGCAAATGAAAAACTGTCATCAATACCATTTTCTCTACTAGTGACAGACATGGTGGAAGAGAATGATTTCATGGATGAAGGTGGGCTGATGAAAAATCTAGATCATTCATCAATCGTTTATATATAATACCAGTTGTTCCAAAGCGGTGCAAGCACCACATATTTCAAGTTAAAAATTATACATAAAAAGTCAACATTACCTTTTCCTTTTTAACAGCAAACATAAAGCAACTTTTACAATGTTTAAATCTAGATCATTCATCAATCGTTGATAAACCAGTTTGCATTAACTACTTTTTATGTATATATATATATATATGTATAGATATAGATATATAGAACTAAGATTTATAAAAGCCACAACATCTCTCTTTGATGATATGCTCAATGGCGAAAATTTAAATAAAGAAGATAATTTTTTATATGTTGCGTTTAATGATCTCTACCGTTCACCATTTCTACCATGTGCATGTGTGTAGTTAACACTCAATACTCAATCCATAATATAAAATAGTGGTTCATACATTCATCATCTTACAATGATTATCACATTAATTAAGTATAAGTTACATCTTCTCTCTCTCTCTCTATATATATATATATATATAAAGAGAGAGAGAGAGAGAAGCGGTTGCGCCAAACTTCACGTAAATATATAGACACAAGGAAGTGCGTTTGCATTACCATCACAAATATTCAATATTTATTTTTGAAACCCCGATGTAGTAGGTGATTCCCTTCATCTGTAACATGCACTTCGCAGTACAATACTAGAAACCAAAGAACGGGAGATAAGCTGGGTAGCACGATAGATGGAACCTACAGTTGACCCACATATTTTTCCCTATCAAAATCTTAGTGGGAACGAAGTGCAAAGATGAGAAACTGGGGCTTATTTTACATGAATTTCGGTCTCTCTCTCTCTCTCTGAACGTGTGTTTATATATATACAAGGCTAATTAAGTTGCCGATAGCAAGTCTTCATCGATGGCTAATACCACCAACTATACCTGTACTTATTCGGCCCTTCTCTTCGTATTTGTTCTGCCATTGTTCTTGGGATTTAGCTCGCCCGCTGACCCACTGAAATACGTTAAACTTCCGATCGAGACGCTGCATCAACGGACCACCTGCGTTCCACTTAATGGTACAGCTTTTCTCTTTGCTGTTTCATTATGTTTTGATCTGAATTCCTTCCCGATAATGTATTGAGACTCATGTTCTGTGCGGCGTACTTCTGAATGCCGGTTTTGCATGGAGTTCCAAGAGTAATTGTGTTAAACTGCGTGAAATGGCTAACAATCAGAAGTAATCTTTTCCACAACAGCGCGTTTGAGCTCATGCATCGAATTAAAACTCTCAACTTAAGCGTGCTTGGGCAAGAATATCTACGAAAGGTGACCTCTGAAAGTTTGATTAGTGTAGTTCTTAGTGTTGGTCCTGATCAATGGAATCAACTGCAGTAAACTTCATTCATTTTCTTTTTGTTTAAAAGAAGTTCATGGTCTCAGGTGCTATAGAAAGTTGAATAATGCTTCTAATACCTTATGGGACTATTTTACAATATAAACTATGATAAGGAAGGATGTCATTGAGTCATTGGCTTTACCTGGCCTATTATTGCTATCTTAACATTAAGATAGGCGATGATGAACATTCTGCTAGAGGATATGCGCGTCCACAAACACTTGTCTGCACCTTTTCTGTGTCTATGCAAATAAGGTGTACATCTTTTACTTTTTGCCACAGTGCAGTGAAGGAGCCAAGCTCTCTAGCAAAACAGGCCGATAACAAAACAGCTGCACAAGTGCGCGCACGCACACACATATTATATGTATATACAAAGGGAACTGCAATGGTGTCTCTCTCTCTTAGCCTAGCCTCTTCATGTACCCTTGATATGTAGTGAAGGAGAAGAGACCCAAAGTCACTCTCTCTATCTCTCTTTATCTATAATATTATATATAGAGAGAGTTTATATATATAAGTTGGTATATGTTAGCACAGTTAAATGCTAACATATTAAAAAAAAAAAGTCTCAATCATCTATTTTAAGTGATAAATTATTGAAATTTAAATTTAAAAAAAAATGTATACTTTTTCTAGGTATATTTTATTATTTCTTATTTTCAATTTCAACTATAACAAAAAATGACTGATTAACATATATATCTATCTATCTATCTATCTATATATATATATATATATATATATATATATATATATATATATATATATATATATATATATATATCAACTATATATTCAGCAGTAACAGCCAGCATGTCATGACGTTTTCGCCATTATTGTGGCAGAGTCTGCTGCAGGCACGAAAGGAAAGTCATCAGTGCTACCACTAGTGGGCCGATTGGGACCTTGTTCTCCTTATTTCAACTCCACCGGCAGCACCAACATCAGCCAACTGCTTCTCCTGGATAACAGCCGGATCAGGTGGATACATTCGAGGATAACAAGAGATCAAGTTGCGGCGGAGCAGGCAACTCTCCCAGCCACATGGGGTTCACTCGTCGGCGACTCGAACTTCATCGTGAGCATCGGGCTGGGCACACCTCGGCAGGAATTCACGGTCCAGTTCGACACCGGGAGCGACATCACCTGGGTGCAGTGCGAGCCGTGCCTAGTCTCATGTCACCCGCAACACGGCCCCCGGTTCAGCCCAGACCGCTCAACCACGTTCAAATACGTACCCTGCAACTCATCCCCGTGCACAGAGCTCGCGGCTGAGCGAGAACAGGCTGGCTGCAGTGCAGGAAGGTGCTTGTACAGAGTCGCTTATGGCGATGGCTCATCGACGACCGGCCTTTTTGGGGTCGATACTCTGACCTTGGCGACGGATAGATTCCTCAACTTCCCCTTCGGTTGCGGAGAAAGCAACACTGGAACGTTTGGAGCTGAAGCAGGATTGCTTGGGCTCGGAAGGAGGAGGCTCTCTCTCGCCGCCTTCTCGGCCAGCTACTACGGTGGTATTTTCTCCTACTGCCTGCCGACCGGAAGGGCTACCGGCTTCCTAAGATTCGGTCCGGACGGTCCGAACCCATCATCTCCTTTATCATTCGTGTCATTGCTGTCAGGTCCTGGTCTGCACCCGACATTCTACTATGTTCCCTTGGTACAGATGAGCGTCGGTGGCGTACTGCTGCCGCTCCCTCCTACCGTCTTCTCAATGCCGGGCACTATTCTTGATTCTGGCACGACCATCACCCGCCTGCCATCCGCCGCCTATGCCGCTCTCCAGTCCCGATTCATGGGGTTGATGATGAGGTATAGAAAGGCTCCAGCGTATCAAATTCTCGATACTTGCTACGACTTCTCCGGCTACTCCTACGTAGTGTTGCCATCGGTGGCATTCCATTTCCAGGGAGGGACGACCCTGGTGCTGGATGGTGACAAGATCATGGTTGGTGTGGGCGGAGGAAGGTACTGCCTGGCTTTTGCTTCCACCACCAGCATTGGGATCATCGGCAATTGGCAGCAGCGCAAGACCCAGATTGTGCATGACCTCATTCACTCTAGAGTCGGGTTCAGGCCAGGAGCATGCTTCTAATTTGCATAGCCGTTCATGTGACTTTTCTGTGTGTTTTTGTGTCTGTGTTTGGGAGAGAGATCATACTAACGTATTTGAGCTTGACACTGTTGGCACACAAGAAAGTGACATCACTGTATGAGCAACGATGTTAACATACACATATAAGCATCTTAAAAAAGCATATATATATGTTTGTGTTTTTGAGAGAGAGATCATACTAACTAATTTGAACTTTGCACACAAAACAATGACCACTGTCGAGAGGTTTGAATTGATTTATTCAAAATCTCATTTTAAATAGAACTGTCATCTAAGTTAAACATTTGATAGTTAAATCATATTAATCCCGCCCAATTAGATCAACTAACACGGTTTTCTTAGAGTACATATGGTTAACTAGAAGAACTTTGATCGAACCAAGCCGAGCTGAAAACACCGTATTCATGTTGAGCCTGAAAAAGCTACATGAGGGGCCAGCTTCCGTTCGACACATTTGAATCATTAACTGGACTTGATTGAGCTCGTCACAAACTGAACTGAGCCAACCCACAATGAACGTTCATTTCTCGGTGGGCCTATTCAGGAAGCCATATACATGACCTCAGTATCGAACTCCTCATTCCGAACTCGTGAGTCAATAACCTAGCCAGGTGAGCTATTGTTTGATGCTTCTCGATGGGTGTATCTTTTGAGCAAAATCTTGCTGTGCATTCGAGAGCAGGAAGAGGAACTCTCCCACACTTACATGGCAAGTTTGATTCTCAGGGAGGGCTCATGCATGAGTGTTAGGCTTTGGTGAATCCCAACCGGCCCGGACTTAGCGCTGGTGGGCCAGGGGTCTGCCCACATTTTTCATGATCTAGAATTTGACCAGCTCGACCAAACACACACACACATATAACAGATCCTTTGCATTTTTGACATGTTCATTTATATTCATTCATTGTTTTTTTGACATAAGTATCGTTTAAACAAATTTAAAATTTTCAAAAAAAAGAAACATTATCCAATCAGTCTCTCTCTCTCTCTCTCTATATATATATATATATATATATATATATATATATATATATATATATATATAGATAGATAGATAGATAGATATATTTGACTTTACTTCGTAGAAAATAGAGGCCTTCGGGCTTGGCCCAAAGCTGTGCCGGGCCAGGCCCTGGGCTTCTTCCACTTTGGCACCTCTAGCTGCGGGCTCCCTTTCGATACACATACAAAAAAAGAAGGGAAAAAGACCATACGATCGTGTCCTCGTGTCCCTTCTCCAGCATAAATGCATAATGAAAAACTCAGCCCGACAAGGCAAATGGTTTCTGTGTCATCACGTCGTCATGTTGTCTCCACTCACGATACGCGAGTCAAAAACGGTGTCCGTGTCATTTAGACCTCATGTTGTCATCGTCCTCGCTGCAGTCTCACGAAAATATCTTCCCTGACATTAAGGGCTTTGCGGAGGTTTTGCACCCCTCTCTCTCTCTCTCTCTGTGCTTCTTTTGCAGAGAAGACGATGAACTCCCTGCTCAGGAAAACCCTCAGACTCTGCTCCTTCTCTTCTTCTCGTCTCTCATCTCAATCCCTTCTTCTCTGTAAAACCCTAGCTTCTCTCACCTCCTCGTCTCCTTTCCCTCCATCTTCCTACGTTCCTCCACTTCCATTCCCAGCCTTCTCCCTTTTTCAGCCGTCGGATACCTCAATTGCGCTCCGGTCGTCGCGTTTGAAGCCGTCTGATGGACTCGGCTTGCGGGGGTTTCGGGCTTGTGCTGACGTGCTGAGTTTCAGGGAGACGGTTCCTGCACAGGCGGAGTATGCGGTCGATGAGCCGTCCGACGAGAAGGGAGACGATGGTCTTGAAATCGCGGGGCTTGGAATCTCACGGGAAATCGTCTCTGCTCTTGCAAAGAAGGGCATCGCCAAATTGTTCCCCATTCAGGTAATTGGGGAATTTGAATTCTGTATTCTCCATTCTTTTGACATTTCAAAATGGATTCACCACGTGCCAAATGTGGACTCCTTTAGCACCCATGTCACTTGAAGCAAAATTAAGAATTTTGTTGATTAGCGAATTGTGATGGGCGTACGATATCGTTCGCATGTTTGTTAGTTCGGGGAAACAAGTTGTTCACTAGATCTTAAAAGGTCGTTTAAGTTTTAGCATTTGGGTACCTTTGCCTTTATGATGTTGTATTTTTGTGTGGTTTCGGTTCTGTTTCTGGTTCGCATTTGCTGACTTACTGCTATAGGACAACCACAAAATACAAACTTTAGTTGCCCAAGTAGCTTTAGGACGCTCACTGTTTAAGTTAATGCTATGCCCTATGTTGCATGGATACGGGTACGGTACCCGGTACAGGTATGGGGTGCAATTTAAAAAAAAAACTAAGGTACGGGTACTATTTAAAAAAAAAAAAAAAAAAAAAAAAAAAAAAAAAAAATATATATATATATATATATATATATATATATATATATATATATATATATATATACACACACACACACACACAATTATATAGAGCATTCTATATTTTAAAGAGCATTCTAGTTTGAGAATAATTTTATTCTAACTATGAGAATGCCATTTATACTCTTCTTCAAAGTAAGGACAATTAAACAACAAACACATGCCAGTAGTTGTTGATTTTATGCACAACATTTTGAGATCCAATATGTGTAGCATAAAAGGCGATCCCCATACCATCATTGCAGTGCTTACCATAAGAGAATCAAGAGTCCATGAAGATGCATCATTTCAAGAATAACATAAATAAGAATAATGAAGTTACAGCAACATATAAGCAAGACCAACATATGCAAAAAGAAGTAATCAAGAAATACTAAAATAGAGACCTTTTCTGGCCAAGGTGGCAGATTGCAACAGCCTTCACAATCCATATATTGTAGGTAAGTAAAGAAAAACATTCACATCCAAGTGGCATTACCGCAATAAAGTCCTTGGTTTGAATAGGTAGCTTGGTTGCTATAACACGTAAGTGTGCACAAGATTTATTTACAATTACCTGAGAAACTTTCAAGTTAGCCCTTTTAAATGCCGAAATATGAAAACGAGATGGAGATAAAATCAGAAAAATCCACATACCTGACTGGAAAGTGGAAACTAGAGAATTTGGTACCAACACCAAAAACTTCTCATAATTCAATAACGAAGTCATTGTCAAGCCTATGTCTAACACTTGACCTTGAATTGAACCAGCCTATACAGGATTAGTAATATTCACGTAACTAAAGAACAACGATATTGCACATTAGAGCCAAACTAGACCGCATGTGCAAAGAAGAGACTCCAGTTGGATAGCCAAACACATGCCAGTAGTTGTTGATTTTATGCACAACATTTTGAGATCCAATATGTGTAGCATAAAGGCGATCCCCATCATTGCAGTGCTTACCATAAGAGAATCAAGAGTCCATGAAGATGCATCATTTCAAGAATAACATAAATAAGAATAATGAAGTTACAGCAACATATAAGCAAGACCAACATATGCAAAAAGAAGTAATCAAGAAATACTAAAATAGAGACCTTTTCTGGCCAAGGTGGCAGATTGCAACAGCCTTCACAATCCATATATTGTAGGTAAGTAAAGAAAAACATTCACATCCAAGTGGCATTACCGCAATAAAGTCCTTGGTTTGAATAGGTAGCTTGGTTGCTATAACACGTAAGTGTGCACAAGATTTATTTACAATTACCTGAGAAACTTTCAAGTTAGCCCTTTTAAATGCCGAAATATGAAAACGAGATGGAGATAAAATCAGAAAAATAAACCACATACCTGACTGGAAAGTGGAAACTAGAGAATTTGGTACCAACACCAAAAACTTCTCATAATTCAATAACGAAGTCATTGTCAAGCCTATGTCTAACACTTGACCTTGAATTGAACCAGCCTATACAGGATTAGTAATATTCACGTAACTAAAGAACAACGATATTGCACATTAGAGCCAAACTAGACCGCATGTGCAAAGAAGAGACTCCAGTTGGATAGCCAAACACATGCCAGTAGTTGTTGATTTTATGCACAACATTTTGAGATCCAATATGTGTAGCATAAAAGGCGATCCCCATACCATCATTGCAGTGCTTACCATAAGAGAATCAAGAGTCCATGAAGATGCATCATTTCAAGAATAACATAAATAAGAATAATGAAGTTACAGCAACATATAAGCAAGACCAACATATGCAAAAAGAAGTAATCAAGAAATACTAAAATAGAGACCTTTTCTGGCCAAGGTGGCAGATTGCAACAGCCTTCACAATCCATATATTGTAGGTAAGTAAAGAAAAACATTCACATCCAAGTGGCATTACCGCAATAAAGTCCTTGGTTTGAATAGGTAGCTTGGTTGCTATAACACGTAAGTGTGCACAAGATTTATTTACAATTACCTGAGAAACTTTCAAGTTAGCCCTTTTAAATGCCGAAATATGAAAACGAGATGGAGATAAAATCAGAAAAATCCACATACCTGACTGGAAAGTGGAAACTAGAGAATTTGGTACCAACACCAAAAACTTCTCATAATTCAATAACGAAGTCATTGTCAAGCCTATGTCTAACACTTGACCTTGAATTGAACCAGCCTATACAGGATTAGTAATATTCACGTAACTAAAGAACAACGATATTGCACATTAGAGCCAAACTAGACCGCATGTGCAAAGAAGAGACTCCAGTTGGATAGCCAAACACAAGCTTCTTCAGTGAGCAAGCTATTTTGATGACGGTGATTTTGTTCTTTTCTGATAGACCTAAACTATGCACAAGAATCAAGTAAAAAAGTAAGAATGCTTAAAAGATATGGGTGGAAAAGGCTTAGTTGTGATTAGGGAATCTATGAGGGATATCAACTGAAAGTTCGATCGTCCCAAGATTGCACATCATCGGGTTTTGCTAGTAACCCAGAAAGTAAAGTAACAGCATAACCACACAACCGTATAGGAAAAAATCAAATCTTCATTAAACACATAAAATTGTTCCCAACAAGCTCTGCAAATACATACTACCCACAAAGCAAGAAATCCAAACGGAAGACTCTTCCTCAATAGAGGAACTAACCACCGAAACCATTGAGAGTCCTACCCTACCTCTTGAGAGCATAGACCACATCCATGGCACGAGAGTACTTACGCTACGCTTGGAGCCTTGGAGTGATGCATGAGATGGTCGGAAGCCCACTTACGCTACGCTTGGAGTGATGCACGAGATTGCCAGAGCATGCCAGTCGCCTGTGGCAGTCCCGACTATGCGCTGAGACGGAGACTGGAGAGAGAAATGCATGAGACATGCAGAGGATTAGGGCTTGGGTTGGGCCTTTTATATTTTTCGTTTTGAATCGGGTTGACCCAGATCTGAATGGATCAACCCGATCCATATTGTACCCGGTATGGGTACGTGACGTACCCAATGTTGGGTACGCGTACCGAAATACATAGATACGTACTGATATGCCATTCATGGTATGGGTACGTACCGGGTACGGGTACGATGCCAAGAATGGTGTACCCGTGCAACATAGGCTATGCCGAATCCTCCACGTTACTGAAGATACAAGCTTTAGCATATCAATCCTTCAGCTGGCTCTGTAATGCAATCAAAGTTTCTGACATTTTGTGTCAACCATTCTTCATTTTCTGTAATTGGTGTATTTTATATTTTGAGTTTGATGTAGCATTGGCATTTCAAGCGAAACTAGATTTTAGATTTGGCAAGGAGGGAGAAAATGGATAATTTACGTGTATGTGTCAGATGTACGATAGCATATAACTAGTATTAACTTCAAAGTTAGTCTGCTGATTTTTCTGTTTGATTGTTTGTGCGCCTTCTTGCACATAGAGGGCTGTTTTGGAACCGGCAATGAAAGGGCGTGACATGATTGGCCGCGCCAAGACTGGAACAGGGAAGACGTTGGCTTTTGGAATCCCAATCATGGACAAAATTATAAAATTTAATGCAAAACACGGGTTTGGTCCTATCATTCATCTCCAGTTGCTTGTAGTTTGATTGCTGATTTTAGATTAATTTGGCTGTTATGGTTCTGATTAACAACCATAACTGTTGGGATGCTTTCTTCCATCTGTGTAACCTATTTGCTATTCTGCAGGCGGGGAAGGAATCCTTTGGCCTTGGTTATGGCTCCAACAAGGGAGCTTGCTCGCCAAGTTGAGAAAGAGTTCAGAGAATCTGCGCCTGTCTTAGATACAATTTGTGTTTATGGGGGTGTTCCCATATCTCATCAGATTAACACCCTTAATTACGGTGTGGATGTTGTTGTTGGGACCCCAGGCCGTGTTATTGATCTGCTCAAGAGAGGTGCACTAAACTTGTCGGAAGTACAGTTTGCTGTATTAGATGAGTCTGATCAGATGCTTGCTGTGGGGTTTGAGGAAGATGTTGAGGTAATTCTCGAAAAATTACCACAGAAGCGTCAAAGCATGATGTTTTCTGCTACAATGCCAAGTTGGATAAGAAAGCTATCTCAAAAATATCTTAAGAATCCACTTGTAATTGATCTGGTAAGTATATTTCTCTTTCCTGTACGAACTCGCTGTTGTGCACTTGATAATAGTTTTTACTTCTGTATATGTCATTCTAGTATGGAACGTTTCAAAGTATTTTTGCAGATTTTGTTTCGGGGCTTAATGCTGTGGGGCTATCAGTTGTGTTCACTTTTCTATTTGTAGCGTGTATTATAAGCTCTCTGATACAGTATAGTGTATTATAAATATCAAATTTTCCTGCAGGTTGGGGATTCTGATCAAAAGCTGGCTGAAGGAATCAGTTTATTTTCCATTGTCACGGATATGTATTCAAAGCCATCAGTTCTTGGACATCTGGTTACGGTATCCACTGCTTTTGGTTTTGTGTTTCCTTTAAGGATTTGCAAGAGTCAAATTATATTTCACTTAACTTCATATATATATATATATATTAAAACTTAGGTTGGTAGCAAAAGTAAAATTTCCATTCTGTAGGTTTTTTCCATTTTCCTGGCAACAAACCACTGATTAATGTCTAAATAAAATTTCCTCTGATTCGAATATCGGATTTCAGTAAGTGTGGTTTTCAATAAAAGGGTTTCTCCTAGCCAGCTTAGACATTATGTTATTCTTTTACTTTGGCTGTTATAAGTTTCGATCATCTGAAAGATTAAAACAGAATTAGGACTTGTTAGTGAAGGTGTGGCATCATCTGGGACTATACTGGTTGTAGGGTACGTTGTTGTAGTGCTAATTTGTTTATATCAACCTCTAGGGGTCATATCTTTGTGTTGTATGATATCATGTGATATTGAACGATCTTTATCCTTACAGTGGGAGCAAGAGGCATCACCAGTGTCTTAGAGTTCATTAAATTTTCAAGAATCAATTATTTCTTTGCCTGAACATTATTCAAAAAATTTATTTTGACATTCTGTTAACTTATTGAAAGGTATGAAAAAAATGGACGTGTGTGTGATCATGTAAAGCTAGGATTCTATATTTCTAGGGAGTTTGATATTCTTTTTGTCTTCTTCAAGTTTTGAAGTTTTTGCTAAATGTTTTCTAGAACTTCCAAAAACAGTTGGGATTTTTTGGATGAGATGTAGATGCTGTGTATCTAAGTACAGGTGACATACCAAAATCACTTACTGATATGGGCTTGCTATGTCCATCACTTGTGGCTGTGGTCTCAAGATTTCTTAGGCCTCTAACAAGGTTTCTTACTCTTTCTTCTGGTAACAAAGAAATGGGATTTAAGTGCACAAGTGTTCAGTGTGAGTCATAAATGCAAATGTTATTGAGATACTTGTGAAAATTGCTAAGGATTGATTTTTTTCCTTAATGTACTCTTTCTGCTGTGGATACAATTGTTGCTTGAAGAGCTTATTTAGATTATTTTCTTCTCTATAACTGTAACTGTTTAACATTGAAGAAAGATTAAGAGATTCCATTAATCATAAAGCAGTGAAGCACTTTTGTGTACTCAGTCTCAAATCACATGTGACCTTGGTTATGTTGCTATTGGACTGCCTGCTTGGAATTCCATCACTTTTACTTGAAAGGCTGTAGCACTTGCTTATGGTTCTCATCTGTCAGGAGCATGCCAAGGGTGGGAAGTGCATCGTCTTTACACAAACTAAACGTGATGCAGACCGACTGGCATATTCCATGTCACGCAGTTTTAGATGTGAGGCTTTGCATGGTGACATCTCACAGAATCAAAGGGAGAGGACCCTTTCAGGCTTTCGAGATGGTCGATTTAACATATTAGTTGCAACTGATGTTGCTGCTCGTGGGCTGGATATACCAAATGTCGATGCGGTAATAACCTCTTCCTCTGCTCATTGTCATGATCTCTTGATATGTGTTTGTATGCGTACCTTTGTTTCACAACGAACTGTGCTTATTTCTTGTTCCCTCTTTACATCATCATCAAACTTGTTTTGTCATATGTCCCAGATAATGAAAATGCTCCTAAGGACCTTTCAAACAGATTATCATTTGTGTGTCAGTGAATGCTTCTTGTGATTTGTACTTGGTCTTGTGGTAGTTGTCATTGTATTTATTGTGATTAAATATAGAAGTGCATGCATGCTATCAGAAAACATGCACAAGCAATCATAATGGGATGCATCTAGTACATCCGTTTGCTCTGTTTCGCTATGATCGTTGTGCAATTATTAATTGCAAATATGCTTGAGCTTCCTCTATTTCATGTGATTTTCTGTCTTGTATGTTTCCTATAGGTCTTTTTGTTAGGGCACATATGCTATGCATATATGCTTTGCCATATGCATGCCGTTTTATTTTCAATCTGTTGCAGTCATTTCAAGTTCATCAATTGCTAATAATGTAATGCTAATTGCTAAGCCGTCATTTATTATAATTTGGGCTTTATTTTTGCCAGGTGATACATTATGAGCTACCAAGTTCTTCTGAAATCTTTGTTCATAGGTCAGGCCGTACAGGACGTGCTGGTAAGAAAGGAAGTGCCATTCTGATGTACACACAACAGCAGAGCAGAGCAGTTCGAGTCATCGAGCAAGATGTTGGATGCAGATTCAGTGAGGTAAGCATGGTGTTCTGTTATTGCATCGTATTTGGGTTATAATTTGGGATGCATGATGTGATTTATAGATTATTTGGTGTTTGGGATGTGCTTCAAAATGAAAATGCGGATTTTAATTAATCACTCTTGGGGTTTTGTGCTTTTAGTTTCCCCCCACTCAGCTAGCCTTTTATGGGCGGTGCTTATCAATCTTTGTTGGGTTTTGAATAATGAACCATCAAAATGAGTTGGAAGTTGATTTGCTGATAGTTTTTCTTTTCAATTCGGTGCAGCTTCCTAGAGTCTCCAGCGAGAGTAGGAGTCAAGATATGCTTGGTGACTTTGGTGGGAGCCGCTCTGGATCATCCTTTGGAGGCGCAAGAAGTGGTCGTCTGGGTGGCTCAGGTTTTAGCCGATCTGAAAATTATGATAATTCAAATTCAAGATTTGGTCGTTCAGGGGGCTATGGTAGGCCTGGATTTGACCGTGCTGGTGGATTTGGTAGTTCACCTGGTCATTTTGGTAGATATGATGATTCTCAAAGAAGCCATTCTGGTGATTCAAGCATGAGGAGATCAGGTGATTTTGGCAGGTCTGGTTTTGGTCGACCTGGAAACTTCGGTGACTCGGGTTTAAGCCGGTTTGATGGGGGTTTTGGAGATTCTAGTCCGAGTCGCTCAGGTAGCTTGAATGAGTCCAGTTCAAGACGTTTTGGTCAGTCCGCCTCTGGTCGTTTTGGTAGTTTACGCGGCCTTGGTGATGAGGGTGGTCATGGTTCTGGAAGGGATTCATTTTGATATCATGTCACGGTAATACATCTCTTAATACTTTCAGCTTCCACTCAAAGATAACAGTGTATATACTTTTCTTCCTGGCAAATTTACATACGGTGTGAGGTATGTTGAACGTCAGTATACTTGCTACAGTAGTCAAGTATCTAAATACGCCGTTTCACTTTTTCAAAAGCTGGTCGCTTCAGTGTCTAATTGGTTTACCCTCTGTTTTTGAATATAACTTCTACATAAGTAGAGTTTCTAAAGTAGCGGTCAATAGTTTAAAAGAAAATAAGGGAAAGGGTTTATGACAATGTTATCATTGTAAGGGTAATGACAAGTTATAAAATGTGTAGCAGTATGACGTTTGTCTTTGTATTTGTAGTTTATCTGATGTGTTCATGGACGAATTTTATTTTGTGATGCTAGATTATTTTTATGGAGAAGATAAGGAGGAATCAGCGCATGTGGATATACTTTTGAATTTCAATATCATCTGTTTTTCATGATCTTTATTTTGATCAGGTGTCGATGCCCATGTATAAGTTGGTTTTATTTCATCTGTGCAATAGGTGCTAAGAGACACGGCCAAATTGTCTTACTATTGCAAAAAATCCACATTTTTTTAACTACTGTTTCATTTGGTACCTTACGCCACTTGGTTCGTTTCAAAAGGTAGTCGGTTTTAGTTTTCCATTCATCAAACTTATTCTCTGGGACAAACACATTTGTGGATACAAGCAGAAGCCTATCGTTTTATCTCGTGTTAGTTTTTGATTCATCAAAACTGACGTTGAGGAGAAACATATATGTGCAGACACAATCAGCATATGTATGCGGCTTCTTTCCAGCTTTTGTCTAAGGCTGCTTTCTCGATCATTGTAGATATCACTGCACTATCAGTGATGGTTCGGCAATCCTGATCACCATGCTGTCTCTATGTAATTTCCATGAGCTCCTCATGGATTTTGAGAATGGATGAACTGCATCATGGCACTTAGTTCGGCTGTTCACCGTAGTTGCTTGGGGACGAAAACATGAAACATGTTAATCTAGATACCTGGACATTCAGTGAGCCAGTACTGAAGTTCACTTTCATTCCAAAGCAGCAGGTTTTAAGAGCCGCCACAGATTGTACAATTGTAGTAATGGGTGATCTATCCATGCTGTGCCGGCATTATGCTTTTTTAGGCTGTGTTATTCTGATAAATCATTTCTTATGTTCAACCATGAATAATTCTAGTTACAGAATGTTTTATCAAACAGAATTTCTGTATGAATTAACCAATTTGCAGAGTATTGAAGGTATGATATATAACTACATGATTCCGGGCCACCACAAAGATGGGATTCCTCAAGCCCTTCTGTAGCATCTTCAATTTGTCAATTTGAAGGTAATCTTTTTGCGAAACGTTCTCCCTAAAGGACTGCTGTTTTTTCTGCTTTTGTTCATTGATTTCTTGGATGCGTCCAAGACATGTTACCATGGTTTATGGAGCCCTTCTGTAGCCGTATATGATTGCCAGCGTCATCTTGGATCTGTGCAGCACATGTTACCACGGTCAATGGTTAACCATCATTAAAGATTTTCATGTCATTGTGTACTGTGATTGGTATCAAATACTTGTGTCAGCTTTGCCGCAACTGCTTATGGTCATTCCTGAACTTGATTTTGTGGTTGCCTCTGTTCCTCCCATCATCTTTGTGTGGGCCGAGTGATTACTCTGCAACCTGGAGGGAGCTGTTATTGCATTTGATAATGGGTAAGAGCTACTAAGTCATGGTCTTGGCTTACTGCTCTATAACCATCCTCCTGACAGAACTATGATTCCTTCGGCTGGCGATCTGGCTGAGGATGTAAACACTCTGCTCACAGGTTGATTTTCTAAAGATGAGGAAATCTGCGGCAGGAAGTAGCGCATGTGGCTTGCGATTCTTTAACAAATTGTGCTTGCGTGTTGAGTAATCATAGAAACTATGTAACGTGATCTGGTTAATCTCATCAAACCCACCCTTGAGGATCAAAGCTGTAGCAGGATTCCAGACTGTTCAGTTTTCTATCGTCTTTTTGCAGGGTTGCAATAGCAAAAGCTAGTTATTAATATAATTTTATAGCTATGAACATGGCAAAATTAGTTAAGCTGGGGTGAGAAAGTCCTGAACTAGTTATTAATATAATTTTATAGCTATGAACATGGCAAAATTAGTTAAGCTGGGGTGAGAAGGTCCTGAAAGGATCACCAAATGTACATGTAATCTGTGCATCAACTTTTTAGCTTGAATATACATGGGGATCTGGGGCCTGCCTCTTCCTGCTTTCCTTCCAAAAACCAAATTTTTGGTCCCCTTACTGTTAGCAAAAAAGAAAAAGACGCTTTAGCTTATCAAAAGCATTTCAAACACTGCAAAATGCTTCAGAGAGTGGTAGCTCTGATCATCAAAATGTGTTCCTTTACGTAACTTGCTTTAACGAGATTCCACGAGCTGAACGATTAGAGCACATATGTCCATGTTTAGCTCATATGGTGTAACGAGATGAACCTTTCCGGAACAAGCAAAACTGGGCTAACAACAAGCAGCTTGGTTCATTTACCAAAGCTCTACTTACAGTGCATGAATCCACAGTTCGAGACACATCAAACATCTTCAATATGTGGTTGAAGACGTTTCGCATGGGACCATTACTTTTTATAAATCAAAAAAATATCTGTAGAAGCTCAAATTTTACAACCGTTGTGAAGATATGAAATTCTTGCACCGAAGAACATTTACCATGTTCCTCGTGCGACCCTTAGTGTCTCATTTACAGAACTAGTGCACTTTCTTCAACATGAATGAAAGAGAAAAAAGTAATGACACCATATATATATATATATATATATATATATATATATATATATATATATATATATATATATATATATGTGTGTGTGTGTGTGTGTGTGTGTGTGTGAGAGAGAGAGAGAGAGAGAGATGCAGGCCCGTCTCAAGGATACTTTGCAAGTATTTTAGATGAGGAGTGCAACACTAGCACCAAAAAGATGGCATCTTTAACACGACTAGCTAATTTTTAATCATGTTTTTCGATGTTTATCTTCTTCTTTTTTAACTTTTATCAAGTATTGACTAATTTATCACTTTTTTAGGTTGCGGTAGCTTATAAAAGTTGGACATTTCTTTTGTATGAGTTATTATCAAATTATATAACTAAGATATCATTTACTGTAACAGATCTCCAAACAAACCTGAGTCCCGTGGATCCACACTCTTCTGTACTGCAGTTCCAAAAACCAATGATGTTGAAATTGCCTAGAAGGGTGATATAAGATGGTTGTCTTTTGGTACAACGGGAGCCCGAAGCCAGATGCACACCGCCCTTATCGAACTGGCAGCCTTCAATTTGTGAGTCGACCCCCTAGCCAAGGTTGCTATTGCTCGTTGGGCAACAGTAGGGCACCATTTTGAGATGGAGAAAGCAGTTCCAAGCACAGAATCGAGCATCTGAATGCACATCTTTTGTTTTCATTCATGCCACCCCACTTCTCTCGTTGGTTGTATGAGAGGTTCCCAGTTCCGGATCAGATTTTATCGGTTACTGTTTTCTGACTTGGTTTTGTTTCGGTTGAAACCATCGAACCGGCTTGGAACCGGTCATGCCTTGGTGCCCCTTCTACTCTTCTCTTTCTTCTTTGTCACAAAGGGAGGCTGGAGACTAACACTCAAAAATTCGCCCTTGGGAGTTGAACTCCCCACCAGGAGCAATGGCGTCAAAGTCCCATTCCGTGGAGCTAACACTGTGGATGCACTCTTTTTCTTCTCTGAGACCAAATGTGGATTTATTTGTTTTTCATTCATACGTTCAGGTTAGTTTGTAAGATGAATGGACATAACAATTTTAAAATAGCATACGTTAATTGCTGTGATTGCTAGTGCATTATTTCCTATGTGGGGCAAGGTCCCCCTTATGAAACACCACCGAGGTTTGTGGGATGGCCGTGAATAGACATGGTTGGTTCAAAATCAGTCCCGCGGTTCCAATCAAAACTGAATCAATCCAAGAACCGCCTGAAACTTGGAACCATTGAAACCAGACATAGAAACAGGCTCGAAACCTGGAACCACCCAGTTCAGTTCCGGCCTGAAACTGAAACTGGTGGTTCCAACCAGTCAGTTTCGTTAAATTTTTAATTTCTTCTTTAAAATTTGACTTTTCTAAATATTTTTACTGGTTTCAAACTCAAACCGAAACCGCCCAAACAGGCGGTTTCAGAACTGGAACAACATGAGAGAGAGAGAGAGAGAGATTCGTTGTCACAAGAGTACGGAAGTCTAAGCTGTTATCATTCAAAATATTCGATGGAAACCACAAAAGATTCTGCAGGCGTACCCTAACTTGGAGGTGCATTACCAAACATATCCGAGTTATTAAATTTGAAAACAAAGAGAAAAGGACGGTCATTTTTACAATTTAATCAAGAAAAATACGATTTTGTTAAAGCATAGGATTAGCATAAACTTCCAATTTGATTATATATATAAGTCTAAAAAGCTTGTCATGTTACATATATTTATATTCTTAAAAATACCATAATTATATTTTTTTAAAACTATCCATTCATGACGTTGAGATTTTTAAGAACCGACTAGCATACTAAACACACACTCTCTTTTTATATATATAAAGAAAGATTGAATATGCTAAAAATTATGTTGTTCATTTATATCCAAGTATTACTTTTTAAGGATGTTTATTTCGATGCTATTAAAAAACAATGAGTGAGGATGAGTATATCACAAGTGAGCATGATCCATTATTATATATATATATATATAAGGAGAGAGAGAGAGAGAGAGACAGAGAGAGAGAGAGAGAGAGAGAGAGAGAGAGAGAGAATGAATTTGGGTTCTGCCGAGAAGCACGTGTTCAACATCTGGATTGGTTTTGGACAGGGGGCATAATCTAAGCCCAATGGGTAAGGGGTTGTCTCTCTGACGAGAGGTCACTCTAGTCGATAAGGTCTGTTTATGAATGTAATTAACCCATTACATTGTCACCTAAATTTAACAACTCACTGATCGAGCTTGCCTCAAAACATCATTGGAATTAACTCCAGCATTATTAGCTTACACTAACTTGGTTTCCATCGTTTAAACTTTTACTCCAGCCACAAGTTGGAGACTAAAGCAACTGGAATCATCCCCAAACAATTTAACCCCAAATTTGATTTTACCAACCATATATAAACAAGCATGTGTGTGTGTGTGAGAGAGAGAGTACGAATTCGAGGCATGCGTTCAAAACTGTGATTTTCAACACGAAAACCAAGGATTGGTTGTTATCAAACACAGTAAGGCCCGTAGTCAACAAATATATGTCAATATCCACCTCTTCAAATACATTGTTTATTTCAACAGGCAAGCGCATGTTCGTAACTTCGCCACCTTCGAAACCGGTTTGCAGGGAGATATGATTAGGGCTGCAGGACGCGCCAAACGACTCGCTGAATTTGAGGTTCTTATTATTGTTTCGTGAAGCCATGAGAGGAGCACATGGCTCGGGGATCCTACTGATCAAATTGAAGGAACCAAGCCGCGAGATGAGTTTGTCTTGTGTATTATCATCTCTTTTAAATCTTGAAGAGTATGCCAAGCTGAACAAGACATGCTCACCTTTTGATCCACGCACACACACATATATAGATATGGTAATAATAATAAGCTGCAGATAGTTAAATTTGGTGATTGATCACAACCGAGATGAGATGACCATGGTTCGTAAAGCCAACGAACGAGTAGCTCGTCTGGCCTGCATTCTCTCTCTCTCTCTCTCTCTCAATTGCTTTTTTGGAGGCATCATAGCAGGTGCAACCATGCATGCGCTGACATAGTAGAGAGAGATGTCAGGCAGCCATATTTATTTTATAATAACAACACTGATAAGAAAAGCACGGGCAACCTCACGCCCAGCTTGAAAGGCGACGTCACAGAGGGTCTCCATCCATCTTTCGCCATTACACCAACACCAAAGTTGTATAAAAGTATTTCTCTTTCCCTCTCTACACCTGATCGATTCACTCTCCTTCAATTTAAGAAATCAATCAAGTGCATGCGTACATGGGGACCATGACTGACACTGACTCTTCTGATATTATCATTGTTATTACTTCTCTCTCTCTCCATAACTATACCTACTTGCCCGTGACTCTGGATCTGCTTCCGTAAAAGCCCACCAGCTCGGGCCGTATCATGTAGAAATATCCTTGCAGTATTCTTTTGAGAGAGAGAAAGAGAGAGAGAGAGAGTCACGACATGCAAGACGCAGAAAACGACTTAACGATAAAACAGCTTCAAGTTGATGCTAAATGAACTGTTCGTGTCAGCACGACACCATGAAAGTAGTACACACATGACATGAGTGCTCTGAATGATCAGCATCTCACATGGGATGCGCCTTTCGTATTTATGGTGCTACCTGTCTGTAAATAAAGATTTATACTGTGATACACACGTGCGCAGACAAACAAGGATGACAGAGTGACTGCTTTGGTACCACATCTAGGTATTATTAGAGAGTATCATGCATCGAATTATTTTTCCTCGGCTCATGGAACAATATGGAAAAATCACACCAGCTGGAGATCTAAATGTTTTGATGCGAAAAGATTGTCTATCTTGTTAGATGCTTGTTACCAAAGTAACTAGATAAAAAAACTTCATACTGGGAACAACATTAACTAGAGAGATTCAATCTCTCTCTCTCTATATATATATATGTACAAGTTGCTGAGATAGATGATTAACATGCACACATTGATGATTAACTTTATAATACTCATGTTTTATTGTTTTTGAGTGTTGTGTAGTTAATCATTTTTTACAAAAATGTCTCTACGAGAAACAAAGATGTTAAGATGGATTTATGGTCACACAAGAAAGATCATATAAATAGTGAGGTTATTAGTAATAAATTGAAGTGTGACTAGTAGATAAATGAGAGAAAATCATTTAAAATGGTTTGAACATATGAAAAGCCAATCAAAAGAAGCTCTAGTAAAAATGTATGAGAAACTAGATGATAAAATATTAAAAGACGAAAGGAACACACAAAAGTATTGGAAGAAAATAATAAAGAATGATCTAACTTATTAAGTTAACTATTAGCATAACACTTAGAGTTCTATGAAAGCAATAGCTCGCCTCATTTAGTATAGGGAAATGCTTAACTGTTGTTGGTGTGTATACATATAAGAGAGAGAGAGAGAGAGAGAGAGAGAGAGAGAGAGAGAGAGAGAGAGAGAGAGAGAGAGAGAGAGAGAGAGAACTCGGTATATGCTAGCATATCCAAATAATTTTGTCATCGGTCTATTGTTGATGGATGCATGGTTGAAATGTAAGTTCAACGTTTGCATGTGAATAAAGTATACCTACGAAAGTGTGTACTTCTTTTGGATGTATTTAGATATGCTTACACCAAGTTAAACTAGCATGTACTAGCTCTCTTTCTCTTATATACATAAAATATAATATAATATAAACCTTAGCCAACGTTTTTCTTATTGGGTGTAGTTGCAATGCATGTGACATGATTACTTCTCAAGGGGTCATTTGTCTTCTAATTAGTCTAACGCAAACACTATTACACATCCTGATTTTATGTTATATTCTAAAATGAGAATTAAATATAAAAAGGGAGCCAGCACCAAGAGCGTTAGCTTCTCCAAAGTTCAATTTTAGTGGGTGCATGCGTGTGCTTGTTAGGCTTTGTTCTCATTGTAACAAAAAGGAAAAAGAGCCAATTAGGAGTGCACAACCCAGTGTGCAAGCTGTATGTATATAGTGATAGGACCAACTTTAGGGCGAGTTGAGACATACGCCTCACTCAAAATCTGAAAAATTATTGAGTTTATCATAAGTGTCTTGTAGACATGAAATACGTACCTCACCCAAAAAGATTCTTCCGTCGCCACTGTACATATGCTTCTTGTTTTCAATTAACCTAGCCTGACATAGGACATTCTACAAAACACTTTCGTTGTGCATATGATCCCTACAGATCCATGTCATCTGTACCTTATCAAACAATTGCTGCTTTCGTTCTCCTGCTGTTTATGAGCCAAAATTACGTCTATACGTGTACCGAAGAGTTCAAGTTCACCTCATTGCAAATGAATAAATATTTGACTTCTAACATTTATTTTCAGAAGCAACATTCTCAACTTGTTTCAATTTAACCAAAAACAGACTTTCGATCACTAAAATCCAGCCCCCCTCGCACCCAGAGCACTATCTCCAAGGGCAGAGGGGTTGCTGCCGGTGGGAGTTCCTTGCATTTGTGGGCGTGTTAAGCTTTGGACTCCTCTTGTAAGAAGAAGAAGAAGGAATAGCCGGCCCCTCTCTGCGTCCACACAATCTCTCTAGGGATGAGAATATGGACTCTACCAAATCCAATGCCGAACGGTGTGGAGATTATCCAGTTTAACTTCGTTCGTGTTGAGAGGGAAAACCGAAAATATCATGGGTCCAACACGGGTTTAAAACGGTTGAACTGGTATCTGACCCGAAAAGGGAAAGATCCAAACCCATGTTAGTTACCAGGTACAAGGGCAACAGGGCAAAAATTTGAGGTTTGGATATAAGGCCGGTAAATTAGCTTTTATCACTCCCCTGCCTCTCTCTCTCTCTCTCTATCTATATATATATATATATATATATATATATATATATATATATATATATATATATATATATATATATATATAGGCTCAAACAGGTTAACGAGAGTTTAAGCAACTTCCATTTTTTCTTTCCCTCAAAAAATATATATAGTATATATATTTCACGTGTGCAAACCTCCATCTATGCAAGTGCCTATGAATCGGTGATGGAGGAAAGCAATTAAAAAGATCGATATTTGTTTGGTGATTCCACCACTAGTTTAAGCTAGCTGCATACTTTAGTCCCATCCAATCGCTACTGCTTACTCACGTTCAATTGACAAAAATTCATTATAAGGTGGCTTATAGTAACTATTATCAGTACAAACTACGAATAATCATACAGCAGAATACACTGATTGGGCACCACCGTCATTCTTATAGTATGTGCAAAAATATGTACTCTTATTCTTCTCCATTGAAGAGCAAATATACATGCCTTAGAACCAGGGAAGTTTAGGTGGTATGGCCTTTGTATCTGAGAAGTACTCCTTCACAAAGAACGTAAAGAAAGAAAATGAAGCATGCATGGTCAATAAGGAAGCTATGTACACTGCTACAAATGCTTACTAAAATAACAATCTGACAGACCTGAAAGATTTTCTTACGGAGAAAAGTTAAATTTAAACATTCAATCCGCGCAGGCACCCAAACATTTACATAATACTTAAACTATTAAAGGACCAAATACAGTATTTGCTCTTCTGCAACCAAATATCTATAGATTATATGAATAAATATTATGGGTTTCATGAGAAAAGGAATACGAATAACAGAAGAACCATTTGCATGTAGGTAAATATGTAAATGCTAAATGGCATTGTATGCATATCTGCAATGATAAGCGACCTTGAGTTTGTGCCATCAAAGTCGCTATTAGCGGAGAAGAGTATCATTAACAACACATTTAGATCTAGAAACGAGATCATTTCGAGCATAAATAAGCGAATTTATTCTTTTATCAAGGAATGAAGGAAAACTTTTGAGCTGGTTTACTAAGAAATAAGGGGGGGGGGAAACTATATAAAAGGAAAGCTTATTGCCAAAATAAACTTACATAAACGTTTCGTTATCGTCACACTAGCTACTATGTTAGGATGAGAAATGTTCCATTTTTATCAAAGCACCTGAGTTGCCATCTTCTTGGTCATCACCACGTTGTCTGCTTCAAGAAAATGGAGGACATCAAAATGGGTACAGAAATATAGACACACAGAGACATGCACTTGAGAATACACACACGCAGAGAGAGAGAGAGAGAGAGAGAGAGAGAGAGTGAGAGTGAGAGAGAGTATGCATGGCTCCTCGCACGCCACACATAGGAGCCGATCAGCAAGGATAGGACTCAGCCACGAGTGGCATACAGGGAGCCAGGCACAACACCGGTAACCTTCTTTCGCCCGAAGATGGGGCACATGCATAATCTTTTCGTACTTTCATAGCAGTTTCTCTCGGATCCTTTCCCATCTAAACGCCCTTCTCTCCTGTGTCCATGTGGAGAGAGAGAGAGAGAGGGGGGGCAGCTGTGAGGAGGTAGGGATTCTCATGTGGAGTTGGTAAATTGATGTTTAAAAGAAAATTGCAGCAAGCATCATCCAGCAGTACTATTTTAGCGAAAGAGAGATGACCAACGTCGAGAGAGAGTTTTTCTCTCCATCATGTCATGTAGTAAAATGATCTCTAAACTAAACTTGAGAAGATTTCTTTCTCTCCTCTCGTGGTCTCCAAAATTAATTTATAGAGACTGAGGAGCCTGAATGTGTGGTCATCGCTACATGAGAGAGAGAGAGAGAGGAAAGAGTGGCTGGCGCTCTCCATTTATTCCGCCTTGCTTGGTCTTGCGATGCTTTCCTCTAGAGCAGTGACGAATTGTCTGGAGCGTTTGGAGGCATATTGTTTGGGATTTTCTCCGTGGCCTCTATATAGGGGCTCCAAATCAAGTCGACCGGTCGGATCGGGTCAAAATACATAAATCTGGGATCAGGCCGCTTTTCTTCAGGCCATTTGCTTAAGATTCAGACCCAGCTTGGTCATTCTGGGGTTATATCCAGGTCGACCAGTATATATATATATATAGATAGATAGATAGATAGATAGAGAGAGAGAGAGAGAGAGAGAGAGAGAGAGAGAGAGAGGGAGAGGGAGAGAATCAATGAACAGTTATAATTCAATTTTCAAAACAAAAAAATATTTTTATACTTTTTATAAGTACGATTTATATACTCAATTGTTTTTTATTGAAAGATATCAACCATTGATCTTTAAGATTGAATAGTTGAAATCTTTAAAAAGATTAGGTCATGAATTAATATATACTAATTTCTCTCTCTATATATATACATACATGCACACACACACACACACATATATATATATATATATATGTGTGTGTGTGTGTGTGTGAATGTATCAAGTTGCGTCTTAGTCAGCCGGACCTAACCCAACTTATGTTGGATTTCTTCGGGACGACCCAGACCCTACCCAGGGTGCACACACCCAGACCTATGCTCCTTCATTCGGGTAAGGTTGTCACGTTGGGTGCAAAATTGCCATTCATTCCTCTATGTATTAACTTCCCCTTCCCTCAGTTTTACTACCATATGCCGTATCACCCCCTCTAAAGAAATGAAAGCTAACAAAATTTAATTTCCTATTTAAACAAAGGAACCAAAAAAAGAACTTGGTATTTAAATAAGGAAACCACTAGTGTAAAAGAAGCTTAATTCGATCATTTGATATATGGTCCTCACCCAATTCGTTTGGATGAACATAAAACTGTAAATAAAATCTCTATATCCTTACATATATGACTTAATACAAGCCGAACCAACCACCCATTGTTGACGTTAAAAAAAAATAAAAATTATAGGAAATATTTAAAGAAAGATCAGAATCGGTAGTTTGGAACTGGCTGTTGCAGTTCTGATTTTATAAAAAGTGAAACCAAAATGTGGTCCCCGGTTTGGATCCGGTTTCACCGAATCTGGGTTCAGCCGGTTCCTGGCCAAGTTTGGTTCCGTATGGAACCGCCGGGCTGGTTAGGAACCGGCATCTATCCAGCACTATCTTATCAAAATACTGAATCTTCAATTGTTAAACTTTAATAATCCGATAAGATAATAAAACTTGATAAATGCAGTATAAATTAAATACCCAAGCGCGGGTATAAACCAAGGAGGCAAGGGTTCAAGAATTTCTGAGACGTTTTCTATTTGAAATTCCAGAAGTCTCTGAAATGATCGAATTTTAATGAAATTGACAGCCTCTTAAATTAATCGACTTGAGCTTCTAAATATATGCTACGGGGTACCCGATTTATAAATCCATACACGAACTAAAATGATTTAGAAGCATATATATTAACTCATTGCTTTGTTGTGAGATATTTTACAACCGCAATGTTAATAATTAACTCAATGAAAGAAATTTAGAGTGGTAAGCATTCATTACATCTATGGCATTTCCCTGTCCAATATCTTTCTATTACATTCTAGCTCCTTTTATATATATATATATATATATATATATTATATATATATATATATATATATATATATATATATATATATATATATATATATATATATATATATTGTACATATATTGTTTGATAATTATTCAAAAAGAACAAGGATGAAACAATAAAATTTCTCCTTATTTTTTCAGACATTTTCGAAATTGATTAGGGGTAGGACAATAATTTTGCCCCTCAATCCGAATCTGTATTTTTTCTTAAAGATAGTATTGCTCCTATCTTTTTATATAGTGGCAAAACTATAAAATTATGCTTGTCCATGGGCACAATATAATTTCACACAATGGTATTTCATAATTTTCATAAACTGTCAGAAGACAAAAATATTTTTTTGCCTGTTTGGGGTAAAAATGTCTTTTAACTTTAAAATATCTAGACTTTTTGGTAATTTTACCTTGTGACATACTGTAATTATCAAACCGGTTTGGGGTAAAACGAACTTTTGAATCTACTTCCTGAGGCAGTTTTTTTGAAAACCGCTGTCAGCGAAGGCGGTTTTCCGCCTACAGTTTTGACGAAAATCACGAGCGATTTTCTTTCCGTCAAAATCATGATAGAGAGAGAGAGTGAGAAGTAGAGAGGGAGGTTGTGGCCTCCTTCTGGCCGTTGGCCTTTTAGCATTTTTGGCCTTTTGCTGGCCTTTGGCCTTCTATTTTTTGCCGGCCTTTTTGATCTTCTAGATTTCCGTAGGCTTTTGTCGTCTAAGCAATGGATCCAACTCTCCTTCTTGGTTTTTTCAGCAATCATAGGCAATACTCTTCTTTTTCTCTCTTTGAAATATCTAATGGTGTATCGGTTTCTTGCAAATTTTCTTCAACCTCGCTCTAATACCAATGTTTGTCTATTCTTTTAGCAGGATCCTCTCAGAGTCGTGAGCCAGACAATAGAATACTTAGAAGGGTGAAGTGGTTTTTGTGGTTTCCCTCAAGCGGATTATCAAGGAAGATTGACTTTATCCTTTCTTGTTTTGTTCTTTATATTTTTTTGTGTACTCTAATGTATTTATAGAAGAGGATTACCGGCTTCTACCTTTCCAGCCGTGTGCTTTCCGTTACAAGCCATTTTTATGTACTGTATATGTTTGTCCCTAACGTATGTTTGTAACGTATCGTAACATATACGTTTGTGTGGTTTGTTGAAACCACAATACGTGTCTCTCATTTTAAGCCGATAAAGAAAAACCAAAATGAGATTTTCTTCTAATAAGAAGGATAGAGTAACGTCAGATGCACTACTGGGAATTGAACTCCTCACGAGAGGTCAGAGAGACGATTCCCTAGCCAGTGCGCTACAAGCGCCTTGGCAAAATGGTAAGAGGGCAATTTGAAATCTCCTTCCCTCAAATCCATTCCGATACAAGCACTCCTACCCCATGACAATTTAATAACGCCGATCACCACTACCACCTTCGCTGAGATTTATCAATGCTACAATAAGACACTCAATCATGACAAAATAATAAAGAAAAGCGAATAAGTAACAATCAACTAAAAGAGGAGCTCCACAGAACCGTAGGGTTCATGAAAGTTTAGGCAGATCAAAACACAAAGCAATACGACCAATGAAAGAGAGGATTGTGAGCAAAATGAGAGCATCTAAACATGATTCACAGATTTTCCATTACCATCCCAATCTTACTTCTCGCACCAACAGCCGGAATTCACCGGTTCCGGCCCCAAACAACCGGAAAACTGGGAAAGAAGGCGGAAGGAGGATAGTGTTTGATCGGCCCAGAAAGATTCACTACCCAACGAACCGGTACCAACTTGAGCGGACGGTTGGCTCAGAAGTAGGTGGGGTCGAACCAAAGTGGCATCGAATCCGTGTGGGCTATACGAAGCGAATCATGGTGGAACAACCAAAACCGAAATCCATACCGGAGAAAAATTTATGAATTTTTATCTTTTAATAGGTAAGCTTGATGCGATACCGCAAAAATTACAGCTAAAGAAAGAGGAAAAGTTATTTATGATGACGAACCATCAGGTCAGGTGTACCTACAGGTGGCAGATTTGGACCCAGCCCAAAGGGTTGAACTGAATGCCGACCCGGATCTGGAAACCAGGGATCCCAAGGTACGGTTCCAGGCAATACCGCCAAAAATACAACTAACAAAAGAGAAAGACTTACATTATGACCAACGATCAGGTGTACTATGAGTTTGTCTGGTTTGAACCAGGATCGATGAGTTGAATTAAGCTCAAACCCAAACCCAAACCCAAGCCCAAAACTGAACTGAAACATGGGACCTATGTGGTCTAGTTTCGATTCAATATATCGGAAAACCATATTGGAACTGGAACCGGATTTCTATGTCATTTTCTCTGTCATGAAACTTTGTCAAGCTGGACCCAAAATCAGTGGAATCAGGATCTAACCCGGATACGGAGGGGGGCCGATTCAGTTCCCCTTAGAAGCTTTTATGGAACCGAAACCGGACAGGTCTAAGTGCACCTTTCCAAGTCCAGATATGTATACGTTACTGTATAGATATCAACTTCAGGATCAGCTGAAAAATTTATTCTCCTCGTTATTGATTGATGAATTCATCTACTTGTATTCATTCAGGCTGACTGGCAAGCTTATTTTGATCTGAGATGTCCTAAATTACTTCCCACCAGAAATAGTCTTTCAATTATATATTCTTCCAACCAAAACCCTTTTATTTATTTATTTAAGAAAAAAGATAAGAAGTAATCCTGAAAAAGCATATAACAAAAATCACATAAATCAGGTGAAATATTATATATGATACTGGTAAATAACAAAAGATGATTGAATAACACAATCATAAAATACATAATTCATATAATTCAGGCAATAATTTGGTACTGCAAGACTAAATTTTGCACTCTCCAGCCTGCTCATTCACTTGAAGTTTCATGACTTGTTTCTTTCAGGCCAACTGCATGTCCAGCTCAAAATTATGCCCTACCAGCAAGGCCAGTCCTGTAATCACTGCTACACCATTGTCACCTTCACTTTGGATGTATCGATCAGCTTTCCGGCGACTGTCAAAACGAATTGCTTAGACTGCGATCCATGTTTCAATTCAACCACGGCTACTGTTTGTATCAACCATCTCTGGTTCAAACATACGTTCCATTCTGTACTTGAGAATACAACTTGATTGAATTGCTTGTATTCCTCCTTTGAATTGCAGAAAGGTCCAATTATCTCCTACACCAATTTCCAATTGCTCTCCATCATCCAAAAAGAGCTTGCCTTCTGCACCCTCAGGGCAATTTAGTGCTGCTAACAGTGTGACTGGCGTCCTCCGAGCTGCTGTTGTTGTTGCTGCTTCCTGCAATGGCAGTATCGTGCCCGCGCCGACATGGACATTGACCTTATTCATGGGCTCATCAAGTGTATTAGTTCTTCCACTAGGCACACTCAGGCTAGTGTTAAGATTAAACATGTCAAACCAAGTGCCGGCTGGGAAGTATAACACTCATCTGTCCCTGTCCCTGTCCCAGCACCGGGGACACCATCACACCTTTTCCGATCAAGAATTGTGTCCCAATTCCACGTGTGTTGACATCGTCGGCGAACGAGAAGAACAAAGGCCGTGAGATCGGATTCCCGGTCAGGTGAGCCTCATACATGAGTGTATAGTAGTATGGCAAGAGACTATACCGGAGCCCGAGTGCAGTTTTCGCCGACTCGGTCACCGACTGCCATAAATAGAGCTCTCGTCTCTGCGAGGTAATGCTGGCATGGTCGCGAGAAAATGGATAGAATGCACCAACTTGAATCCACGGGTTGCAGAGCTCCTTATTGGTGTTTCCATTGAAGCCACATATGTCTGCACCAACCATGGGCACACCAAATTGGCCGAAGTTGAGTGTAACTGAAATGGAGAAGTCGAGGTCGTCTCAAGTGGCCGAGTTGTCGCCAGTCCAGTGAGCAATGTGCACTCCCGAGCTCACGAAAGTAGACCGAGACAACTCGAAAGGACGCTTTTGAGTCACATTTGCTAGAGCCATGTGAGTCGCTCTAGCCTCGGTCAGGCCATAGAGACCATGTGCATTATACTCGAGCACGTTGATGTAGTGAACCGTGATGGGTGAGAGGGTGTGATCACCAAGTGGGCGCCTTGATCCACCTGCGTTGATTTTGTAAGGTGGATCATCACGGCGGTGGATCCACCTGCGTTGATCCACCGCCGTGATGAGGCAGCACTGAGTCTGGGACGATGGGGCGAGCCGGCAGGATTGGAGACCTCATTCATATCGATCCAGATGCCATCAAAGGGGATCATGTCATGGAACTCCTGGATCTCCCGTTGCCAATATGGCAGGGTTGCTGGTTTCATGAAATGGTGCAATAATCTTCTGCCTAGACCTACAAAATGATGCAAGTGCTCACAGCACCCATTAACCCAATAAGCCATGGCTCTCTTGACCAGGGGGGTCAACTAAGTTGAAGGTTACAAGCTCGATATCAAGGGCACACACATATGCTAGGGGGTTTGCCAAACCCCGGCATGTCAATTAAAAAGAACACCTATATTCCGGCACAAGTGCATGCACGCACACACACACACAATTCTATCCACATGCTATTACATTGTTTAATTACCTGGGTCCAGTATGAGCACGTACTTTTGTCCACTTTGGTGAAGCCTATCAAGGAAGGACTTCATCTTGTCTTGGGGGAAGTTGATTGAATCAAGTGTGAAGTCTCCGAACCGATCCATATAGTCGGTCCACAACACTTCCAATGGGACGCCAGCCTTCGCGTAGCCATCAACCACACCCTTAAGGTCCTCTACGTTCTTGTTGCCGTATCGACACTGGTGAAAATCTAATGCAAACATTGGCCAAGATGCTTAATGATCTTATTGATTTAGCATTAAACCAGACTAAACCAGCCCCTATTTTACAATAAGAAAGGAGAAAATGTAGTCTTACTAAATAACCAGTAAGGCATTGGAGCAGGCCGGCCGATGAGCTTCGTATACTGCTGAACCACGACCGGCCAGTGTCTCTCCCGCAAAGAAGTAGAAGTCTAAGATCCTACCGTCGATCTTGTATGTGATCTGTGATGGACGGTAGGTGATGTCCATCCCATTGCAGTTGAGCAGTAGCACACCATGGGTCTTACCACTAGGAGCCCTGAGATCCATATAGAAAGGGTGGGTTCCATACAGATTCAGTGCAACAGCTGATCTGCCAATGTCTGCGTTCCACATGGTCAGAGTCAAGAAATCGTTTCCACCGAGTCGAAACGGTCTCAGTGTGTGCTCTCCGAGTCCATGGAAGAACGACGAACCGACTCCTGGGGCATGCGTACCTAGCTTCAGCCTCCCATTGTAACAAAAGAAGGGGTAAACCACCGAGCTACACGTGGTTCGTCTCCTTTGGACGGTTACACTAGATCGTGATCTGCCAGATCATCTAATCCTAATTTCCAATCAGGCAACTGCTAGTTCAGTGGTGGAGCAGGGTTGCACATATCTACGTATGAAATGCATCTAAGCTACTATATATAGAAAAATAGAAGTGTTTTATGAATATGGAATACAAATACGCCTCACCTCAAAAAATTCCTGATCCGCCACTGACCATAGCCCGGTCTCCCCCTTCCCTATGCTCTTACACATGCATATTTTAGTTCTCATGAGGCAATCAACTTGTACAACCAGCGAACCAGATCTTGCAAGTTAAATCAGATATGAAAATGATTCAGATCCTGCTAGATGAAATCCAGACTCGAATATAAACAGATGATCCATATCCAGAAACATAATCAGAAGACCAAAATCCGAGCTTGATCCGAAACGTCCAAAACCACTGGAATTTTGTATGTGAGATTTAGACTATGAAAGCGAGACCAAGTATCCAGCCCGACCCATGGTTGAGTATGCCCCCATGGAAAGGACATTCTTTTTATTTTTTCTTGATAAAAATTTCTAGCTAATTCGTTTTACTCGGTAATAGTAAATATTAATCACCATTAGCAACATTTGGTGTACACGAAAGCGTGTGGGACCCACATTGGTCGACAACCCAAGCTAGATATGCACTCTTTAGGTATCGAACTCACAACCGTCATATGGTGACTTGGGACCCCTTCTAGGTGAGCTAATTCTACCACTGTAAGTGTAATTGGTGGAAGGAAAAGGGATTCCATCCGATTTAATTTGGATTAGTATTTTTGGCGGTTCAAACAAATTTTGTTAAAAATCTTGAAATCTTCGAGTTTATTTTGGGTTTGGTTAAGTGGTTTGAGCTTTAGAAATTTATTTCGGTACTTGTTTTAGCATGTGAGACTGATTCGTAAGTATGCAAGTCTCGGTACTATTGTTAGAAGAGTATGAAAATGAGTATAAAAGCTGCATATTCTACGGTATGTGGTATGCATCTTGTTTTCTGTCTAAACAATCTTAAGACTTATCATGTTGATAATGAAGATGGAAGCCATCACGAGGAATCATGAGTACCTGCGTCCTTAAGACACCAGGAGCAAGGAAGTCGTTTGCATAATATATAATACAATATTGAAAAAGAACTATTTTTCCTCTTTGGATTATGTGAGTTGTTAATTTCATGAAAACTCTCACTTAACAAGTTGCCGGTGCAAAGCTCTCTTCTTTTTCTGTGATCGGAACGGGGTTAAAGAATCGACGAAGGCGGTCAAAACTGTGGGGACAGACTCGTTTGTTCGTTTCCTGGACGTGATCGATCTACTCCTGCAGCATTCTTTGGTATGCATTACTGAACCTCAGGCCGAGATTTATGCAATTCCAGGTATCTGCACTTCATCATCTGCTATTTGTTTGATCACATTGTTTAATTCTCTTGGCACCTGGACTTCCAAACCCTTTGCCAAATGGTGTTGCTTTTGACAAAAAATTCTTGGTATTAACGATAATACCTATCGTTTATCTGCAATGGAATTTCCGTAGTTGTTCACCCATCATTTTAGATAATCTCCAGCTTCAATCTCTTATGGGGTAGGAACCCTTGAATTCTTAATGTCATTTGGTATGTGGCCAATCTTTCTGTATCTCCAACTTCTCACATGCATCTGGGACATCGTTACCTCAGCTTAGGTGCAAGCTATCTTTAAGATACCAACTCACCAGTTTCAGAAAATCCACAAAGCGTGACATTCAACAGAAATCCTCATGTTTGATCCTCACCATCATGCTCTAACTTCTAGCAGCAGTAGCTGCCACTTTGTCATGTAAATCATGAAAGATCTCAACGGCAAACCTACAAAGAGAACAATAAAATGTAAGTCACTTTAGTGGTAGCATATAGTAATTATGAAAGTGTCACAGCAGTTCAAGTAACTGTTTACAGAATCATTTTCAAACAATCATCTCAAATAATGCATGAAACAGAAAGAGCCAAATTAATGAAAGAATAAAGTGAAGCATACCAGATTTATAATGTATTCCCAACAGGGAGCAGAACGCAAGTATCTTTCATATCATGAAAAAAGGGAAACAGAGAAAAAGTATAAGCATGGACAGTATAAAGTTTTGATTGGATCAGCCACTTTGGTCCATGCTTTTCCAATGGTGGATGTGTGTGCTTGTATGGGGTCCGTCAGGAGAACTGCAAGGCTCCTTCGTGTGCCTTCCAGCACTGCACTTTACTCACTTGTATTGTTTGGATCTTTTCCTGTAGATGAGACTTTGATTAATTTGATGTAACTTGAGTCCATTTAATGCTTTTGTCCTTGTTTAGTTCAAAACATGAAATTTTGAGATTTTTGGCACTTCTCATGTAATGCTAAATTATTAATTCTGAAGCATTTTTTTCCAAAAAAATAATTGTCAAAGGAAATTCGGGTGTTTATAGAGATGAAGGATGAAAATTCAAGATCAATGAAAGGTCTGGAGATTGGACATGTAAACACATGAATAAATAAATTCATGTGATCATCAACTAGTGAATGGAATTACACAAAAGTCAAATGCATGGGGTTTAATAAAAAAAAGCAAACATATGGATGGGTGACTTCATAAATCCATGTCACAGAGATTAAAGGAGAAATGGATACTAGAGATTATAAATTGATCTAGATCCGCCAATTAAATCAATACATTATAATTCTAGCCAATGTGACAATTAAAGGTGTGTATGATACAACGTTTCAAGGGAACTGGATCTCGATTTCCGTTGTTTGTTATTCCATAGTACATAACACGAAACTGTCGGAAGCATGGAACTATGGTCCTATAGGCCCAATTTGAGTAAAAAAATGTCGGCACTATGGGGAAATAGACCTAAAGGAACTGGACTCATGGGTATTGTACGAAAACCCAAGTCCCTCCTTGTCTCTCTGGTGTGGGTCTAGGGCCTATAGTTTTAGTACCAAGGGCGTGGCACCCACAAATCAAACTCCCAAAAGGGGATGCCCCTATTGAACCATTTCTAATAAATTGAATTGTTTATTTCCTCGCTCTGTTTCGTCTTTCGAGTGCTAGTGAGTTGAGTCTTCCTCTCCTAGAGATTAGATAAGAGTTTTCTCATTATTGAATATGAAAACTTATACAGAAGATCACCTTCGCATTCCTCCTATTCTTCAATCCATTTCACAATTAAGAAGTGGTCCTAGCTATTGATGAATCTTGCAAGTTGTTGTGTGAGCTTCATCTACATGGAGTTCAACTGGAATTCCAAATATTTCCGGTCAAATTCCTTGAAGAATCGGACCATGAGTTAATCGAAAATTTGAAATACTTGGGAGAATAATTGTAAGGAGATCAAATTTGAATTTAGGAATTGAAATGTCTAACTTCCATAATTCCGAATTGAATCCCATGAGAAGGATACTTGGGAGAATAATACTTATTGATGAACATGTTCCTAGAGTCAGTCCAAGTGCTTCATAGTTTCATCGTTTCACTTGTTAGCATATCTAGACTTCCCGAGGAAATCCATTCACTACATGAGCATGAACTTGCCAATCCTCCTAATACTGATATAGGATTTGCTAATGAAGGCACTAATCGAGAACCTGTGGGCAACTCCATACCAACCATGGTTATACCGAAGGATCACAGAAATTAAGATCCACAAGATGAATCCCGACGGATCCTCGAGCATTATCTTGATGATTGCCATTTGCAAGAATGAATGTTGAGTTAATTCTTCATGGTATCGAAGAGTTTTCCGTGATCCAAGTTAATGAGAAGCAAATGAAGGATGAGAAACCGATCACTGTAAGCCCTAGTGCTGAAGATGAAAACAGAAGTTACTCATAATTTCATTTGAATTCTGGACATAAAAAATCCTGCAAATTTTCATTGCTAAACGGAGGTCATGTCTGTGTTGGATCATCAAGTTGGTTTTAAGCTGTCAGCAATTTGGTCTTCCAAGTTGTGTTCGTGTCCTATCATTTTATGTTCGTGTTGAAAACATGCTACCCTAGATATGATCCAAGTTTGTTTGTAATAATTCAGGTGCATGTTGATACAGGCTTTTCGGGTCGGGCCAAGTCGAGTCTGGTTTACTCGTCAAGCCTTAGATTGGCAGTTCTAGAACACACACTATGACGGGTTCCAGAATCAATCTCATGGCTTGTCTATACAAATCGTAACATCTAAGAACCATTCAATTGGAAATCACTACTCTTTATTAAAGAAAATTAACAGATGCTGACACAAGACTGAGGCACAATGCCAGGAATCACTGTAAGTGGATTAATTTAAAAAAAAAAAGTTTACCACTTTTTATTTCATACTTGTGCCCAAGCTCAGCCAGTCTTGTAGCCATCACCCAAAACGCCATAGCCAACTAGGTGCATGCTTTTCGTCTGAAACCAATTCTAGACTTGGTGAGATCATGAACAAACTGGGTTTCCCTTTGCTGCCAATTGCCTATGATCCCGATGCCGATTCCCGAGTTTGGCAAGAAAGCCAAGCAATATTGGGTATTATTCACTTGAATCATGATATTTGTAAAATCCAGAACCAAATTGGTACCTCCTTTGAAATTAATCGCGATCGCCGGAGAACTCACATTCTTGTGCCCTGAGAACTCATAGCAAGTATCCAGAGGTCCAAAAGGCCGAGTCATAGTGTACCTTGACATCCTCCTCTGGAACTCAGACCGGAGCACAGCGAAAGCCACATTCGGCAAGTATGTCAAAACGGTACCGGAATGTAGGATCGTGCCCGGGTTCGAAAAAGCCGAAGAAGGTATGTTGAGTTTCTTCCCTCCAACAGACAATCCAAGTAGTGAAACATAATAGAAAGATGGATCTTGGGGGTTTGTTAGCAATGGTGTGTATGTTGCGGATTTGGATCCCCGATCTGATCCAAATGTTAAGAACCCAGGTGAGCTTGTTGTTGGCAGGCAACAAGAGAACACACCTCCATAGTAGCTTCTTGAAATGGATACTAGAGAGAGTTTCTTTCTTCCCAATCCGAGCAACCCTGCTTCCTCTCCAAACAACCCTTTGTTGTTCTCGCCGCAGCCAAACGGGAAGCCGGAAAATTTTGCGGCACCGGTTAAAGTTAGGGTATCGCTACCGAAGAACCCCACGGTAGTCGAACCGTCGCCGTATGAAATCCCATACAGACATTTTGATTTTGCACATCCAGACACGTAATTCTCCAACTTGAGCTCCTTGCACTGGGGAGACTTGGACCTAGGGCCCTGCTGGGGATGGCATGAGACCGAGCAAGGTTCGCATTGGACTCAGCTAAGGTCACTACCAGTGTCAATCAGGACATGAAAGTCCTGCTTGGGTGTGCCAAGACCGATAGTGACTATGAACTCGTCGCCGAATTCGCTGCCTGAGTAAGCAGGAAGGGAAGTTGATTTTTGTTCAAGTTGTGTGCCTCTGATGCTCTAGCTTGGATCCATTTTACTCGAGCATGGTCTTGCTGCAGAAGGCTGATGATGTTTCTTGTGCGAGTCAGGTTTGATCTAGGTGGGGGCTTTGATAAAGATTCACTCTTTTTGCTCTAGTATTAACAAACTTGATTTAGTCGAGATCGGCATTTTCAGAATCGTGCAGCAATTTCTTTTATACACCAGAATACTTTTGTAACAATATATTAACACACGACTTTTTAAGAAATACTAGAGTACGATTCCTTTTTATTGTTTCGGATCTTAACTCTCTAAATGCAAAGGCCTCGACAATCACTTGGAGAATACGATGAAAAATCATTGATTCCTCTTACATAGAAGCAGACAAGTCCTTAGCAATATTGACTTACCAAAGTGAACTGACAATATTGACGTAGCAAGATGACTAGGTATTATACTTTCTTTAAAAAAGTGAACTGAAAGGGTTTGAAGAAGACTTTATAAAGAAAAACTGGCATATGAGAAAAAAACTTCAATTCGGTTTCAAATTGTTATTCTTTTTATGCTGGTGAAGAATGCTAATTTATAGTGATTTCATACTTCTGAATATTTCGAATTATCTGTTTGAAAATATAACGATTTGTAACTCATGAATATTCATTCTAGAACAACTTAAATGCCAACTCTGGCGTTACAACCTTCACTAAAAAATGCATCATTTTGAAAATACCTCCACATATAATGGGTCAAGGAGTAATTAAAGAAAGACAAAATACTTCTCGAAGCAGGCAGAATTGGTGACTATAAAAGGAGTCGCTAGAGATCCTGGTAGACATCCTGCTCAATCCAAATTACAGCTGATTTTCTTTCTGTTTTTCAATCATTCCTTTATTGCATTTCCTTTTCTTAATTTTAAATAATAGAAAGGTTTCCTAGTGTTCGCTTTCTTAATTTTCCTAGTGTTCACAGCTTTCCAAATCCTTATGAAAATTTCTCTTATTGGATGCTTAGGGAGCCCATCATCGCCTAATCTTGGTGGCTAGCAGTTGCTTCATTTCTGTCTGTAGTTTCCATTTAAGTTAACTTAGAGGCAGAACCACCAGCCGCTGTGGTGTCGGCTCTAACATCCCTTGGCACGCTGACATCTTCGGTTCCTTTATGTTCACAGGGTTCTGCCGATAATTCAAGTGTTTGGATGTTTTTTGTTGTGGTTTTTAAAGAGTTGAGATGTATAACTCAAAAGATCTTTGCAAGTGCCTTATATGTTTTACATTGACTCTCAAGATTTGCCTAGAACTGATACACAGAAAAACAGCAGTTTCTAGTTCCTAAATCGATTAAACCAGCCGTTGTTTTCTACCATGGTAAGCTTCTACGAAGATTAATAGATGAAGATCTTCTGTTTCTCAACCAAGCAGCTCAAGTAGAAGAAAAGGTATGACCAAACCAATAAGATGATCTTAAGATGATGTGAATGAACTTATGCAAGAAGAATGACAACCTTATCTTCAGGTGGGTCGAGTAACTGCATGGCTGTATTCAATTATATACCAGTTACAGAATAAGAACAGCCACCATTTTAGCAACCCGCTGGTGGAAGATCTGTTTCTTTTTGTATTAATGTCTTGTAACGAACCAGAGAGGAAATTCATTAGAGAGCGTACCAATTAACAGGCCGCACAAATTTTCTGCTTTCTGGCTGTGCAAATCGTCCATGCATAGAGATTCCTATTACACTCATATATAGATAAGGAGTACAAAAAAACGAAAGCTACATAAAACGAAATACATCGCAAGTCTAAGTTTTAATCCATGGAGTAAGCGATCTTCTTGAAAGCATCTGCATGCTCACGGAGAAGGGCGATTATCACGTTGATTCCGCTGCTCCATCTCTGTTTCTTGTCATGCTTTTCTTTCGAATTAGCGGCAATGATTATGATCAGTCCTTCCTCCGGTATCCAATAGGGCATGAATGCAGAGGGTGAACCTCCTCCCATGTCCACTTCATGAAACTGGAATCTCAACCAGCAATCAACTTCCAAGTCTGAATAAGCCAATACATTTGCTTCCCTGATAGAATTCCATGCGGGATATAGAAACTTATGCTTGTGGAGTTCCCCAAAGTCAATAAAGGATTAAAAATACTGACTCCCGATTTAATTAACAGCCACGTTGATAAACTTTGCAGCATATCCTTCATCCTCCTGTTCAACAATTTGTTAGTCTCGGACAAGAGGAAGTGTGTGCATGCAAGTCAAGACAATAGAAACGATAAGAGTTCTTCGCTATCATGTATTGAAAGCTCTTTTCAAGGTTGACTTTGGTTATGTAGTGAAGCATGACCTTGCTACCACAAAAAAGTGAGCCCAACTGCTAGCTGCGAGAAATACTAACATATTTAGCACGCAAAACGCACTTAGCTATGTTGTGCACTCACATGTTCAAATAGAAGTATTTCGCTAGATCTCCTTAGTTGACTGAGCTCACGAATTCAAACGTTAATGGGGAAGGATCTAACCAATGACACTCTACATCCTCTCCATTCCCCGGGTGAGACTAGAAGTTCCAAAGTATTTTTGCATTTGGAGGAAAATGAGATACTTTCGTTTCTGATAAAGTATCGGTATGCACACGCGCACACACATATAAAGTATCTTTTACATTTAAATGTAGTAAATCGCATCCTCCTTGTTTAAGATGAACCATGGGATTTGTGAACTTTGTTCCTTGGAATTATACACTTATTGTTCTCAACGCATCTCTCTCTCTCTCTCTCTCTCTCTCTATATATATATATATATATATATATATATATAGTAGAGAGAGAGAGAGTAATTGGTCCTTGTTAATTAGTGCGGGTGTGTATGGAGCTCAAGTAGAGGCAAGCTCAACTCCACTTGTTAAGAATGCCAAGCTAGAGCTTGAGTTATGTTCAACCAACTCGAACTCAGCTTTCTAGGCTCGTTTGAGCTCGATGCGACCTCGATTGACTTAACTAAGCTTGGTCGAGATTTAGATTAGTGAGTTGTAATCTGGCTGAGGTCGATTTAGCTCATAAATGCGTGTGTATGTAAGCTTCTTGAGCCGAGTATTTGCAAGCTCGAACTCGGGTCAGAGTAACTTGAGCTCGATAAAGTCGAGACAAGCTCGAGTGCTTTTTCATGTTGAGCTTGTTGAAATAAGAAAACGATCTCCAATGTTCAGTGGAAGTGAAGAGAGAAAGAAGCAGAAGAAGAGGAAAACCTTTCTTCTTTAACCGGATCCGATAACTTACAAAGCTCTAGTAGATCGTGAGCAGCTTGTTTCACTTTCACCCATTCTTGGCCTCCCATTCACCGCCACCTTCACAAGTGTAACTTGTTCACGTTCTCTAGCCCACGCGCTTCCACAGGTGAGAAGCCAGGCACTCAAAAGTGCTGCGCTTTGATCCAGCCTTCTCCTTAAGCATACAAATGAAATCATAAGTGTAGTGTACAAGTAAATTCTCAATAAGATCACCCTCAACAGTTTGGGGCTCATCCCCTGGGGGAGAAGAAGAGAACTCCATGGCTTCATGTGGGAATTCAGATAAAGGAGGCTCTCTAGGCCGGAGAAGAGATCGGTCATGGATGGGAAGAGGCTTAACCTAATGCATGCAGACCAACTGAGACCATGTAATCAAGAAGTTACTCATTGATTGTCCATCAGCAACCAAGTGGTTCAAGCTAACACCAATAACTAAGCCACCGCATGCAAACCTAGTAAGCTGGATTATGAGAAGTGGGTTCGTCTCCGTGGTGTCACCATGAAGAAGGGTGAGCTCCGGGCTCGGCCGAAGGGGAAAAAAGTCATCAATCTTCTTAGCCACAGATGCCTCAATGACTGGAGCACAGGATTCTTGATTCTGGATCACAAAAGGAGGTCCATTAATGTCTGATATCAGTTTTCCAGCTAGATTCGGGTAGTAAGGAAGAGCCTTGGCAAGACCAAGCTTGAGCTTGATGTTGCTGACCGTGGGTGCGTTGTAGACCAAGAGCACAGCTACATGAAGATCTGGTGCTGCTCTATCAAAGATGGTCAGTGGAATCTTCTCTAGAACCTTTGTTTCATGTTGAACCCTTGTGACCTTTAAGTGTTTCACTTCCATGGCCACCATTGACGTAGAAACTAATGCACTTTGATTCAGGCTATGGAGTTTGCAGAAATCGATTATCATTATATAGTCGTTGGGACAGGTGGTGTCAAATGGATCGGCATCGCCAAAAGCCAGAACATCGACCCACACCATGCAAATCCAAAACTGTGAAAGGTTTAGCAACATAAAAGTATATATGTATATATATATGTATATGTATATGTATATGTATATATATATATACATATACATATACATATACATATACATATACATATACATACATATATATATATATATATATATATATATATATATATATATATATATATATATATATATATATATATATATGTGCATGTATAATAGATAGATAGATAGATATAGAGAGAGATCCGGATCAGGTTTCACCGCATTGATATCCCCATCTTGGGCAGATGGGGCGTGGGGAAGAAAAGGGCATTAATTTAGTAGGGGTGTCAATTAACGGACCAGATCTCTGTATTACTAAATATTGACTAGCCGGATCTTATAATAGATCCAGATCCACATTGCAAAATACCAAAGCTAAACTTGAAGTATTCAAATTAAGTTGAGACATGCCTGGAAAGAACCTAATCAGGTTCGCATTATCCATTAGATTAAGACTTGTGTTGACATGTGAAAGTTGAAAATCCAATCCAAATCGGGTTATTCAGTTTCCAGGTCCAACTAAATCGAGTTTGTGGTTGGATATGGAATTGACTCAAGTAAGATCCAAATTTGACTACAGGCTTCATTGCCAAATTTGGTGAGGTGATGAAGAAGAGCTTGAGCGGAATACAAGCGAAATAGAACAGAACCGCTGTTCTCAGCAAGAGGTGGTCTCCTTGAGTTAGGTAAGGTCTCTCTCTCTCTCGAGTATGTATAACTGGCCTTAAGGATGTTCATCAGCCTCCTTCATTTGATCAGATAAGATTTATTATACAAGCCGAGCTCATACTATACGACAAGCTACGAGCCATATGAGCTGGATATGGGTTTGCTTGTTAAACTTTAAAAGGTTATATTTTCTGTAATTTTCATCGAGAAAGAAACCCATGTTCCTTTAACTGAAAAACTCGGTACTTTAATGTAATACACAAAATTTACCATGAGAAACCAACTAAGTATTGGGTTACTATGTTTTACTAATATATATAGATATATATATATATGTGTGTGTGTGTGTGTGCGTGCGCATGCAAGTAAGTGAAACGAACTGTACATGGTTCTACTTGGATCAACTTGTGACGAGCTCATTCATGTATCACTCATGATCTAAGCAATTAGAACATGAGCTGCCTTATTAAGGCTATATGAGCTTAACATAATCAATGTATGTTCAGTTTGGCTCAACTGGTGTTAGGTCATTGAGCACATACCGAATTTTTCAAATTAATTTTTCAAAACTCAGTTTGCCCGTGATGGCAAGAATCACCGAATGATTCTTTCAGCCTCTGTTTCGGAACGTGTTTGCGTGACTGCAAATGTTCCTCTTCAGTGGAAGGCTCGTTCCAGACTCTCCTTGGCTATTTGATTCACTCGAATCGCAAGCCCTTAATAGTGGGAGTATAGGAACGGAGTACCAGCTCCTTTGATCTCCATGCCTCTGGTGTGACGAACCGTATTTAGCACACACACACCCTATCAACTGCACACACACAGTTTACAAAAATGGGACTGAACATATACGTTGCACATATCACATACAACAAACCGAGGTTCACTTAGTTAGTTAAGGTTCCCCTGGAAACTGAGCAGAGGATAATTCTCGCCTAACTAAAGGTGTAACACACGCACAAACCAAGGGAAAAAGGCCACTGCTACCCAATTCGGTCGTGCCACAGAATCCACCGATTCTTGGCAATTCCTGGATGTGCTTCACCTCCAAAGGGTCGACTATCACCTATCACAATAGGTGAAATGTTGTGATGTTGCAAAGGTCCATCTGCTGCAATCCACGGCTGCGTCTACTCGGTTGCAAGCTATTGCCGTAGAACAAACTTCACCAAGGAAGACCACGGTTGCAGAGTTCTGTCACAAGGAAGAAGGCTCGGCTGAAACAGAACTTCCTGTTTCTCTGGAAGAGACTTGGATGAATCTCTTCAAATGTCCATCCACCACTTGTTGCCGCTTTTGTTGATGGCTGCACACACTCCGTTGCGGTTCTGTTCTGGGAAGAGGGTCGACTGTTGCTGATGGCTGCAAGGGAACGTTTGCGAAGGAACTGCGGCTGCTACTGCACTTCAGCGTTTCACGGAAGCAGCTGCAACACACGAACTGCTGTTGCTGCGGCAAGAAGGGGAAACTGCTCTCCAATGCGATCCACAAGAACACCTGCTTCAGCATCCAACGCGATCTATCAAAATTCCTTTCGCGTTTCAGCGTCTAACGCCTCCCTTCAGCCTGCGCAAGAACATTTGCTGCTCCTACCTTCAGCAACCACACGATCCACCTTCAGCCACCATCTTCAACCTGCATGGGGACACCTTAACGCTCCTGTCTTCAGCTTCTCTTCAACAACTCCTAGTGTCCCACCCGCAGCCCTACTGTCTTCACTAATAAAGGCACTACATGGAAGGTCTTCAACCGTTGCCTCTGGCCAGGACATCTGGCTGTAACCGCAGCCAACTCTTCACAGCACCTGTCCTCAAGAACCACCGTGAAGCTGCTGGCTTGGGGGTAACCGTTCCCTCCAAGCAAGGGACGGTTACTCCCTAACCGTTCCCACCAGGTGACCCATGAACTAACCTAATGAACTAAACCAACCGACCCAATTCATGGATTCATACAAGAACCAAATACAAGACACAACCTAGTCTAGGACTAACTCACTTAGCCTAGATCTACATAGCTAACACACTTAGCTCGGGTTTATAAACACACCCGAACTTTACAAAAGAACCAACTCGACACTTATGTACAGAAGAGGTTTATGTGCGCCTACGCCCGTATGTCGCCTGACACCCGTGCCTTCGGAAGCCAACGGATGAAGGATGAAGACGGGTGCGCACGCCATGGGAATCCGTCCTGTGACAACTCTCTCCCGACCAAGCTGAACCTCATCCTCGAGGTTTCGTGTGCCATGCCCAAGGAACTCCCCCAGCTAAGCACTGCTTACCTCTGTGGCCATCTTCTCCTTTCGCACTTCTAGATGCTGACACATATCTCTGAGCTATCCCTGGAGAAAACCTCCTCGTCGGTCCTGGTTTGGTGTTGGGCGCTTGCCTCCTGCAGTGAGGCCCTAAATTGGTGTTGGTCACCCGCCCCCTACGGCGTGACCCTGGTGCTGACACCCTATCACGGTGCGTGGATGCTAGTGTCGGTGCCCTCCTGCTCTCGTCCACTTGCGATAAACCTCCTTGCCCGAGGGGGTTTGTCTGGCGCTCTCGCCTCTACGCGGCCCTGACCTGGCGCCCGGCCCTGCCCCTACGGGATGACCCCTCGCTACTAATGATTCCCGACCCTACCACCGGCGTATCATTCGTCATATATAAAGCAACGCATGTCAACGTTGCAGGTGACTTCTCTAGATCCACACAAGGCACGAACCCTGACTGACCCTGGTGTACAATGAACATCCCTCGAAGGTGTGGCGCTATCATCGCTTGGGCAGCTATCATGAAATCATACCCCAGTATCATCGAGTATTCATCTATAGCTGCTACTGTTATGTCCATCACACCCTCCCACGGTCCAACTCTCAACTTGCACCCTCGTGCTACTCCGTCGATGGAACTCACGGCGGTATTTATAAGTTTTAGTCTGGTCGTGGTTGGTGACACCTTCAATCCCATCGTTTTGACAACTTTTGACGCAATCAACGAATGACTCACCCCTGAGTCTACCAAAGCTCGGATGGTGTATCGTCCCATTTGTACTTTTGCAAAATTCAAGGCTCGGCTTGGATCCTCACAACGAATGATGTTGAGGAGCTGAAACTACGCTACCTGGATCACTCCATCCCCTGCTGCATCGGTCACATCCTCGACCTTAACCTGCTCCCCTACCTCCAAGGCAGCTAACTTCGCCTTCTTAGGGCAATTTCACATGAGATGCAGCTCAGTGCATATATAACACAGCCCTACTCCCTTGCTTTCACTCTTGCCCCTAGAAGAGGATGCTTCATCCCTCTTCTCTGATCCTCTACTGTTCTTCCCAGGGAACTTAGTTGATTTCCCGTCTCTCTTCCCTTTAGGTGCCTCGCGACTCTCCTCTCGCACACCTCTAAGGTCGATGAAACTCTCCATGGCTGAAATGACATCTAAAATGCTCGAAGGACACCTCCTCCTCAGCTCTACTTGAGCCCAAGATTGTAGACCTTGCTCAAAGTAGAAGAGTTTATCAACTTCTGATATATCCCGCACATCTAACAGTAGGGAACTGAACTTTTGCACGTACTCATGAAGAGTACCTGTGCACTTGAGTTTCGAGAGAAGTTCTCTAGTCCAATGACTACTATTTGTAGGCGTGAACTACTTCCGGAGTTCGAAGCAGAATTCTTTCCAAGTCGAGGGAAGAGCGGCACCACCACTGGCGATTATGTCCTCTCGCGTGCGCCACCAAACCTTTGCATTATTTCTCAAAAATAAAGTAGCTACTAGGACCCTGTTATGATCGGCTACTTGGGATACACTCAGGTATCTCTCTAAGTTCCACAAGAAATTCTCCAATGATTTTCTATCTCGAACACCTCCAAAGGGTGTTGGCTCGGGGATTTTGATTTTTGAGCAAGAAAGGTTAAGATCGCGTGCCGTTTCACACATATCAACGGGAGAAACTGGAGCTTGAAGTTGAACCTCTGCTTCGGTGTCTGAATGCATGGGTTGCTTGTGCAACCTCACCACATGCACGGTCAATTGAGCTTGGCTTTGCTTCATCAAATCATGGTTTTGTTGAAGCTTTGCTTGAGTGGTTTGCAAGGAGTCTAGCCTTTGCAAAATTTGCGTCAGCAACTCGTCCGTTTCGGGTCGATGGGACAGACCTGCCTCATCCCCCGATTCTCTTCTGGTCCTCACCATGGTGTATACAGACCTGGTTTACAACTTGGACCAAAATAATGACACGGACCAACAATTCGAACCGAATTACAGACTTGGCAGAAATTTTTCTGCAAACAGTACAACTGATTTTTAGGCTGATTTCGAGACTTTGTAGAACCACTTACAGACACAAAAATAAAAAATCCAAGAGTATACTATTATAGACTGGTATACAGAGAAGCTATCTACCAAATTTAGGTAGAATCCGACTATGTTAACGTTGTCAAAGCGTTTGCATAAAATCGCCAAAATCCAGCTTTCTGTTTTATATATCAAATTTTTTGCAACGCCGACAAATCAACTTTTCCGACGGATTTCACCAAAGTTTTTTGGCTAACTTCGGCTGATCAGTCTTACTTGAATCTGTTTAAGGTCTCCTGTTACTAAACAACCAATTGTTAGATTCAGTTTTCACCAAAACAGATTCAATTCCTCAGATTTTTGTAAAACGCAGATTTTTGAAAAATCTGGTCAACCTCTATACTTTTCATGAACTGAGTGCTTTCTATCAAAGTTTGATAGAAATATTGTGCTTTAGAACTGTTTCCTCCACGTTCCAATCAAATTATGCAATCCAAAACCGAATCAGAAATTCTGCAGAAATCATCTAGCAGAATTTTGCTGTCTTCGTTCGGTTTGATTTCGATTGCGTGTTCCAATCGATTTTTCTACTAAAATTGCATGGAATCGAGCAACATAGGCTCTGATACCAAATGTCATGGGCTGAATTTTTCAAATTAATTTTTCAAAACTCAGTTTGCCCGTGATGGCAAGAATCATCGAATGATTCTTTCAGCCTCTATTTCGGAACGTGTTTGCGTGACTGCAAACATTCCTCTTCAGCGAAAGGCTCATTCCAGACTCTCCTTGGCTATTTGATTCACTCGAATCGTAAGCCCTTAACAGTGGGAGTGTAGGAATGGAGTACCAGCTCCTTTGATCTCCATGCCTCTGGTGCGACGAACCGTATTTAGCACACACACACCCTATCAACTGCACACACACAGTTTACAGAAATGGGAGTGAACATATACGTTGCACAGATCACATACAACAAACCGAGGTTCACTTAGTTAGTTAAGGTTCCCTTGGAACCTGAGCAGAGGATAATTCTCGCCTAACTAAGGGTGTAAAACACACGCACAAACCAAGGGAAAAAGGCCGCTGCTGCCCAATTCGGTCGTGCCACAGAATCCACCGATTCTTGGCAATTCCTGGATGTGCTTCACCTCCAAAGGGTCGACTGTCACCTAACACAATAGGTGAAATGCTGTGATGCTGCAAAGGTCCATCTGCTGCAATCCACGGCTGCATCTACTCGGTTGCAAGCTGTTGCCTTGGAACAAACTTCACCAAGGAAGATCGCGGTTGTAGAGTTCTGTCACAAGGAAGAAGGCTCGGCTGAAACAGAACTTCCTGTTTCTCTGGAAGAGACTCGGATGAATCTCTTCAAATGTCCATCCACCACTTGCTGCCACTTTTGTTGATGGTTGCACACACTCTGATGCGGTTCTGTCCTGGGAAGAGGGTCGATTGTTGCTGATGGCTACAAAGGAACTGTGGTTGCTGCTGCACTACGGAAGCAGCTGCAACACACGAACTGTTGTTGTTGCAGCAAGAAGGGGAAATTGCGCTCCAATGCGATCCACAAGAACACCTGCTTCAGCATCCAACATGATCTATCGGAATTCCTTTCGCGTTTCAGCGTCTAACGCCTCCCTTCAGCCTGCGCGGGAACATCTGCTGCTCCTATCTTCAGCAACCACACGATCTGCCTTCAGCCTTCAGCCACCGTCTTCAACCTGCATGGGGACACCTTAACGCTCCTGTCTTCATCTTCTCTTCAGCAACTCCTAGTGTCCCCCCCGCACCCCTGCTGTCTTCACTAATAAAGGAACCAAATGGAAGGTCTTCAACCAGGACATCTGGTTGTAACCGCAACCAACTCTTCACAGCACCTGTCCTCAAGAACCACCGTGAAGCTGCTGGCTTGGGGGTAATCGTTCCCTCCAAGCAAGGGATGGTTACTCCCTAACCGTTCCCACCAGGTGACCCGTGAACTAACCTAATGAACTAAACCAACCAACCCAATTCGTGGATCCATACAAGAACCAAATACAAGACACGACCTAGTCTAGGACTAACTCACTTAGCCTAGACCTACATGGCTAACACACTTAGCTCGGGTTTATAAACACACCCGAACTTTACAAAAGAACCGACTCGACACTTATGTACAGAAGAGGTTTATGTGCGCCTACGCTCATACGTCGCCTGGCGCCCGTGCCTTCGAAAGCCAACGGATGAAGGATGAAGACGGGTGCGCGCGCCACGGGAATCCGTCCTGTGACAGAGTGTACAAAGCTCTTACGTACATGTATGCTAGAAAACCATGTTAAGCCAATATATTGGTTGATATAAATGTAACTAAATGATCAAGTCTTTGAATTTTAGAGATGAAATTGAATGAAAAACAAAATTCCTAATCAAGAAAGTAATTTTTTTACTCAAGACTACATGTCAAAGTTTACTTTTAACTTCAACGAGCACCTTGTGTTCATTTTAACTCTCTCACCCCTATCCAGTTCGGGTTCCGCTTGCTCAAAGAAGCTAATGAGGCAGAAGTGGCCAAGATCTCGAGTCGACAACAAGCCATAAACAAAACAAGCAGGCCTAAGTAATTGTTTAATGTTGTTATTATATGAAAATCAAAATATTAACAACGTTAAGAGGGTTGATGCATGAATTAGGTAGTAAGTTGCATGTGGCAGAATCTCACTTACGCTTCATGTGGGATTGTGAACTCGGGATGAAAGAGTTCTCTTTTGTTGGCGCTTGTTTGGTTTCTTTTTCTTACAAAGGGATGCCGAAGCTTCACACACACACAAACAGACGGAAGCACCCCTTCGGGAATTGAAATCGACACCTGCGAGTGGGTGTCGGAGAGACCTGCCGGTGAGCTAGCTAAGGCTTGTTTTATGAGTATCATGAACCCTTCTTCAAAGGACAGAACAGAAGTATTGCTAATGAGAGGGATGGGATTATCCCAATCTCCATCAGCATCTGCTGACAATGTGTAGGGGTGTGGTAAGTGGATCGAGCCGCTCTGCTCATTGTTTGGCTCATCTGGTTAGCTCCTTTGTTTCACACAGAAAATGAACTGAGCAACCAGCAAGAGTTGTTCGTTTCGATGGCCTTGTTTACCAGCCCTACTAGTGTTTTGTGAGAAAAGCAGGAGAGAGAGGCAAGGTTTCAAATGATATCTATGGGAGATCATGAGCTTTTTGAGTCATTTGCATATGCATATACCCTTCTCATATCTCCATTCTATGGGCAATCTATCTTAGAAGAAGTCCTTTGGATGTATAATACCCTTCTATCCATATTCTTTCCTTAATTAATGTGTATTTAAAATGATTAATAACAACAACTAAGCCTTTTCCATACTACAAGAACATCTAAGCCATTTCCCATGCTAGATGAGGTCAGCTACATGGATTTTTTGTCTCCATAGAGCTTGATCACGTGTCATGCTAACATTTAACAAGATAAGCTAAATCATTTTTTATTTATCCTTCCAATACTTTTATAGTTTTTCTCCTTCCTCTTTTAACATTTTCACAATCTAGTTTCTCGTACCTTCTTAACGGAGCTTCGTTTGGTAATCTTTATGTGTGTCCAAACCATTTTAAACGATTTTTTCTCATTTTATCATTCATTGGTATCACTCTCAATTTATTTCTAATAACCTGGTTACATATATAGTTTTTCTTTGTGTTATCACTTATTCATCTCAGCATCTTCATTTCTGCCATAAACTCCTTTTGTATATATTGATAATTAATTACCCAACACTCAAACCATAAAGCATAGTGAGTTGAATGGTTATTCTATGATATTTACTTTTTAATTTTAATGGTATCTTCTTCTCACATAAAATACCTGATACACCTCTCAATTCTAATCAACCTGCATTAATTTTATATGTAATATCTTCATCAATATTTTCATCACTCTAAAAAATTTATTCTAAGTATTTAAAACTTTCCTTACAAGGAATACAATGTGTGTCAATCTTAATTTCTATATTATTTGAAGTAACTAAATAATCAACTTTGTATTTCATATATTTTGTCTTTGTTTAATAAGTCGAAAGCCTTTACTTTCTAATATTTATCTTTGTAGTTCTAATTTCCTCTTAACTTTTTTTTTAGACTCATCCACTGATACAATGTTATCCGCAAATAACCTATACCAAGATACTTCATTTTGAGTATGTTTTGTTAACTCGTCAATGACCAATACAAATAAATATAGACTTGAAGTTGGTCATTGATGTAATCCAACGTTGACTTCAAAGAAATATGTTGTTCTTTAATAAGTGCTAATATATGTTTGTGCATTATCATATATATATCTTATAAGATTGATGTATGTCACCGTAATATCTCTCTTTTCTAAAAAATATCTCTTAGAATTTTATTATAAGATTTTTTAGATCAATAAATATCAAGCATATTTTTAATGATGATATTAGAAATAGATGGGAAAACTATTTTTATAATCTTTTTAATGAAAATAAAGATGTTAGTATTAGTTTAGGAGATTTAGCCAACTCAGAAAAGTATATAAACCACAATTTCTACCGACATATTCAAAAGAATGAAGTCAAAGAGGCTCTTAAACATATGAAGGGTGGTAAATCGGTAGGACCAGATAATATTCCTATAGAAGTTTGGAAAATACTAGGAGAAATAGGAATCACTTGGCTCACAAGACTAATGAAATATGGAAAAACCAAAAGATGCCCTAGAAATGGAGAGCAAGTACACTTATACCCATATATAAGAACAAGGGAGACATTTAGAATTGTGCGAATTATCGAGGTATCAAGTTAATGAGTCATACTATGAAATTATGGGAAAGAATTATCGAGCATAGGTTAAGACAAGTATCAAGTACAACAGAGAACCAATTTGGGTTCATGCCAAGCAGGTCTACTATTGAAGCGATTCACCTTTTGAGACGTCTTATGAAACATTTTAGAGCAAAAAAAAAAGACCTTCACATAATATTTATTGATCTAGAAAAAGCTTATGATAAGGTACCAAGGGAGGTTCTTTGGAGAACTTTGGAAAAAAGAGGTATCCCATTGACATATATTAACTTATAAGAGACATGTATGATGGTGCAAAAACATGTGTGAGGACTCATGAAGGAACGACAGACTTCTTTGAAGTTAATATTGGGTTACATCAAGGATCAATTTTATGCCCATACTTATTTATAATGGTGATGGATGAGTTAACAAAACATATTCAAGACCAAGTACCTTGTATCTTATTTGCAGATGACATTGTATTAGTGGAGGAGTCTAAGGAAAAAGTTAATAGAAAATTGGAACTATGGAGAGAAACATTAGAAAGCAAAGGCCTCCTACTTAGTAGAACACAGACAGAATATATGGAATGTAAGTTTGATCATTTGGTTACTTCAGATGACATAGAAATTAAAATAGGCACATATTGCATTCCTCAGAAGGGAAGTTTTAAATACCTAAGGTCAATTTTTCAGAGTGATGGAAGAATTGATGGAAATGTTACGCATAGAATTAATGCTCGTTGGTTAAAATGGAGAGGAGCATCAGGTATTCTTTGTGATAAGAAGATACCATTAAAATTAAAAGGTAAATATTATAGAGCAGCAATTAGGACTGTCATGTTTTATGGTTCTGAGTGTTGGGTAGTTAATCATCAACATGTACAAAAGATGTCTGTGACAGAAATGAAGATGTTGATATGGATGAGTGGTCATACAAGAAAAGACTGTATACATAATGAGGTTATTAGAAACAAAGTAGGAGTGACACCAATAGAGGATAAAATGAGAGAACATCGTTTAAGATGGTTTGGATATATAGAAAGAAGATCAAAAGAAGAACCTGTAAGAAGGTTAGAAAAACTAAATTTGAAAAGTATTAAAAGAGGTAGAGGACGACCACAAAAGTGTTGGAAAGAAACAAAAAAGAACGATCTAGCTTATTGGGAGTTAACTGCTAACATGGAACAAGATAGGGATCTGTGGAAACAAAGAATCCATGTAGCCGACCCCGTCTAGTATGGGAAAAGGCTTAGTTGTTGTTGTTGTAATAAATATCAAGTAAAGGTTTTGTTTTCCTCTAAAATTTTTCATAAGATGTTTAGTTGACGAATAAGCTCAATAGTAGATCTTTCTAATATGAATCTAAATTGGTTCTTTGATGTACTCAATATTTGTCATCTAACAAAAATAAGATCCTTAGTTTTCTTATCTATAACCTTACTTGTCATAAAAATTTCTCTTTCATATTTTTTTGAGTTGAATTTTTAATATAAATCCTCTCAAATTTTAGATGTTGCTTCACTATTTTTTGCTTTTTTCTTGGCTTTCTTATAAGCCTCATAAGTTTCATTAGTCTTGTTGATATAATACATTTTGTAACATGTCTTCTTCGTCTTGGTATTATCTTGCACCACTTCATGTCTTCTAAGTCTTGGTATTTTGTGCCGATATGCCTCATATTTACTTAAGACATCTTTTGTTACTTTCCTAATATGCTTAGCTATATTACTTTATATATCAAAAGATATAATTATATAATTCCAAACATTTTCTTGAAGAACTTTATGTTCAGATATATCTTATTTTTCATTTTTGAGGTTTCACATTTACTTCGAGTAGCTCCATATACTTTGTCTAATTTTTTACTTGCAAATCATTAACTAAAAGTCAATGTTGGGTAGTTAAGCTTTATGTTGTTATTACCTTATAATCATTACGATAGGATATATCTTTTCTCATATAGGCAAAATAAGCAATTTGTGTTTGTGCAAAAACACTCTTATAAGTAATTAAATGTTCATCTCGTTTTCTAAAAATTGAATTGTTAAAAAGGGATCGTATGCCATAGCAAAATTTAAATTTTTTTATCTTTCTCATTTAAATCTCCAAGCACATAGTTGTCATAAATGCCTTGATATCTGAATGCCCCTTTACCGACATATCCATTTACATCTCTTCCTAAACAAATCATTTATCTTTGTAGAAACTTTTGAATTACCTTATCTAACTCCTCCCAAATACCTTGCCTCTACTCCCAGTACTAGTTTCACCATTATAATTTGGTCACTACGTTGTTTACTACACTATCCTTTTTTTAAGTCTTTATTTACAATAATACCAACTTTATTTCAAGTCTTTTTTAATTTAAAATCTTTGTTCTCAATTTCTTTTGCTTTTTTCAATCCACTTTGTCTCTTTTAAATATAAAACGTGAATCTTTCTCCTAATCATCTTCATTACCTTGTTAGTCAATGTTTCGATATTTCAAGTAACAATACAAATATTATTATCTAAAACAAGTTTCCTTACTTCTGACATTCATTCACGTTAAAAATGCAAAAACCCTTTATATAATTTATTCACTATATTCAAACGAAAAAAACCCAATGCACAATTAATTCATTACATCCGAACGAAACTTTTCAGGGACACCCCTACACAATGTCCATAATATCTAGAATCCATGATAGGTAAATTCAACAAGGTTGTGCCATGCAAGACTGATCCCTTATCCCTTATATGAGTGGAGTTATGTATCAAAAATGATTTGCTCTTCAAACTTGTTTAGCTGAACCATTACCTTTAAGATTCACTCATTAACGTCTTTACAATACCACCCTAGATGACTTTCTTTTTTGTGACAATGGGAGTGGTAGCCAGGTATGGATGCCCCAGGAATCGAACTCACGACCTGCATCCTGTGAGTTACTGCCCTGCTAGATGAGCTAGCGGTAAGAGTTAGACAAGACTCTAATAGAACATCTGTATAATATTAGCATTTACATGCAGAACAAGGATCCACATCACAGTAAAACAAAATTTCTGCTTCCAAATCGAGCAGCTACGTGTGTCGAAGGGATGCCAAGCGCTTCTCAAGATCACCAACATCAACGTTTGAACTGCCAAGAGAACCCTTATTAGAAAAGTTATAAACATAAGCATAGACGCAAGAAAGTCCCTCGTACAACACATGTATGAGGATGAATCACCTTCAGTCAGCAGGAATTGCTCGAAAGATTATAACGTGAAAATAATGAACAAGTACTACGACAATCCACTGAATGCAATAGCTAAAGCCAACTCTGTAAGTGCGCAAGAGAGAGAGAAAGATTTTACGCAGCAGAAATATTTTGTTTCCTTCCCAGCAATGCGACCTCTGGGAGCTGAAGATAACTGCAACAACAAAGATTAGAGTCACTGTGGTAGATCATACAAATGAACAAGACATGCGTATGTTTGAATCGTTTGATACCAACCTGTGAGGCAACATCAATCCCAATTTCATCCAGAACCTGCAGATGAACAATATAGGCCACAATGAGGAAAACAACATTTAGAAGAAATGAGCTAATTAAAAAAGACCAATATTCACAAAAGGTCTAATCATATGCAAACTATTGCTGATGCATGAGCGAAATCAGCAACATAGATCAAAGAGAACCTGATCCGTGAGCTCCTCAGTTTCTTCTTCAGCCTCATCTTTGTCTAAGACATCATCAATGGCGTCTGAAATGATTTCCATCTGTATAGGATAAATTACATTAAATTATTAGTACTTCAAAGGTAATGCCACAGCACTGTTTTTGATATATGTACACACACACACACACACACACACACATATATATATGTATATATATCCAGAAATCAAGTGCAATAACAATGATCTCCAAAAAGAAAAAACGCATTATAAATATGAAGAGCATTTATTACTTGCTGGCCTTCAAGAACTATTGGTTCAAAATTACAACAGCCCATTTCATCACCAAGGCCAAAAACATAGGGAATCTAATTACGAAACAAGGGCTGAAGGGAAGCGAATTACTGAGAAGTTGGATTTACTAAACTTTAATGACCCTTGTTATGAAACATGATTGAGTATACGTTTGTCATCTTCTAGAGTCTGATTGATGAGAAAGAAAGGAATGAATACATGTTACAATCTGCACAATCTAAAACATAAGAAGAAACCACCAAAAACATGTTGATATTGCTAGGGGAAAAAAAAAAGTCCCTTCCCTTGTTTCATTCATTTCAATTGAGGACATTATATCAGATCACGAACCTCGAATATGCACAAGGCACCATGCATATCACCCTTGAACAAAATATAAATAATGCTTTATCACCCCTCTTAGAAGCCAATTTATCTATGCTATATACCCCCTCTAAAACTCATGTTGTATGTAGACCCCTGTTATGGTAAATCCTTCGCATGGATAATCCTCTGCCAACATTCTTGATCATGATCCAATCAATGAATTTATTTTCAACAATTTTCAAAAGAAGAGAAATGATTGCGAAATCCACTAACTAATGTTGCATATGAAGGAAAACAATACCATCATATCCATTTGTGCCGATTCCTTCTGAAATTCTTTTATCACTTTAGCCTGTTTGGCTGGATCCAATTGCTGGGAAAGGAAGAACACATTGAATTAAACATGAGAATTACCTAAAGTTGTAAGGTATACACTGAATCAAATTGAAATTTTAAGACAGATAATATAAAAAGTTTACCAATAAAATTATCTAATGGAACAACAGATGAAAAGAGAGCGTGAAGAATGCACCAATGAAAATAAGCATTTTGTATTTGACACACCTTATTCATAGCAACCATTGCTTTGCTTGCACCTTTCATGCCTACAGCTACCGAAGTGTTGGCATACATTGCCTGAAACGTAGTGTCATTTTCTAAGCGACTATAGAAGGTGCAAAAGCAAAATTTCAAAATGGTCAAGCATGCAAATTGAGACCTGTGTCTGTGTTGCAACACCTCTGATTTGTGCACGGCTCCCTTGCAGATTAGCTATTTGCTGTCTCAGTCTGACAAGTTGACGAGCCAAAATTTTTGTGGCAACCTAAAGTGAAACATAACAATGAAGTTTATAGATGAATGAATGCTTGACCAATTCAACCAACAGCAAATTTGAATCTCAAGATGCCGATGCTCAACTATGTAAGGAGGCTTAATCCTGTACTTGCACAAACACAGCATGGAGATAGGGTAAAGAATGGGATACATAGAATATGTGTATACATACATATGTACATGCATAAATACATATATATATATATATATATATATATATATATATATACATATACATGTAGATATATACACATATATACTAATATCATGAATCTTATATACACTAACACAAAATCATACCGAAAAATGGGTTGCAGTGTAACTATGATCTCAGGAAGAATGGAAAGGCAGGTTACCTCGTTCCTGTTTTGGCAGTCCTCTTAATTTCAGCCACCAATTTTTTCTCCTGCCATTATTCTTTTCCAATTTCAAATATATATTAAAAATATAAAAAGATGAAGATATCTCCAATTGGATGAAGAGAATTACAACCAAAAAATTCAAACAGACCTCTAATTGTAGAGAAGTTATTTCACGTTCAATATCTGGTTCACATAAAAGAGGGATAAGTCAAAACACCACTCTACTCCAAAAAACAAACTTCATGCCGTCCATTCCAAATCAGCATAGAAAACAAAATGGTAAAAGAAAAATGAAGAAATTGATTTCCTAAGAACAGGTTTCCATGAATTTGAAAAAAAAGACGTCAATTTGGTTAGGAGGAAAGGAAAGTGAAAATATTACTTCTTGTTGCAACAGACATCTCTCGCTTACTCGTCCTTATCTCGTCTGTAAGCAAGAAACGAAACTATCAGAAAAAGACTAATCCTCAGCCTTTCATTCAAAGATACAACGAATTAGGCACAATAAACAGGAAAAACCTCACTCCAAATTCCGCAATCAAACAATACGGAGGATAATAAAGATGGGATCGACAAGAATTTCCCAATGTGTGACAAAATGAAACACCAATGCAGAGCGAAAACGCCCTGAAACACAGAGAAATCCAACAACAAGAAAAATAGCGGAAATGGGCCTACCAAAAAACACTAAATAACGAAACGAATCTAAGCCTATCCAACCTTTCACCGAGGGTATCTTCCTGAAGATGTTTATCTTTTCCATCGAGATGAAACGGAGGGAGACGAACAAAAACCTACAAGGAATGTCTTATGAGAGAACCAGCAACTCCGAGTCGCTAAGCCTTTTGGGGAGCTCTCTTTGGCTGATTGGGCCGGCCATCCTCTGGCCCGCAACGCTCCAAATGAAAACGTAACCGTTTGAAAAAAATCGAAATTTTCTATGACCCCTTAGTTTATCGGCATTTCACATATAGCCCCTCTCCCAACGTGCTCATTTCCCAGAAAGCAGAGACAGAACGGTGGCCTTGGTCTCGCTTGATTCGCAGAATCCAGAGATGGCTACAAAGAGTGGCAAGTAATAGTTCAACATATATAAGAGAAGGGAACTATTGTGCTGACTAGCTAGGAAATCAGAGCCTAAGGGACCAACGTGGTGTTTAGAAGATGAAGTACTACTTGCTCAATTATCTGTTTTCTTGCAGAAACATCACTGGGCTATTGTTGCCCAGTGATGATGTTTCTGAGGAGTTTGGGTGTGTGCCCCGTGCTATCTAACAAAAAAAAAGGAAAACTTCTCTCCTTCTACTCGAGTTATCAGTAAGTTTTGCAAAACCGATTGATAAAAGCCTATAGTTTTGCATTTGTCTGAGGTATTCGACTACGAGAGTAAATCCTCGGATCTCTTGCCGAGGATGTAACCTTTTATCACTAATTTAACTAATTCCACCAGACTGCCAATCTGCATGTGCCTGAACTAGAACCATACCATGATAGATTACTGTTGGCTTTTCAGTCGACTGATTTTCTCGTTCTGCTTCTGTCTGCCTGGTTTTGGCTTGTTGTGGGTTGACGCTCTTTCGGGTACGTCTATAGTGGAATAGGTAAGTATGGTTTGAGATATTATTGAGGTTTCCACGCAGGAGTTTTTCGGGAGAAGGCCTTCTATTTTGTTTTCCTTTTCGTTTTGTATATATTTTTTGTATGCGTTGCTCTGTTTATATAGAGCAATGCGTACTCCCCCTTTTCCCGGATTTTCTCCTGTGGCTTCCCTCATCTGGAGCGTTATTCTTTGTTATCCGGATTGTCACCGTAAATCTCAATAACGTCTGGCTGTTATGGTTCTTCCCAATCCGAGATTCAGGTAACGGCCTATGTGGCAAATCCAGCCGTTACCTGTGGTGTATTTTCGAGAATGACCACAACATATCATCTCCCACTTTGCCATTCGAGCCAAGTGAAACTGACATACTGGTTTTCTCCCACTTTTGCAGGGTTTACCTAGTATTGTTCTTTCATTATTGTTGCTGCAATCAATACTTGTTATGTGGTTATTTCCCTTCACAACAATCTATCCGTTGTATGATTGTTTACCTATACAACACTTTTATCCGTTGTGTAGTTATTTCCCTACACAACAATCAAACATACCTCAATCCTATGTTTGTAACATGTTTTGAGAAAAATTCTTCTGGTATGCCTTTAGTGAAGGGGTCTGCCAACATATCTTTTGTTGGCATATGTGAGATGAATATTTCCTTTCTCATAACCATATCATGAACATAGTGGTATTTTACCATTATATGCTTGCTTTTTTAGCAATCAGCTCCACTCTTGATAAGAGTAATTGCTGCATTGTTATCACATTAAATAATAATTGGCTCGTCGGTTATTCCCAACTTTAAATCACGTATGAAGCGATTTATCTAGACAACACTTGTTACAGCCATACAGTAAACTACATACTCAACTTCCTGTATATGCAATGCTACACAACCCTATTTCTTACATGCCCAAGAAACAACACTACTTCCAAATAAGAATATTTGCCCTGAGGTTGATTTGTTGTCATCTTTGCTCTCAGCAAAGTCAGCATCTGAGTATCCTATCACTTTTAGTTCATCTACTTGAAAATACAGTTTCAAGTCTCTTGTTCCTTTCAGATATCTTAAAATCCTTTTCACAGCTATCCAGTGATGCTATCTAGGATTACTTTGATATCTACTTACAAGATCAACAACAAAACTAATATCAGGTCTTATACACAACATAGCATACATCAAGCTACCCACAACTTGTGCATAAGGAATATTAGGCTTATCGTTTCCTTCACCAAAACAATCAGCCTTATTTAATTTGACCCATTTTGCAACAAGTGTATAAGCAGACTTGCATTCACCCATTTTAAACTTTTTGAGGATATAATCAATATATCTCTCATGACTCAGGCATAAGAGTCTAGATTCTCTATCTCGAGAGATCTTTATTCCCAAGATATAGGATGCTTCTCCCATATCCTTCGTTTCGAACTTAGAGTTCAACCATGACTTGGTTTTGACAATCGTCTCGTTGTCGTTTTTAGTCAATAATATGTCATTTACATATAATGATAAGATGACAAAGTGGCTCCTACTATTCCAAACATATACACAATGATCAAGTTTATTAGCCACAAACCCAAGTTCTATAATGGCATTTTGAAAAGTCAAATACCATTGGCAAGGTGACTGTTTCAGGCCATATAGGGATTTTCTCAACCTATATACTTTATCTTTTTGGCCTTCAACCACAAATCCTTCGGGTTGCTACATATATATGATTTCTTCTAAATCTCCATTTAGAAATATTATCTTTACATCTAACTGATATAAATACAAATCATAATATGCAGATATTGCTAGGATTATTCGTATGGATGCAAATTTCGCAACTAGAGAATATGTCTCAACATAATCTATCTCCTCTTTTTGCGAAAAATACTTTGCAATCAACCTCGTTTTAAACTTGTTGATTGTACCATCGATCTTGTATTTCTTTTTCAGATCCCATTTACAGGCTATGGATTTCCTTCCTTTTGGCAAATCAGTCAATTCCCAAACTTAGTTTTTTTCAATAGATTCAATTTCCTCATCCATGGCTTTCCCCCAATCTGTTGCTTCCGATGAGTTCATAGCTTGCTGATAAGTTAAGTTATTAATCAACTCATCTAAATTCACCAAATTATACACTTCTTCTACAAGATAAGTGTGATAATCTTTAAGTAGGACAGAGTGGCCCTTGGCCTTTTATGTCCATTTAAGGTCTCGGTAGTTTCAGGAAGATCTTCAATGGGCTCAAAAGATGATTGGTATAAACCGACCAGATCATCAATACATTCATCATTGTTCCCCAGGATGTCATTCTTAGTATCTTCTAAGAATTCAACATCTCTGCTTTCAATGAGTCTATGGTCCTCATGATAAAACCGATATCATTTTGAATCTTTAGGATATCCAATGAATATATATCTTAAGGAACTATTGTTTAGCTTATCTCTAGACTGATCAAGGATCTTTACATGTGCAACAGATCCCCACCTTCTGAGATGACCTAGGTTGGGTTTTCTTCTAAACTACATCTCATATGGTATAGTGAATATAGCTTTACACGGTACTCTATTGAGTATGTAAACTACTGTACTTACTGCTTCTCCCCAAAATACCCTTAGTAGAGAAACATCAATCAACATAGACCTTGTCATATTAAGCAAGGTTTTGTTGTATCTCTCAGCTACACCATTTTGTTGAGGTGGCCTGGGCATTGTATTTTGCTTTGTAATACCAAAGTCTTTACAGAATTTCAAAAATTCTGTCGAGGTATATTCACCACCTCTGTCAGATCTTAAGACTTTGATCGAATGCCCTAATTGGTTTTCCACTTCTTGCTTATATTCTTTAAAAGCGTCAAGTGCCTTAGATTTATGTACCAAAAGATATAAATACATATATCTAGAGTAATCATCGATAAAGGTTATAAAATAACCCTTTTCACAATGTGACTTTACTCTAAAAGGCCCACATAAATCCGTGTGAATGACCTCCAATAGGGTTGTTGCCCTTGTTGATTCTTTGGAAAAAACTTTCCTTTTCATTTTTTCTTGTATACAAGCTTCACGTTTGTTGAAAGTATTTTCCTTAAATCCAGATAGTAAGTCAAAGTTGGATCATTTTCTCAACTTTTCGAGACTTATATGCCCTAGGCGTTTATGCCACATATTCACATCAACAATAAAGACACTCTCAATATAAGCAGAAGATGTACCAATTTTATTATCAGAAAGCTTAAACAGTCCATGTTCTACATCGAATTCCCCAAAGAATAATACTCTCTCATGCTTTCCCACAGTCACCTTGTTAGGGATAAACCTAACCTCAAAACCTTTCATTACTAAGGCAGGGACCGAGACCAAATTGTACCTTATAGATGGCACAATTAATACATCAGTCGATATAATTGGTTTGCCTTGAACAAATATTCTGAAGGACCCAATACCCAAAATATTCGAAAAAGTATTATTTACCATATAGACTCGATGTTCCTCGGGTTTGTATTCTTTTAGATCCATTGCCCCTTCCTTGGTCTTCAAGATGTACCAATTTTATTATGGAGAGAAGCATTAAAGAAACAATAAAGAATGATCTAGCTTATTGTGAGTTAACTGCTAACATGGCACATGATAGAGCTCTCTAGAAACAAAGAATTCATATAGCTGACCTCGTCTAGTATGGGAAAAGGCTTAGTTGTTGTTGTTGTTGCATTGAAAAAGCAAAACAACAACAACAACTAAGCCTTTTCTCATACTAGACGGGGTCAGCTACATGGATTCTTTGTTTCTACAGATTCTATCATGTGCCATGTTAGCAATTAACTCACAATAAGCTAGATCATTCTTTATTGTTTCTTTCCAACACTTTTGTGGTCGTCCTCTACCTCTTTTAATACTTTCTAAATTTAGTTTTTCATACCTTCTTATAGGTTCTTTTTTTGATCTTCTTTCTATATATCCAAACCATCTTAAACAATATTCTCTCATTTTATCCTCTATTGGTGCAACTCATAATTTGTTTCTAATAACCTCATTATGTATGCGGTCTTTTCTTCTATCACCACTCATTCATCTTTACATCTTCATTTTTGTCAGAGATATCTTTTGTACATGTTGATGATTAACTGCCTAACACTCAGAACTATAAAACATGGTAGGTCTAATTGTTGCTCTATAATATATACCTTTTAATTTTAATGGTATCTTCTTATCACAAAGAATACCTGAAGCTCCTCTCCATTTTAACCAACCAACATTAATTTTATACGTAACATCTCCATCAATTCTTCTATCACTCTCAAAAATTGACCCAAGGTATTTAAAACTTTCCTTTTGGTGAATACAATGTGTGCCAATTTAAATTTCTATGTCCTCTGAAGTAACCAAATGATCAAACTTACATTATATATATTATGTCTTTGTCCTACTAAGTCGGAGGCCTTTGCTTTCTAATGTTTCTCTCCATAGTTCCAATTTTCTATTAACTTTTTCCTTAGACTCCTCTATTAATACAGTGTCATTTGCAAATAACATACACCAAGGTACTTCATCTTGAATATGTTTTGTTAAATGATCAATCACCATTATAAATAAGTACAACAGTAAATCTATCTTGCATGAATCCAAATTGGTTCTCTATTGTACTTGATACATGTCTTAACCTACGTTCGATAATTTTTTTCTACAATTTTATATCGAAATGCATAGTAACTGAATATTTGGAGTGACTCATTGTGACTTACTTCATCAAGTTGATATATTTGGTCCTCATTTATAGCATGTGCTTTTAATATGCTTATATCTCTTGCTGTGATGAGAATCCTGCTTCCTTTGGGAAATGAGTCCAAGTCACAAGCCAATATGTGCAGCTGTTCTATGTGATCAACGCCATCAAGTACAATGAAAGTTCGCAAATTACCTGTTTTTTCTTTAATCACTTTTAATCCCTCTTTGACAGAAGATATTTTTGGATCATGATCTACTAGAGATAAGCCAGAAATAAGCCTCTTCTGCAAATTGATGATTCCATTTGGTTGCAGCCTTGCGTCACTAATGTTTGAAAGAAAACTACGTGTGGCAAAGCCACCACTAATTTGATTATATATGGCCTTAGCTAGTGTAGTCTTCCCCATCCCTGCCGTACCAACAATCCCAATCATTTTGACATGACCTTCAGCATTAATATTGAGCAAATCCAACACATCTTCCATTTTAGAATTGATCCAAACTCCTGTTAGGTGTTTGGTTACATTCAGAATTGCATGGCAGAATTTATCTAACACCCTTTCAACAGTCAGGAGAATCACCTTTGACTCATGGCTGCTCCATTGTGCAGAAAAGAGGAAATCAAACCAATTGAACACGCTAATAACTTTCTTTTACTTTTGAAGTACTTATTTTAACTATTCTAATAATTCAAACTATCAACAAGTATGTAAACTTGGATCTGCTTGTAAACTTGGCTAGTGGCTACTGATTCATGGATAAATTATGTGGTCTGGGTTCTATAGCATGCTTGTAAACTTGTTCCTGTTCATCTTTTATATTTTATTTCCAACAAGTAATCGTTCATTAATCAAACAAAACAAATAAAAAAGGTGACAAATAGGTACCACTCAGCAGCCTAAAACTAGCAGAAGGGTTCACCGCAGAACAAAATCTCCAAGGTTGTCGAGCTCCATTTATTATTTAGACAGTTTTGCATCTGAAGAGCTCAATATGTTACATGGTCTCCCGACTCACAGCCATCATTTCATGCATACACGATAAAAAGTTAGTTTCAACTATAGAGTTTTCAAGCATCTCTCATGATGGACAGCAGATTCAGTAACCAAAATTGGGTACATATATTCCAACCAAAACTTTACGAAATCAGAAGAATCCCTAGAGATGGAGAATACCCAATTTCGACTGGATCTCCATTTTAATTGAGACCCGAAGTGAGTGCGATCAAACTGCAGAAAAAACTAAAGATAGGTAATCAAATATACTATATTAAACTACATGGAAATCACTAATACCTTATACAATTTACTGAATGTAATTGAACATTGAATTGTTTTAATATATATGAAAGTCACTAACATGCAAAACTTAATAGCAACAGTAGGATACATATGAAAGCCACTTATAGATAATTGGACAGTCACGGTTATACCTGGACATCTCAGCTGCGTCTCTCCAACCATCAGTGACCACCGTGAGAACAGAGCACCCCTTGACCTCTGCTACCTCTCTCAAGGCCTTTTTCCACTCAACCACTTTCTTTTCACTCAAATTCTGCATATGTTCTTGAAACACAGCTTCAAATGGTCCCTTCAGATGCTTGGCATCAAAAGGATCAACAGCGTAGAAGACGGGTACAATCGTTTTGCTGCTCTCGACCATTTTGGTGAGTCCCATCATGCACCATCTAGACTTGGTGTATGATTCAGATACAATAGGAATACATACGGCTGAGTTCTGAACTGCATTCGCAAGAGAAACGTCGATTCCCCTTCTGGCCCTTGAGGCTTCGTCCGAGAAAGTAGAGGCTCCTTTGTGCTTAAGAGCCGAGCAGAGGCGACCTGCAAAGGTCTTGCAAGCGTGTTCCTCGCTGAAACTCAGTACCACATTGAAGTTTGAAGAGGATGAAGTGACTGCCATCGATGGCTCTCTTTTTGGCAGGAAGAGATTCTTGTGGAGTTTGATTGAGTCTGTGAGTAAACGATGAATAGAAGCCTGACGTGTTTACCGATTAGCATAAAAAGGATGCGTGCCGTGTAGATGTTGTCAATTGAAGCTTGGTCACACAAAGCGAACTACTCGGATTCAGACCACAGATTCTGCAACGGATCAGACCTTAATAGGGCTTACAGAAAATGGGGGATTGCGTGCGTATTGAATAGGTTTTGGATTTTGTCCTTTCTTTGTATGCAGTTGCTTGTATTGATATAAACACGAGTAAAATGGGTGTAGGCGACTCCACATAGTGTCAAATCTGGCTTCAGGTTTTTGTCTTTGTGTATCCGCTTTCAGGCAAGTTTCTAATCAAGACATGGAGTATCTGATCCGGGAGTCGATAGTTACATCGAGGTCTTTGGGAAGGTAGGAGGAAATTAGATATATTATATAAACTTCGCTGTACTTAATGGGTTTGATACTCAACGAGTAGCTTAAAAACGATAGATCCCACTGTAATAAATGCAAAGTAGTCTCCCACTTTACACCATCTTATTAAGTACTGCATGCATTAAATATATCTTAGCTTTCCCGCTTCCCTATTTAATGTGTATCATACTTATGTATACCATATACTTATCAGTATAAGATGGTGTAAAGTGGTGCTGTAAGACTCATCATTTTTATACTACAAGAGTCCCTCTACGAAGACATGTCCGGTTTTGCTACTTAAAACCGGCAGTTTTAAACCGTCGGTTCCAAGTTACCCAAAACCAACAACCAAAACCGTCTTTTTGGTTCCAGTTTTAGATCAGAAACCGTCCCGAAACCATTAAACAGTTTTTTTCTAAGAAATGACAGGCAAATGCCTCCTGTGAGAGTTGAACCCTGCCTGACCCAACAGTTAGTCACCGTATACCATTGAGCCAGGCCTCAACTTATGTAACTACCGGTTCTGGTTTCGGTTTCAGGCTGGTTCCTGAAAAGGATAAACCGTAACCGACTGAGGTTACTTGGGACCGGTTCCAGTTACCAACAGTTCCAAAACCGATTCGGTTCTGGTTTGAACCGACGGATCAGTCATGTCTACCTCTCTCTATAAATATCTAGTATATGCTAGCACACCCTTAGAGAGGGTCTGAACTCTGGACAAATTCGAAATCTTTGCCGTTCCCCATTTTGCTTTGCCTCTTCTTTGCATGTCATTTCGCATGTTCATGACAGCCATCACCTTTTGATGAATCAGAACAACCATTCGATCATTTGATTCTAATTATATCAAGAATTTTATGAGATTTTAAATAAGTGTTGAACAAGCTATAAAATCTCAACATAAAATCACCGTTAGACATATAACCTTGGTACTTCAAAAGCCGATAGGAAAATTTTCGGGCACTAAATTCGCCCGAAAAAATAACTAATGTGTCAGTAGGCAGTGTGCGCAGAGTTTGTGGAAGAAGTCTAAGCACTATTAGGTACTCAAATTCATGTCGGAAACAACTAACGTATCTTCATCCTCTCTCCGTTGCAAATCAGGATAGAATTCACCTTTTCCTTGTATAGTTGCTCTTTTACGCATCTAAACAAGGTATTAAAGGGAGAATGACTATTAGCATCTCTGCTAAAGCAGACGAACATACATATCGTAGAGTTATTTCACCGATGAGATTTCAGGGCTTCATGGATGTGATACATTCAACAATTCTATGTCAAATATAAGAGTACCCAAGGTAGACCCTTCTCCATTCGCAAGTCGTGTTGGATTGAAAATAGTAGTGAACAACCTTTGCCTGTCAAAAAACTGTGCAATTGAAAGGAAAAAGATGCCTCAGCACCCTTAATTGAAACTGAGATCATTGACAATTAAAATCACAGAAATAAAAGACCAAAGTAGTGTTTCCATAATCATACAAAGACCCACAGAGCACTCAGAAGGATATAGTAAGTTGAGAAAATAAGAAGTTTAGAGAAGTTCAATCCCAAATTTGGTTGTGAATACATTTATGTTTACATCGAGTCATTTTGAGACTTAGTGTACAAAGTTGACCCACTTATTGGATGTGAAACAAAAGGAAATAAGCATGACGCATCAAACTACACTTTTTCAATAGCAAGCTGGGCCAGGCGGTTCACTTGGATAGAAGTGTTATATACTTTCAACTACACCCATTTAAATGCCGTACCTTTCTTTTAGTTGTCTAGCTTTTGAAGGTATTGCGCAGCAGCTGCTCCAGCATAGTCTTTTACTTTATTGAAATCATAGAATGTCAATTCCATAGTTTTTTATTTTCTCAGTATAGCACGGTTTAAATGGTTATTTAGAATCAAGTGGCCGAAGTGGCAATTAGTGCATCACCTTGAAGAGATGTGTCTAAGTGAAGAGGTTGACAATGATCAGTAAATTATACACGTTTAATTGGTTAAACCAAACCAACCGAAACCAATTCTCCTCCCACACTAAGCTTATTGCACTCAATCTTTTGTCACATAAGCATGAACCCTGAAAAGCAAGATCATGTTTTATTGATCTCTTTCAGCGCACTTCTGAGGGATCTATGTCTAATTCTCGCACATTCTCATTGGAGTTTTAAGGTGCCAAGATCACCTTAAGCATAACTCTCTGGTTGGTGGCACACCGACTCTTCCTCTAATAGTCTCATCGTGGATGTAATTTTTTCTTAAAACGGCTACACATCCATTTGAACATCTTCTATACATGTCAAATGTTGCATGTCCAACAGTCAGTACCACAGACATCTTCCATACATGTTGATGTTGCATGTCCATTTTAGCTACCTTAGGTAACCTGCATTTGTTTGATGTTTGTTGCTTCGATCGATTCTCTATTATATTGAAACACTGAAAAACCTTAGCTTTAACTATTATATCATCTTGTAAATACCCAAAATATTTTTGAAATCTAACCCAACCTGTTTCAGAATTTCCAAAATAATAAGCTTGTTTTTAAAAGTCCTGATTTGTAATAGAGCTTATAAAATAAAAAAGGAGATTTTAAATGTTTTGAAATTCAAAAGGATTTTAAAGTTTTAAAATAATAAGGTTGAAGGAATACAACATGCGAAAGTAATACCGATGACTCAGGGCCGGATGTAACAGAAGATCGAAGTGAGAAACAGAAAGAATCCAAGCCATGCCCACTTCAGTATGGAAGGAGGATCGATTGATGCCAACATGGAAAGAAGCCCAACCAATTCAGAGAAGGGCCTTTTCCCCAAAACCTTGGCCTAATATCCCTACCATATATTGCCAGTTGAATCATGAAAGCAAGTTGAATGGAAGACCATCATATTTCATGAACACAAAAGTACAAGAAATGATCAATGCTATCTATCAAATTCACCTACACGACCAAGCTCATGCATATGGTCTTTAAGTTGAATTTGTAAGGTGCATAGTTTTATTCCTTCTTGACTCATTGGATAGGACTCACTTTCTTCGACCTACCTTGGATGGACAAGGGGCCATGTCCATCGTGACCCAGCCCCTAAGAGTTGGCCGAACCCACCAAAGATGGACCGCCTAGCCGATTGCATGCCTAGCTCGAGCCAAGGACCAACCCACGTCAAAGGTTGCATGGGGCTGGTCCAGCCTTAACCAAAGGGGACGACAAGGATGCCCACGTGATGAACTTAGGGCCAGCCAAAAAATGAATCAAGGCAATGGGTCAAGAATCCTATACTCAATCCACACCAAGGAAGGGTCTAGCCCCTCCCTTGGCCTATAAATAGAGAACAAGGGGGGATGATTTCCAGCGAGTAGCATTGAGAGATTGGAGATTGAAGGGGCTTCCCAAGGCTAGAGTGAAGTGTAGGAGAGAGATTAGGAGAGAGAGGAGTTGTTGCAAAAAGAGAGAGAGAGAGAATTAGAAAGAGAGAAAAGAGAGATTGAGTGAAGAAGAAAAAGGAGACGACCTTCTTCTTGAATCCATATAGCTTTGGAGGGCTGGTAAGTAAGCATTATTCTTCTATTGATGATCTTGATTCTTTCCCTCATATTCAATTTGAGAAAGGGGTTGTATAAATTGAGCTTGAGTCACTCCCCATGTTGTAATAGCAAGTAGAAATTTTGTCCATTTCATTTCAAGTATACTTATGCACTCTACTTATTTGCTTTTGTGATTTTCTACTTCTCTATATTCTATACATTCCTATAATTCCAAACCCCCTCTATGCTTAAGCTGATATATAAATTTACATCCATTTCCCTTCAATAATATGCTTTAATTTTGTTGTAGATGCCTTTTAAATTTGGATGGATGCAAGGATATATATTCTAAAACTGAAACTCTACTTTCAGTATCAAGCATATGTCGATTGCTTCATTTTTCATTGCTAAATTGTTGCTCTGAATGATCTGAAACTTAAGGCACCGAATCTACACACATAAACCCACTAGAAATAAAATTTTCAAGAATTTTAGGGCCGTGTAGACTAGCGAATAAAACAGGAAAAGATCGTTCAAGTTCAGATTTTGTTTTTGCACAATCTGTTTTTCTGTAATAGGAGTTGGGTAAAAGTCTCATAACTCTATTCGTAGTTAACCAAAATTGATAAAATTAGTCTCATTGGAAAGCTTATATCCATAGCTTTCTAACAAGACTAAAATCATACAATTTGGAGTTTATGCACTGAGATACAGAAGTTTCTTTAGGCCTCGATATTGTTGTAATAGAATATCCTGAAACACCTACACAGTGGTCTGTCCCGGATTTAATTCTGCAAATCCACAGCACCAAATCATAAAGTAAAAATAGGCTTAGAATCTGCACATTTCACTCTATGTTCTGTGAATTTTTCATGAATTTTGAAGATTTCTGAGTCGCCCAAAAAAAATTAGAAATCAACTTTGAAAACAAAACCAGTTTCTGTTTTTCAGAACTTGAAAATCTTCAATCTCTAGACTAAGTGCACGAGTTTGATTTGATTGAAAATCTCAAAGTGAATTTTGAAAACATACACCAGCATAAATAAATCCTCAAAGTGTCTAAGCTGACCCTTGAAAATCGGTTCAAGAAATCCTAAGGCGAAAATATCTCGCTTAGCCACAATCGCCTCACAAAGCCATATTTACAACTTTACTAGTTTTAGAAACTGGATGGCACGCTCACGCAAAAAATGTAGATCGAGAAGTTTGTTTCAAGCCTCTACATAGGCTTTGGAATAAAATTTTCACATCTATACATCTCTCGAGTTAAAAAAACAAACTTACATTTCATATGTTTCGTTCCTTGTTCTATCAAGTCAAAACTCTTTCATTTAAAAAAGAAAAAGAAAAGTAGATAGTCAAAATATTCATACTTATATCATATGGCAATCAGCAACCAGTCCCCAAACAACTAAAAAACGAACACCATCTCATTTGATTAAGATAAGCAGAAGACATACATCTGGAGGAGTGGGTTCTTGCAATGTGCTCTGATATCCTTGTGATGGAGGGATGACAACTCTTCGAATGCCCCCCACTTTCATGGACTTCACAGCCGCATTGATACCTGCAATGACCTGAGAAGAGAGTCTCTATAGAAAAATTAATAAAATGTCAACAAGGAGAGGGTTGAACAAAATGAACTAACAAAAGGAGACAAAAACAAGCCATAAACCATATAAAGGGATGAAAAATTAATGAACTTACATTCTCAGATCCAACGATAAAGCAGAAAGGAATAGGATCCCCTACTTCATCTTTGTGATCATATGTGGAATCAAAGCGCCACCCCTGTTTTGCTGCTAAGCGGCCATAATAATGAATTGCAACCTGCAAAGCCACATCATGGTTCTCAATTAGAACGCATACAATACAAGAACTAAAGAATAGACGATTTGACGGCGAATGAAAGGTCACAAAGAAAAGAGAAAATGGTGTATTCTGTTCCTCTTCTCGCCAATGTTACGAAGAGAAACAAAGATGATACAATCAAAACGGACCCGATCGCCGTTGACAGGCGTTGCTCCGTTCCCTTGCCGGATATCGAGAACCTTGACGCCACCGGAGTTCTCGATCTCGGTGAAATCTACGGCAGCGACAGCTCGGACTCTGACTTCATTGAAGAACAAGAAGGAAGGAACGTTCAGCAGGGAAAGAGAAGTTGCGGAGAACAACAATCTTCTAGAAAGTTTCAGAGATGATGAGCAAGAAAAGGGGGAAGACGAGCAAGGGAGAGCCGACTGCAAAGGAAGAAAGGGAATTCGAAATTTGTGAGGAAGGGAGGGGGTTACTGAAATACTTGGGATCATCTCTCCGGCTAACCTGAGTGAGGCTGGTGGCGTTCGAGTCTTTCTTATCTTGTTCTATCGGTTGGGAGCCAGGACACGTCACATGAATCTTGATGGTGCAATTATTTTCTTATTAAAAATAATTTGTAAAAAAGTTTCTCTCTATGGATTTGATTGTTAGGAACTCAGTTGCAACCATATTCACATATAATCACTTCAATAAAAATATTTGCAGATTTTTCAATATTAAGTTAAACAACTTAAAATTTTCAGTAAATCAATAATTTATTACAATAAAACCAAAGCAAAATGAATAAATAAAAATCAAAAGATCCAATCATGTTCAAGGGCCGGACTAAATAAATCGAAATGGTTTGGAAAATATTTTGTTGAAACAAGCTACTTGACAATTGGGTGTGTATAGAGAGAGAGGGGGTGTGGAAGACAATTTCATGCTTGCAACTTCTATCTATAGAGAGAGAAAGAATGGGGTCACTAGATTTGTATTCATGTTATACTATCTAAGTGGGAGACGCACATGTCCGAAATCCGTTTGGGTTGGAGCAATAGAGCATCTAGTCTAAAAAACAAAAAACAAAGTTGTTTAAAAGAGAAAGAAGTATAAATTATGTTATACATTTTTTATATTTTTAGCTTTTAATATAAATTATCTATCTCTTCAATCCAACATTCACGATTGACATCCGTGGTTTAACATGAATAAGAACTCTCTCTCTCTCTCTCTCTCTCTCTCTCTCTCTCTCTCTCTATATCTATATATATATATATATATATATATATATATATATATATATATATATATATATATATATATATATATATATATATATCAAGTTGGATATATTTGTGATCTTATATACTTGTTATATCTTTCAAAATTTCAATTGAAATAGTTGAGTTCAAAAGTTTAAAATAAGGAAAAAATATGCATGTACTCTTTGGAGGAGGTATACTTAATTTATGTATTTTTTATTTTTTAATTCAATTGAAAGGTTGTGACTTTTAGGAAAGCATATAAAGTAGAGAGTATATTGAACTCACCCTATAGATATAGGTGAGTCTCATATGTTTGTATAAACATGTGGATAAAGTAGATGTATAGTTTATGCTTTTCTTTTTTAAAACTCAAATCATGTCTTTTGCGAAGGCTGATTGAGATTTTAAACATATATATATATATATATATATATATATATATATATATATATATATATATATATATATATATATATATATATACATATATATATATATATATACACATATATACATACACATATGTATGTATATATGTGTGTGTGCATGAGTACATATGTAGAGAGAGTAGGCCTTTCCAAGATACATACGTGCGAGTGGAGAGGAAGCCTTTCAAAGAAGTATGGAGAGAGAGATGTGCATCGCCATGTTTAGGTGCTCCTTAAGCACCAAATGCGCTCTTAATTGCATACATAAAATACTTCTCTTCTACTAGATTTAACCCAGTTAATGTATTGGTCACATCTAGTCAATATTGTGATATCTGTGATATAGTGTCGTACAATATTTTGTGATGCTACACTATATAGCGTCGTACCTGTGATATATTCAGGTATGTGTATCACAACACTAGGAATTCGGAATGAGGATCATACTTTATTATGCAATACAACTTTATCATATAATATCATATGGCACAACTTATATCATATGAATCGATGCATTTTTGAATTTTACCCATATGTATTCTAGTGTTCTTGACATATTCATACTCAAAAAATAAGATGTTTATGAGATACTATCTCCTCTTTCAATCCAAACTTTTTTTCTTTGAGATTTATTGAAAAGACCTGTTCCCTCATGTTTCCATTTCCATATTAAGTGTAAGCCAATTGTGGAATCGATGCATCTCGACCTCGAACAAAAATCTGATATTTGAAACAAAATAAAGCTTGTCAGAAAAAAGTTTCAAGTTGATGCCGTTTTAAACGAGGCAGTAGTTTTGCACTAAGACTCACTTGAATTGAGATGATTCTAATGACGAAAGTGAAACCTTTACGACAGGAATCTTCATGGGGCGGAAATCCCTACAAACGAAACGGATTCAGGAGTACATTCGGGGGTCGGAGACAGTTGATTTGGAAGGGAAATCTCAATTAACCAAAAGCTAAACTACAATTACCCAAGTTTTTTCCTAACATTAAGTGGGGGTTTAGTTACGTGAAATTTTAAGGCACTGTGGAGCTTCATCTTTTGTGTATTAGCATGAAACTCTTAAAAAGCAAGATCATGTTTTATCTCACTCGCCTTCTGTTTCCCTCCTTAACATTAGTTCTAGAATCCATGATGAAAGGTCGATTATATTAAGTTGGCCATTGGGCACTAATACATAGCCCAAAAGAGCCATTGCACAGTGGTAGGGGGGGCATTGGAATTCGGTGCGCACAGGTGTGCATGTGATACAACAAGTTTAACCTCTAATCTGTGGAGTACGCAATCTTCCTGAAAACCCCTGCATCGTCGCGGAACAGTGTGACTAATGCATTGATGCCGCTGCTCCATCTGTTAACCTTGCTAAAGCTTTGCTCTTTCGAGTTGGGGGGTGTGAATATTAGAATGCGGGTATCCAAGAGGGCACGAACGCATAAGGTGAACCTCCACCCATATCCACTTCATTAAACTGGAATCCCAACCAGCTATCGACCTCCAAGTCTGAAGACAGTACATTTGCTGCCGCGTGACTCCATGAAGTAAACAAGTCCTTGTGTTTATTCAGCTCCCCAAAATCAATAAATGACTGAAAATAGTTGCTTCCGATATGGCTAACAGCGTCACGGATCAGATTGGCAGCGTATTCTTCATCTCACTGTAATGAGACCAATATGTCACATAGTATATATATATATATAATATTTTAGGATCACCTAATACCATTATTGCCCTAAAGGCCTTTGGTAAAATGAACAAATGAAATGCATGCTAATTCGACGGTTCAAAAGTATTGGAAAGGAGATAATTAAATATGATCTCGCTTTTTTGAGTTAAATATAATATTGCACAGCATAGGTCACATGGATAGGCGACTCGGCTCACAAGTTGCAGATGGTGGCTTAAGCATCCCCATTATAAGAAATAGAAGAAAGGTGTAATGAGGATAGAGGGTGAACAAGAACCACTGAGTAAGTCAAACTGGGTAGAAGAAAAGGCTTGATTTTGATTCCGGATGATAAGCATGCGCATGTTCATTTCATGGAAGCTCAATGCAATCAACCTCCGTAGATGAACTGCAAGACTTATTGGCTGCCATTGTATGTATGCAGCAGCACTTCATTGAGTAATAAGAGCACAGTGAAAGTTTCCTTACCTGCTTATGTATTTGTTGAAGCAATCTGCTACGAATTCACGTTAAGGATCACACCGACAACTCATCATTAAGCCTCGCACAAGACTTAGATAAGAGGAACAAGGGATAAGAAAGCTTTGGGATGGCTTCTAGCTTGGAGCAGGCATGAGATTTATTTTGGATTTTTGTTGTATATTGAATTGGTTTTGAGGTTTAGATTTTAGACGATTTGGTAAAATTGAAACATGCCCAAATTGAAGATAGACGTGGGCCAACCTGGGGGTGCCCAAATGCCTATTAGTATAGTTAAATGTTAGAGACAGTGTCTGCCCTTGGAAATCTAAAACAACTCGTTGAATCTCACCCGTACTCGACTGATGCTAAATTTAGTCCAATCTACTTTAGTCTAAGTTATAGTTGCTTGATTCGGGTATTTTTAGATGAGCGAACACTTGTATTTCAACATTATTTCATACACTTCAGAAAATGAAGTGGAAGGCTTTAAATATGTCAGATGGAAATAAAACAATGATTACCTTTTTGGAGTTGAATGCAAATATGACACAAGATTGACCATGTGGTGACTATGAATCCATACCTTAGTTTGGCCGGAGTCTTGTTTTTGGTTTCATTTGACACATCCAACTCAGTGGTCCGGAAGCCTTCCATTTCTTAAAATACTACACCTTTGTGAAATTTCTGCTGTGGCAAATCGAATATGTTGTACGTTAGTCTCCAATATGCTGCTTTAATTTGTAAATCGAATTACTTTATCAGTGCCTGTTGACATCGACCCACAAAGCCGTTGCAACATATGAATAATCTTTCTGGTATAGATGGCAACCAGTATCTGCTTAACTACCCAGAACATCCATCTGTAATATGAGGGTGGTTTATGTAGAAATAGTTGGCCATAAATCAATATTTACGTCATCTTACATATGCAAGTGAATTATTTTCCATGTACTCATATATTAGCATCAGTTTCAGTCCGTCAATGCAATAACCCAAAGGGGTATTTATATGGTTGGAGAGACTTTATTGTACATGCCTTGTACAAGAAAACATGACCTTGGAGATTTGAAAAGTTTTCATTGCCTAGAAGTTGTAGTTTCTTTTTTACAAAACTTACTAAACACATCTCTTATGGTGAAAATAACAAAGGAAATATCTAATGAGCAATATGGGCCTTATTATAGGAAAGAAGTAAAGAAAAAATATGGATTTGACTTGACATATTGAGACTACTTAGATTTAAGCCAAGTATTGCAATTTACATAGACTTGACTCGTGACAATTTCGGAATGTGTGGGAGCATCTTCAATTGCATCAAATTTTTCATCAAAATAGCAATTGATGGCTTCAACTTCAATTGGATGAAGGTATATTAAATTACAGAAGGTGGAGTTTCATCCTAGTTTGAGATGGTTCTTCGATCGGGTCATGGACCCTTCAACTCACCCCATTGTATTATTGGAACACGAGCCAACAATTGCATCCAGGCTAAAGTCATTTGAACCTGGTTTGGTGCCTGGATTCCAAGTCAATGAGTTAGAGTTGATGTCCTCATCATTCTCTCTTAGACCAAAAGGACCCAAGGGTAGAAGCACTTGGTCCATAGTGTCCTCCAAGTACAGGGATAAGTCACTTACATTGAGGGTTGGTGAGATATTTCCATAGTGAGATGGTAGCTCCAACACATATACATTATCATTGATCTTGGCCACACACTTGAATGGTCCATCTCCTCTTGGTTGAAGCTTTGATTTCCTTTGGGAAGGAAACCTTTCTTTTTCTCATGTACCCTAAACCCAATCTCTCCGGTTCAAACACCACCTTCTTCCTCCCTTGTTGGCTTGTACCTGCATAGCTTTTAAATTCTCTTTTCAATCTGGGCCTTCACTTGTCATATATATGTAGATTTTTTAACATATTCAAATTCACCTTGGCCCTACCATCTTTATGCTTCAAAATTAAAGAGTTCAGGCAATGGTAACAAATCAAGAGGAGTTAAAGGATTAAAGCCATATAACAACTCTCAAAAGGAGAAAATTGAGTAGTACTATGAACACCTATTATAAGCAAACTCCACATGAGGTAAACACTCCTCCCAAGACTTAATGTTCTTTTTGCATCATGTCAGCCTTAAGAAGTGGAAGAGTAGTGTCCTATTCATTAACTTCGGGGCTTGCCCATCCGTTCGAGATGCATGGCAGAAGGGAGAAAAGAAGCTTTGGTTCCAAGCTTGCCCCACAAAGTTCCTCCAAAGTTGACTTAGGAACTTGGTGTCCCTATCACTAATGCTTGCTTCGGGAGACCACGAAGCTTCCACCACCTCTTTAAAGAACAAATCACCACACGACAAAAAGCATCATCAACTTTTTGCATGGTAGAGCAAATGAGTCATTTTTGAAAATCTCATTCTACCACAACAAAAATTGAATCAGTTCCATTTCTTGTCCTAGCAACCCAACAACAAAGTCCATTGATAAATCAATCCAAGGAAAAATCCGAATGTAAGAATGGAGTGCTAAGTCCATGAGGCATAACTTTAGATTTTGACCCTTTGCACACAATGGCATTTTCTCACAGTACCCTTGAACATCATATTTCATAGCGAGGCCAATAAAAATGTTCATGCAACATGTCCAAAGTCTTTTGAACCCCCAAAGGTCTCCATTAATCCCTCTCTTCAGCGTGCCTCCTTCACAAGTGTTAATTCCCTCAATGGAGCTTTTTGCACACACATACCTCTTTTCTTGAATAAAACCCTTGGTGCCTAAAATCCATTTTGGGCTGAATGCATACAATTCTGCATAGATATGAGAAAAAATCATTATCATGCTCATACACAATTCTTTAATGCACTCAAGTCCAAACAACTTTGTTTCAAGCGGTAGTAAAGTAATGCATGTCTTCTTGAAAGCGCATCCGGCCACAATATTGGCCTCATACCCTTTTTATGTTTGTACAACATAAGGAAATTGTTCAAGAAATTCAACCCATTTAGCATGCCTCTTGTCAAGCTTTCCTTGACTTTGAATATACCAAAGTGCTTCATGATCCATGTGGATGACAAACTCTTTCAGTAATAGGTAATGTTGTTCATGTTCGTAAGTCCAAACAGCTTAACAAGCCACTCACAAAGATCGGACATGGTTTTGAAGGTAGTCTTCCATTCGTCTCCTTCTCTCATGCAGATTTGATGATACTCACTTTTTAAGTCAACCATAGAAAAGATAGAAACACCATGTAATTCATCAAACATGTCATCAAGACAAGGAATATGATACCGTGTTTGATGGTAATCTTGTTGATGGTTCTATTGTTCACGTACATTCGCATCATCCCATCTTTCTTTGGTACCAAAAGTATCGGTAGAGCATAGGGGCTCATGCACTCCCACACTACTTCTTTGCTAAGGGCTCATCAACTTGTCGTCGTAATTTCTTGGCTTCTTTGGGATGCTACGATAAGCTGGTCGATTAGGTAAGGGAACTCCAGGAATAAGATCAATTTGATGATCAATTCCTCGAAAAGAGGGAAGGCCAATAGGAACTTCTTCAGGAAAAACATCTACAAATTCATTAAGTAAAGCTTGGAATGGCTTAGGTAAGGGGGTAGTGGAGATGGCTAGGGTTGCTTGGGATACTAATAAGAAAAATAGGTAGTAGTGCAACATAGTTTTCAAGGCTTGGTAGTGAGAAATGAAAAGGGTTTCTTGGAGGCTGTTGTGGTCTTCGTATGAGAGAATTTTGGAGCTAAGGGGACTAGGTAAAAGATGGATGTCTTTAGGGCTAAGAGGCGCAAGGACAATATTCTTTCCCTAGTGTTGGAAAGAATGAGTATTTCATAAACCATTGTGTTTAGCTTTTCGATCAAATTGCCACGGACGGCCCAAGAGTAAATGACATGCTTTCATTATTATTTTATCATAAACGATTTTGTACTCTTGGGCCGTTCATGGCAATTTGATCGCAAAGCTAGACACAATGGTTTATGAAATACTCATTCTTTCCAACACTAGGGAAAAAATATTGTCCTTGCACCTCTTAGCCCTAAAGACATCCATCTTTCACCTAGTCCCCTTATAGTTTTTACTAAGAGAGAAAGAAATTCTAACTTGGTTGTTCACTTAAACTTCACTCTTGTTACTGAACCATTGAAGCTTATATGGATGAAATGAGGAATAAGTGTAAGGTTGAGTTTTCTTATCATTTCCATAGAGACATCATTTATACAACTTTTGCCATCTATGATGAGAGAACATACTTTACCAAGGATTGTACATCGGGAATGGAATATGCACTCCCTCTTTTCTTTGTCTGGCATTGAGTGGGTGTTAAGGATTCGCCATACTACCAAGAGTTCTCCTTCATCTGTATATTCTACATCCACATCTTCAGCATCATCGGGACTAAAGGGTTCTTGTTCATCCCCACATGAGATTTCTTGAGAACCATCACCTTCTTGTTTGGGCATTACGAGGTGATGTGATCATGTCCAAGGCATTTGAAACACTTGATATCACACATTTTATTTATTGCAACTACCTCAAGTACCTTTTCTTTTTCTTTACCATACACCGAGGAGGATGGTTCCTTGAAAGGGGATGATTTGGTGGAGACCAAAGAGACTAGTTTAAGGGCAGAGTGAGTGAGAGAAGTATGTATATTATGTTGCCTTTGATGTCATTCCACCTTGATGGTTAGCTTGAAGATGTCACCAATGAATACATAAGGTTAAAGTTCCATGACATTGGCTATGTCATGCTACAACCCATTAAAGAACCAAGCGATGATTTGTTCTTTTGGCTCATGCACGTTATATCTCATCATAAAGGTCTCAAAGTCCTTGATGTAATTCTCAATACTCATGGATCCTTGTCAAAGACCTTGGAGACACATATAGAGTTCTTGCTGGTAGTATTTTGGCACAAATCTTTACATCATCTCCCTCTTCATGACTCGCAAAGTACAGATCTCGGCTTCACCATCACTCCTTCTCCGTTCTTGAAGATTTATCTACCATAAATTGGCATAATCGATGAACTTCAATGTCGCTACTTGCACCTTCATTGGTTCTAAATAATCATAATATTCAAAAACCTTCTTGATCTTATAAATTCAATCGAGGAAATCTTTCGGAGAGCTTTCACCTTTGAAAGATGGAATCGGTATCTTCAGTCGAAATTCATTTTGATCATGTCTAAGAGGTGAATGATCTTTTGGAAGGAATGGGGGTGCTTGTCCTGCAAGTTCCAGAAAGGCCTCATAATGAGGAAAAGGCCCTTGATGGGTAGAAGGAGTGGGTGAAGGTGCCCTCGAGATGCTAAGTCCACGCACTTCGCGTTGAAGTGCTTCAAGTCGATGTTCAAGAGGTAGGATTTGGACTTCATTAAAGGTAAGGCCACATGGAACTTTAATTGAAGGCTCATCGTGGTTATCGGGCGAGTGTGATTGGAGAGATTGGCTAGAACCAACCATAGGGGGGACTAAATGATTGTTTTAAACGTGTTGGTAGAAGCTTACCAAATAAGCAAAATCCGGACTGTAATAACAACTTTTACTAAATTGTTTGCATATTTCTATCTAGAACTCCAATTGAGTTGAAAATTGGTCAAAAGGTTACCTAATATGTCTTCGGATAGAAAAAAATATTTTGGCCCAAATGGACGAGCCAATGAGAAGTAATAGCTTCTGCAACTCAATGAGACGTAGAAAATTATTGTTGGACTTGAGTTCGGATCTCAATTAAAGCACCAAAATTGATGTGCATCCTGTTTGTTGAAGTAATCTACCATAAATTCATGATAATGATCACGTCAATAACTCACCACTAAGCCTCATACAAGACTTAGATAAGAGGAACAAGAGACAAGAAGGCCTTAGAAATAAGCCTACTTAAAAGACTTTATTATCTCAAGAATGGTTGAATAAGATGCCCTCCAACACCCATCCAAAGGTGGTATTTATAGGGTTAGAAAGGCCTTATTTGACGTGCCTTATACAAGGAAACCTAGCTTTGTAGATTTGAAAAGTTTTTAATGCCCACCAATTGTCGTTTTCTTTCTACAAAATTTACTAAAGACATCCCTCATACTAGAAATAATAGAGGACATATCTGACCTGCAATATAGACCTTATTATAGGGAAGAAATAAAGAAAAAAATGTGAGTTTGACTTGACATATTAAGACCACTTGGATTTATCCAAGTAATGTAATTTACATAGACTTGACTCATGACAATTTCGAAATATGTAGAAGCGTCTTCAATTGCATCAAGTTCTTCACCAAAATTACAATGGATGGCTTCAACTTCAATTGGATGAAGGCATGTTAAATTTCATCCTGGTGTGAGACAGGTCTTGGATCGGGTCATGGGCCCTTCAACTTATCCCATTATATTATTCAGGTAACACATCAAGATGATCAAACTCAACCACCAGCTTTACTGAAAACTCGACATATTCATGTGGGAATTCAAGTAAGGGAGGGTCTCTAGGTTGAACCATAGATTGGTCATGGATGGGAAATGGCTTAACCTCATGGCCCCGGACCAACTGGGACCAAGTAAGTAAGAAGTTACTCATTGATTGAGCATCAACGACCTCATGGTTCGAGCAAACACCAATGACTAGACCGCCACATGCAAACCTTGTAAGTTGAATCATGAGAAGTGGGTTCATCTCTATGGTGTAGTCATGGAACTTGGAGAGCTCATGGCTCGGGCAAAGTGGAAGAAAGCGATCGAGGTTCTCTTCCACATTTGCTACAGTGACAGGTACACCAGAATCATCATTTAGAATCATGGCAGGAAGTCGGTCTAAAAAGATCTTTCCATCTAGTCTTGGACAGTAATTCAGAGCCTTGGCTAGACCAAGCTTATGTTGGATTTAATGTTAGTTAAGTTGGGCTTATTAAACTCATGCATTAATAACATTTAATTCATATTGATATCCCAAATATTCAATTGATATATGTTAAAGTATAAAATGTAAAAGTCACATGTGAGGTACTTGTGCATGTGATGACTAAGAGGAGACAAAGTTTAGTCCCATATTAAAAAATGAGACAAACCCACATGTCCTTTTATATAGTTGGTAGCTCATGAACTTTAGTTTAAAGACCTTGGAAAGGACATGCTAGACCACACACGCACGCACACGCTTGTGCTGAGCCTGGCCAAACTTGGGTTTGGGTTTGGATTTGAGAATTATCTTTAGTCTATCTTTTTGTACGAAATCTTTTGTTGTGTGTGTTATCCTATGAGAAAGATGCAAGTACATCTATGTACTTATAGCAGGGCACTGATTTCTCCCAGGCAAGTCCATAAGGGCGACTCACACATATAAGTCCTTATTCTGATTACTACTTTTGCTTTTGTTTTCCGTATGATTTATTTATGGCTTACTTTGGATCTATGGTTGTTGTTGATTGGGGCATGTTTATATTTGTTGCATATTGGTTTACGATTCATGTATTTTTATGAATTTTGTCAACTATCTTAGAGAAATCAATATTTTTCATAATAAACATGTATATGACTGCTACTCTATGACCTATGGTTGACTTGACCTCAAAAGTTTGTTGGTCCCCATTTTAAATGTTGGCAGTATCGTATAAAAAATTATTAACCATGTTAGGACCAATATTTGTATATCGAGTCGGATTGTTCCCAACCCAATAACACTGACCCTAAAAGCTCGGATAAAATTATCGAGTGGAAGGAGAAGGATACCTTGTGCAACTGTTGTATTTTATCGGTATTATCGAATGTTCTATTTGACATATATAGTTCTTTCCTTCCATGACAGTGAAAGATCCGTGGGTTGCCTTAGATCAAAAATACAATACTAAAGACCTCGGTTTTAAAAAATATTTTGTAGTCAAGTTTCTTAAGTATCAAAAGTAAAGGGAAAATATGTGATCGAACATGCTCACGAGTTTCAATTTTTATACCATGGTCTGAAGGAAGTTGAGATTGAGCTTCTTGACAAATTTATTGTATGTCATAGATAGAAAACATAGATGTGATATATCTATGCAAGCTATGCTATAAATTCTTGGTCATTAGATCTAATATTTCTGACATATATGTCAACACAATCGTTGAGCTCTATGTCGCTACATTCTTTGAGAATGTGTTTTTTTATGAAGATTCGAGTTTTCCAAAGTATATCGTATAGAGATTTTAATATTACTACTGGTTTCGTTCCCAATCATATGGAAATGATAACAAATGTAGGAGTGATCCTGATTGTGTTGTTTCTAGATCAGATGAGTCTGAGGAAACAATCGAGCCAATGAGAAGTAAATGGTCTAGGACATCAAAAGACCTTTGAAGTGACTTTATTACTTTCAATGTCGAGAATGATCATATCATCTTTAAACAAGCTATAACCTTGATGTTAAGTTTTAGAAGGAAGCCATTAACGATGAAATCCGATCAATTCTCTCCAATAGTACTTGAGAAATGGTGAATTTGCCTTCCGGTTATTCTACTGTGAGTTTCAAGTAGATCTTTAAGAAAAAACTAAATGTAGACAGAACAATTAACAAGTGCAAGGCCATATTAGTTACCAAGGGATACATATAAAAGGAATCAATAAATTACTTTGATACCTATTCCCTATTTTACAAGATAACCATCATCCGAGTATTTATAGTATTGACCTCTATATATAACCTCACAATCTATCAAATGGATGTGAATATTATTTTTTTACATTATGACCTTCAAGAGAAAATTTATATGGATCAGTTAGAGAGATTTATGGGTCGTGATAATGAGTCTAAGGTGTGTAAGCTTGTTAAATCATTATATGTTGAAAAAAACCCTAAACAATGACATGAAAAGTTTGATTATGTAATATCATCTTTTAGCTTTGTTTTTAATGATTATAATAAGTGTGTCAACTACAAGTCGGTCAATAATGCTTTCATCATTCTTTGCTTATACGTAGATGATATATTGTTGTTTGGTTCTGATAAGACAATAGTAAATGAGACTAAGACATTCTTATGTAGTAAGTTTGAGATGAAGAACATGAGTGTAACTGATGTGATTTTAAGGTTTAAAATCACAAGGTCTACTGATGGTATAGTAATCTCAATGTCTCACTATGTTGAGAAAGTTTTAGAGAGATTTGGATATACAAACTGTAGGCATGTTAAGATCCTATATGATTTATTTAAGGCTTTATATAAGAATGAAAGTTGTATTACTTTGTGTCAACTATGATATTATCAGATTATTGGTAGTTTAATATATCCAACAAACTGTATAAGACCAGATATTGCATTTGTTGTGTATAAGTTGAGTAAATACACTAGTTGTCTAGATCGAACTCATTGAAAAGCTCTACATAGAGTGTTTCGCTATGTGAAGGGAACGATTTTCCTTAGACTATGTTACGATAAACATCCTTTAGTTCTTGAAGAATTTAGTGATGCTAGTTGGATAACAAAGAATTTTGGGAGTAATGGGATCATTGGATATATGTTTAGTATGGGTGGTGGCGTTGTCACTTAAAAATTTAAGAAACATACTATTTTGCCTCATTCTACCTTTGAGATAGAATTGTACGCTTTGGATGAGATTAGATTGGAAGTTGAATAACTTAAGGGACTTATGTTCAATTTACCTATGGTAAAAAAGTCACTTCCTGCAATTTGAGTGTATTGTGATATCATGACTACAATTGCTAAGATCAATTGGTTCAAGTATAACCAAAAATAATGGAGACACATTCAAGTGAGACTGAAGTTTGTAAGGGCTCTTGTGTCTGATGGAGTCATGGTTGTAGATTTTGTTAGATTCAAAGATAATGTAGTTGATCATTTGACTAAGGGTCTATCAATAGTGTTAGTTGAGAAATCGATGTTGGGGATGAGAGAGAAACCCATGATTTATTCACAAGCAGTGACAACCCAACCTAACTGAGTAGAGATCCCATGAAGTAGGTTCTATGTGGTAGTAACAAGTTGTTGGGTGAATAAGATAAGACTTTGTATTATGTAATACATTTAATATTTGTATGTTTGTCTTTTGTAAACCTAAAGTATCATGAATGCAAGTTTAGCGAGAGATTATTCTTTTAATAAGATTGAGTCCTTGAACAGGATTCTAGCATTACATCCTTAGAGATGTTTAACTAAGTGATTGACATTATGTTGCCATAATAAGGGAATTGGGTTGTTGCATGAAGTCAATCATGATACGGGATATGGATACATGACCATTAAATGCATCACCCCTAAAGATCACGCTATAGCATTTTATTACGTTATTACCAATAGATACTTTTATACTCAAGGCTTAGGTTTAAGATGTATGTTCACCTAGTTTTTGTAAGAGTAATATTGGATAACTCAAATAATAGTTAAAACCAGAAGGTACCATTACTGAAATCATAATATGATGCTTAGTTTGGGATGACACTTTTACACTTTAGGACTTTGTGGGGGAATGTTGGATTTAATGTTAATTAAGTTTGGTTTATTAAACACATAGATTAATAACATTTAATTATATGTTGATATCTCAAATATTCAATTGATGTATTATTGATATATATATATATATATATATATATATGAAAGTCCTAAAGTGTAAAAAGTCACATATGAGGGACTTGTGTATGTGATGACTAAGAGGAGACAAAGTTTAGTCTCATATTATATTGAAAAATGAGACAAACTCACATGTCTTTTTATATAGTTGATAGCTCATGAACCTTAATTCAAAGAACTTGGGGAGGAAGGAACTCTATTTAAAATATTATAAGACTTCACCCCAATAGCCATTAAACATATCAAAATAAGACAACATTGCATTCATTATTTCTACTAATACTCTAATTTTTATTTTAGCTACACAATTTTATTGTGGTGAATAAGGAGTTGTTACTTGGTGCATGATCCCCATGGACTCAAAATAATTTGGTTGTTAACATTCACCTCCTCTATCACATCTTAAGCATTTAATAGAAGTTTCATGTTATAAGGCCGGGCTTGGGCTTTAGTTTGGGAATTGTCTTTGATCTAACTTTTTTCATGAAAATCTTTTGATTCAATGGTTAAGAGTGCTTACGTGAGCATGATTACGGGACAAAGAGGCGCGTCTTTTGGATTGAATTCACGATTTGTGATCCAATGCGCATCCTATAAATACGTGATTAGGGCTTCCTAATGAGAACATTCTACATTAACACTCTCTCTTCTCTCCTCTCTATTCTATGCTCTCCTTTGTTCATGGTATTCCCACTAACTCTCAAACGTTCTTCCCTTTAATCAAGTATGGTCGATGTCGACTCGAAATAAGGTACTCGAAATAAGGTACGTGCCTTTCCGGTTGTATATGTATCTTATCATGTGAGGAAGGCACTCATAGCAGAGCAGAGTCTTGATTTCTCTTAGACAAGTCTAAGAGGGCGACTCCCACAAATAAGTCATTATTATGATTAGTGTTTTCGTTTTACTGTTTCTTTATGGCTTACTTTTCATCCTACTTACCGATTTTGAACACCATAAGCTCGGGTGTTGGCGTGTTGTACGCTAAGAGTACAGCTACGTGATCTGCTTGGGCTCTATCAAAGATGGTGAATGGTACCATTCTTTATGGTTTAACCCATGTGGAACTTGCATGGTTCACTCTCGTGGCCACCATTGTTCACCGGTTTCCCTCGATATATGTATATTGAGGAGGTTTCGGATGGTTTCTGGTTAATGAAAGAGAAGAACAAAAAGCATGTTTAATTCTTTCTCAATAAACTGAAGGGCATCATTGCATGAAGGGGTTTCACAGGAGCGTCCACTAAGCTTGCTTCTTTCAGTGGAAGGCGGAGTTCAGAATCAGCTTTTGAAGTTCTAAATCAAAAGCAACATGTAGAAATGCATGGGTCCATCCTCAACATTAAACCTGTCTCTCCTTGAAAGACAATGCAAATAATGCGAAATTGTCTCTTCTATCTAATAATGTATTAGTATCTACTGTTATCTCTAACAAAGAAGACTGGTGTCAAAAATCTCAATTTATCTTTGCTCTCACAACCAATGTCCAAAATTCTGAACTAATCGACACAAGGAGCCATCGCTCTCTCGAAATGAGGCTCGAATCATAAGAACCTTGGAGATAAGGGTCGCTAGTTTGATACCGGGAGGCGCGCATGTGCTCCATAGATCTGCTTAAGCCCCACTTGCCAATAAAAGGAAAATCTGAACTAATCCCTCCCAAGAAATCTGCTGGAAAATGTTCAGGTTCCAGAATTTTTGGGGTGAGAAGAAACATATAAGTAGGAGTAACCGGCAGCTTAGCGCTGCCACATATTAGCGCTTGTCGCCGTCACTTAAATCAATGGCATCTTTTTAAGATGCAAAAAGAAGACAACGGACGCAGAGGAGGGACGGTGGATTTCGCCAATCACAGAGGCGCCACCGGAGAGAGTCGAATGAGGTACTTCCATTCTATACTAAATTCTCACATAAATAGTATTACCAAGTTACCAAATTCTTGGTCATGTTTTTTAAAATCGAAGAGATCGAGAGAGAAACAAAGGGAGGGTTTCTGACCCATTGGCGACGTTCCTGATATCATAACCCGAGAAGGCAGCAATTTCTGTCAATGCCCTCCGCCACTCCCCGACCGTCTCTTCGTCGAAACGCGATTGGTGCCGTCGGAACGGTTCACCGAACGGCCCCCTCTGGTGGCGGACGTCCGAAGGATCAACGTGGTAGAAGACAGGGATGATGATCTTATTACCGCACTGCACCATCTTTGCCAACTCCATCAAGCACCAACTCGAGTCCCCGTAGGACCTTGACAGTATGGGGATGCAGATGGTCGACTCCTCGATGGCTCTCCATAGTCGCTCCTGGATCCTCTCTCCAGAGATTCTTCGTCTATGAACGTCTTAATGCATCTTTGATAGAGAGCTTCGTACAGGTGGTCCGTGAACGTCTTCCGAGTGTTCTCGCCTCTGAAACTCAGAAACACATCGAACTTCGATGACGAAGACGACGAAGCCATTGATGATGGTAGCGATGGCGATTACTCTTCCGACTTAGAAGATGGACTAAACTGAGGAGAGTGGCGACGCTGAGAGGAAATGGCGTGTGAAGGAGAAGGAATACGCGGATGGCTTCGGTTGACTTTGACATTGAGACTTAGGACAGATTAGGCGGAAATTTCTGCTTCTCCTTCATCGGCGCGGCATGCGATTTCGTTTCATCTTTGATTAATCATTCTTTGAAGAGCTGACATCAGCCGCATGGAAGAGCCCTCTAGCAATTCCTCTATCCAAATCGGGTTCGTGTCGTGTGCTTTTGTGTTTGTGTTATAACCAGTTCAGCAGGAGCACGACCCAATTATGTTTTCCTCTTTTTGGGATAAGGTATGGCAGCCAACTCGCTTAAAATCTAAAAGATATCCGAAAGATCTGATCCAAAATTGGCAGCCAACTCTCTTAAAATCCAGAACCAGGGACTCTCTCGGTTCGGTTAGAGTTTATGCTTTTCGAAAATTGGTTCAAAATCCAAATTGACAGTTTTAAACTCTTCTATGATTTAAATATTTTTCTTAAATCCCAAGAGATTGTTAGCTCAATCTTAGGAAACTTTCCATCATTGCAACAAGTGCCGAGTTCAACCCTCAAAGAGGGCGCGCTTGTATATTTCAAAAATGGAAGCTTTAAATCATTTGAAATTTGAGGCTTAAAGATGAAGATATCCCTATCTTACTAAATGCAGAACTAGAAACCATCCCGAAACCAACATAAAAAAAAAAAAATTGAACCTTATGCCAGCGGTTCTAAAAGCAGAACCAGAACCGGTCTTGAGGTGGTTCACTATGCCGAATAGGGTTCCACCTGGTTCCAATTGCAGCCTGCACACTCTGAACCGGCCAACATTGTATGCAACCGCCGGTTCTGGTTTACCTAGAACTATGAACAGCAACCGGGTTCCACCTGGTTCCAGTTATGTAACCCGCATTTCCAGTTACAGCTTTGGTTTGAACAAAAAATTGAAAAGATGATAAAAAGAATCGGAAAACTTTGGTTCTCGTCCGGCTTTTTTGTATAGTTCCATATCGGGTTGGGCGGTTCCAGTGACATTAGAAATACTGAATTATGACTGGTCTCATGGCAGGGTTCTCGACTCAAAAGATCCTCGTAGTGAGTTTGATTCATAGGGCGTGCATACCTGGCTTTGACCTATCGTTGTAATAAGAAAGAAAAAAAAACCCTTTTTCCCACACTAAGTGGGTCATATTTGTGAATCATGAGTTACCGTTGAGTCAGATCTTACATCATATTAGCATTCCACTTAAAGAAGCAATATCATGTTTTTATTGATATATTTTCATATATTTTATTTATGTATGTATATATATGTATATATGTAATGATGGGATCCTGTCACAATAGCATGGGTGTAATAACATCATCTTTCATCTTATCCTCAAAATCTTTTATTTTTTAAAACTACACTTATATCACCGAAAGCAACGAATATGTCATAAATGAGCATAATCCAATTTTTCTCTCTCTGTCTCTCTCTCTATCCATTCCAAGAATTCAACATACACGTTTATCTTATTAGCACACTGCATCATCTTTGTCAAGAACACTATTTTTGGCTCAGTTTATCCATTCCAGGAACACTTTGATTCCAGTTTCTACCTTCCATAGAATCAAATCCAGGAACACTTTCAAACCACTGTTTTCTTACCAAATTTTTATTTTTTTGAATTTAAGAAAATAATTGGTCTATTTCTAGATCAGATTGATTTGTTCAAGTCTATTTCTATTTCTAGATCAGATTGATTTGTTCCTGACCCAATTCAACTCCGATTGAAATTTTCGAGCCGGCTCGAAATCGTCCATCTAGTCTCTAGCTAGTACCAAGTGAATCAGGTATGGACCCATTCTCATATTTGTCTGTAGTTTGATATGTACGGTTCTAGGTAAACAGTAAATGAATCGGCTCAGTGCCAGTTTCGAAACCGTTGGTTCTGGTTTGATTCTGGAAGCGATAATTTTATTAAAAAATACAGAACCGTCCGCTTCAGTTGGTTCTGGCTCCGGTTTTGTAAAGAGTGAAACCGAAACTGGATTGAATGAGTCCGGTTCCTGTTCCGGGTTCAACCGGTTCCTAACTCGGTTCAGTTTCGGCGGACCGGTTAGGAACGGGTCATGCTAGCTGTAGTCATTTATAAGTCGAACGCCGGGTCGTCACCTTCATGGGAATCTCAGAAACCAAAACTAATAAAGTAACAACATTGCGCATTTTATAAGTCAGTCTCCGCGCTTAGTGCCGTTCTTTTTATATCAAATTAATTTATTCCGTAATTCCCAAATAAAAAATGCAGGTACTTTCTTTTCAGTAATGATGTTAATAAGGGCTTGACCTTTCAGTGAAATTATAGTTGATTCGTTGTTTTCATCCTCTCTCCTCTGGTGCAACAAAATTCTTGTCGTGGAAAATTTGAAAAAAGAAAGAGGAACCTAAACTCAAGAAATCACCGGAGGATCGAGAGATTTTCCGACGGGTGATCGGTTACGGAATCCATCGGTTTGGACATCTTCCCGACGGCCGAGAGCAAAGATTTTCCGGCAATTCCGCGCGGTTGTCCTGTCTAAAATTGGAGGTATTCCGTTCAATCTGCATCGGCCTCTTTCGTCCTCCTACTGCTTTTCGTTAAAAACGTGAACTTGTCTAGGGGTTTAAATGTTTGATCTTGTTTATTATTGCACCATTTGCTTATGCACTCTGAAATTTCCGTGCTTTTGCGGCCCTACATCCTCTTCGTTCCCTTTTTTCTGAGTTCGAGATCATATGAGGAAATATGACTGATTATTTCGAGACAAGTTGCATGATTTGAGAGAAAAATAGCATAATAGGTTAAGGGCAACGAGAAAATTACGCGAAGACAATCACTGATCGTGATTTTATAAGAACAGTTGGAGATTTTCTATCTCATTTGCTTCACATGATACTTTTAATGATAAATTTCATATTTGACTGTTCTTCATGAGATAATGATTAAAGATGCTGGAGAATTTGAAAAATAGCATGTAGAGGTTTTTGAGATATTTGATGTCAAATTTGGGGCATACTGTGTAAAAGATCATAAGGCACAACTCAATGTTTAATCAGGAGATCAGTTAAACCTTTTCTATTGAAATTTTATAAGAATCTGACCGGCCTTCTCTACAAGCATCACAGGTTATACTGTTATATACAAAATGTGTATGGCATCGAGAGATTTCCTTTTTGCTCTGATTAAATATGAAAAACTTCACAAGAATTATCCTCTTAAGCCCAATGCGACCTGATACTTATACATGATGAATAACAGCTTCAGCTTCCTTTGATATTTTCTTAATCTTATAGGTTTATGATTTTTAATAGCTTTATGTTTGCCAGGTTTTTTCTGGTTTTTAAAGAGCAGCTCTGTCAATTTAACATGAGATGTTCCATTGCCAAGAAAATCCTGAGAGCAGTAATTGTTGTATTGCGTATTGTTGTGAGGTGAATAAAGATCCGTTAAGATGTGGATTGCATCATGTTGGTCAATTGAAACTGAACCGGTTATTCGGAAAACGTAGCAGAAGCAGTGTTATCTGTATCACACTGTATCATACGATACTTATCGTATTGTTAGACTCCACGATATGATACAACATGGTGTATTGCACGACATAACTTATCGTGCAATACAACATGTATTATTGACTATATCGTACGATACGGGCGATACACCCGAACCTTTATAAAAGGTCCATAAGGTATGAAAAACTAAATTTGGAAAGTATTAAAAGAGGTAGAGGACGACCACAAAAGTGTTGGAAAGAAACAATAAAAAATGATCTAGCTTATTGTGAGTTAACTGCTAACATGGCACACGATAGGGATATGTGGAAACAAAGAATCCATGTAGCTGACCCCGTCTAGTATGGGAAAAGGCTTAGTTGTTGTTGTTGTTGTTTTTAGTATTAAAAGCGATACAGGGTGATACGATGCGTACATATCGTTGACGAAAATGATACACGATTTGATATGCATCGAAACACTGAGCTGAAGTCCTAAGTAGTAGTCAACCAGAAGTATTCTAAGTGTATTATTGATACTTAATTGCTAAAATAGTGTTTGCAGTGGTAGATTTGCCAAAACCTTTTGATACCATTGACAATTAGACATCTCAAGAATCACGATTTGGGTAATGGAAAACAATCCATTTTCAAAACTGTAGTGTTAATAGGAACCACAATTCTTATTATTATAGAACTTTGATGTAAGTGATTCTCATGTGTCAAGAAAGGCAATTCCTTGCAAACAAGCAAGTGCATGGACAATCATGCGCACACAAATGCATGAACACACAAACACACATAACTGTTGCATAGAGAACTCATTGTTCTGTCTTTGGTATCTAAAAAAATAAGGTTACTAAGGGAATTTTCCGTTTCACTCAATAATCACAGTTTTGCCTTTTTTGGAGGATCTACGAGTGAATAATATTCGTCTTCTGGTTTCTGCCTATTCTTTTCCTTCTAAATCAAATTATTCTGACTTAGAGTAAAGCACCCAAGCTAGCAGGTTTTAAATAAAGCAAGTGAGAGAAATTTGTGCAATTTTCTGTTGATTCCCTAATTCTCCATCAACATTAATAGTTTGCCATTTTCCCTTTCCTATGGATCAATAAGACAAATGGTATACCTCTTTTTTGAATCATATGCCTCTCTTTTTTAATCAAACTCTTTCAACTTAAAGTGAAGCACCCTTCTGTTGACACAGCAGATATGAGAATTTGAGCTCTCGTAATATTATCTGTGAGAGTTCAATGGCACTACTCAAAACTTAAAGTTGTGCCAGTACAATTCTTGCCTACTTACCGACTTCTTCTTCGTGTTTTTGAAAACTACAACTTGCCTCTCTACTTCCTTCTCTTGATTTTCTGTGATTCAAGAATCTGTGGGCTTGATTTGAATAATTGATTGGTAGACTTTCTTTTCTTGCCATTATGCAATTCATATTCATGTATTAGAATGACAAAAAATTTCCTTCTTTCTCCTTGATTATTTTGTCTTCATGTTTTCAACTTGCTCTAAATAGGCAATGCATGACAGGGAATGATTCACATTAAAATCTAACCAAAGTTGATGGTGGTTGGCAAAATATACACTAAATAACCGGAATTGCAGTCCCAGCACCTTCTGTAGTGGCATTCATGAAGCATGGTGGATTCACTGCATGTATCAGAAGGTTTGATGACAGAAAAGTTTGACTGCCCATTGTTGGGCTGTGTTTCCATTGAAGATGGGTTGGGGATAAGGATAAAGCAATTTTCCTTCACCAGTTCCTCACCTTTGTGCATCCTTGCTGCTGCACTGTGATTACTCAGAAACACAACCAAATGCATTTCAGGGCACAGCACCTGTTCAATCTTTTTTATTTTCGGACCTAGTTTTAATGTATATGTTTCACAAAAAGTGGCATGTGGGAACATTAGGATTATATATATTCTTGGTTATCTGGTGATTGTAGCTTCTGTTGGTATTATGGTTGATGCTTATACTTGTCCCTTGTTCATTTTGCTTGAAAGTTGTTTTTCCTTGTGCTTCTGTAATTGTTGAACCAGTTCCCGTGTTTGTCTTTGATTGCAGTATGTTGGTATGTTGCAGGTATGCAGGGCCAGCTTGTTTGTGCTGGGTGTCGCAGTTTTCTTCTTTATCCTAGAGGAGCCACAAATGTTCGTTGTGCAGTATGCAATACAATAACATCAGCACCACCTCCTGGTTTCTCTCACTTCCTCTTCCTCATTAATTATTCATGTCTATGGTTCATTAGAGCTTAATGCACAAAACATGCACACATTCTGAAAGTTGTCATCCATGAGTGGATCTTTTATGGTGAGAGAGTAATTATGAGGACCATATCTAAGGGAAACCAGTTGACTCTTCTTGTCTCATCTAACATAGGTTGCACTTTCTTGTTGCCTCAAATTGTAAGATTCTATTTCTTGTGGGTAACATGAAAATAGCCAGCTTCAGTCTACTGAAATTTTCTAAAAGTCAAACTCAATGTTTGAAGGATATCTTTTGTCTTGAATGTTGGATGTGTCCAAAAGGCAATTTGCAGGCAAAGTGCCCTTGCTCTTTAACTAAAGAAACATCAAGTAACCCATCTACTTTTGTAGTCTTCTTATCAAAGGAAGCATCAAAATTTAGCCTTGAGAACCTTGTATGGGATCCTTTCTTCATAGGACCTGCTAAATTGGGTTTCCTGTGGAATATGGTTTCATGTTTAATCTTTGAAAGCATCATTTGTCTGTTAGAAATGTCCTTAACAGAATTTGCTTCACTCGTAGTAGGAGGAGAGCATCAATGAATGGAAAATGCTGCATAAAAGGAATAGTGTAGTCCTTTAATAGAACTATCTTTTAGAGATCATTGTGAAACATATTCTTATGTATGGTAGCCCTGAATTACTACATTATGCATCAGAGTAAAATGGCTATGGATGACATTGCCTCTATATGCTCATGTTGGAAACATTGCACAGGGAACACTGTATGTGTGTACCTGCTCACACGCTTGCATGAAAAAAAGGAAACAAGGGAAAGTGTTGCCTGCAGTTAAAGAAGAATTTCGTGTTAAGAGGTTGATTGTATGATAACATGCTGAGGTTGAAGAAACTACAGCGTAATTGAGTTTATTTGTAATCTTTATCCTTCTCAATCTGGAGTATTGCACCGAAAGAAAGAGGACACTAAACTAATATGGAATGCTTAATATTTTCCTGAGAATACAATTCCTAGTTTCCTCATTCAAGCAGGTGGAGAGGCAGGAGAAAATGAATGAAATTTTGTCAACTCGTGTTAGGCTATCTCATGTTGATCTTCAGAATCGTCAATTTGTTCTTTCTTGCCTAAAGAAGTTAGTACATTACTGTAGTGTGTTTTGAGAGGAAATAACGCAGGAAACTAGTTCTCATATATATGAGGAAAAAAGTACCCAATTCAGATATGATGTAAGGAATACAAGAGGGTTAAAATGACTGAGGTGTTTTAACCCATTATCTATTTAAAACATGGAAACAACTACAACAACTAAGCCTTTTCCCATACTAGACTAAAACATAGAAATTGTGAATTATTGTTATATGACTTAAAATTATTTTTATAGTTGGTGTAGAAAAAATACACCATAGCAAGTGAAATTGGACAATTTATGCTTGTATTTGGTTATTTGCACGAATTCCTGCTTGAGGTATCAGGACAGTCTGCAGATCAGTGTTAGTTAACGTGATCTCATTGTGGAGAATGTGATGGATGGCAGTTGACAAGAATTTGTAATAAAAAACGCTCAGTGGATTTCTTAATGTGAAAAGTGACAGAAGTATGTTTTCTTCATACTGCAAATTGGGTCTCGAAGGACTTCCTGAATTGCAGTACTGGGGAATCCTTTATTTCTTTATAATCCAAAGCTCTATCAGTTTTCTCAACAGTACTAGGAATGGGACTGCAAGATGAGTGATCTGTTTTGAATTTTGGTGTTCTCAACATTTTTATTATTCTTGACCTAATTGTTTATTTTAATTTCTTGGTGCCGCATTGCTTTTCTCTGCATGTATATTAGCAATATCTTTTACCTCCTTCTGTGTAGCTGCGGACATGTCACAACTTGTATGTGTGGGATGTCGTACCCTACTAATGTACCCTCGTGGAGCAGCCAGTGTGAGATGTTCTTGCTGTAATACAATTAACGTTGCAAGGGAAGGTATGCTTAATTTTATTTACGTCCACGAACTGGTCTCCCCATTCTCCATTGCTAAAAGCCTTGTGGTTGATATAGTTAATCTTGCATATCTCTCTTGCACTTGCAAGAGTTGATTGTTTCATGCATCTGTTATGGATCTTTACCATTGCAGTTTGCTTTTTGCTGGGTATTGCTATTTTAGATTTGTTGAGCTCCATTGACCTTTCACAACTGTTGATATTTCCTGTTTCTCTAATTGCCTCGTGTAAAGACTCTTCTCAGTGATCATGGGTAGCATGTTCAGATTCCTCTGTACAATCTCCAGATGTAATAAATATACCCAGAGGTGGAGCGATAAGGAGTCAACTGTCAAGGGTTGCACTGTGGAAGAAACCTCCCATGGTGGATGTAAATGTCATTAATTCAATAAACTTTCTCAAGGAACAAATACTATGAAGGGATGAGTAATTAATTCAGATGCATATGGGTTGACTTTGTTGATTTTCACTGTAATGATGTTTTTCTTGTGTTGAAGAGGTATAGTGTGCTGTTTTTCTCAAAAAGAGCTTTGTAGCTAATGTAAATTGTTGCACCTAGCTAGAAGTTAAGGCTTGTACTGTGTGGGAGATTTCTTTGGTCAGTTCAATTAGCATGGCCAACTCCACCCATAAGGGATCACCCTTGCATGGCCTGTCCCAAGCCCAGATAAAGGAGGGTTGCGTTAGGCTTTCCAAAGTCACCTTAAAACTTTGTCGGACTTATTTACCATGGATTCTACAAATTATGATAGGGCTCTGTGGAAACAAAGAATCCATGTAGCCGATCCCATCTAGTATGGGAAATGGCTTAGTTGTTGTAGTTCAATTAGCATAGCCTTAGTTTGCAAAAGCTTAGATCACCTCTATCGAAGGAAGTGGGTGCTAATGGTTTAAAAGCTCTACAATACAGCTTTATTGAGGCAATTTGTCTCTTCAATGACCTTCCATTTGATGTGAGGTCTTGTGACTTTTTGACTTTTTAAAATTAACACCAATATGTTGCCAATGTCGTCCACAAACTCAAACACAAGTAATTTCGAAAGATCCTCAACAAGCCAAATTGCCAAATAAACCATGAAACACTTGGTGTACAAGTCAAACTAAATAATAAACCAAACAAATCAAGTGAGCATTAAAAGCTATAATTGTATTGATAACAAATATCCTTTATTTATAGAGTCTTTACAAGAGTCATTCGAAGAACAAATGAGAAGTTGCTCCCAACGGCTACACAGCTACCCGTTGGGGAGAGAGATGAGAGGTGTTTGGCCCTTGAGGCCCAGTCCAATGTTCCTCCCTTGGTGGACTTGTTGGGCCCTACTGGCATAGTATACCTATTACAAGTTAACACCCCTACTTTCGTTGTATATACCGAAAATTTGTCAAAAACATAAATCTAGGAGCTGACAAAGACTCACTCTAAAGGAACATAACATAAAGTCAATCTTTTCATCAAGAATTCCTCTCAAATATAGTGGTAGTTCATCTCAATATGTTTAGTTCTTTAATGAAATGTATTATTTTAAGTAATATACATGGCGCTTTTGTTATCGCAAAGCAATTTTGTAAAGTCCTCCAAGGCAATCTCTATGTCTGTTAGGAGTTCATTGGTATAAGATATCTTAGTTGTTGTAGTGGTCATGGCTCTATCTTCTACCTTTGTAGATGATAAAGATACCTTCTGTTTCATTTTACATCTCGAAAAAATTAGAGAATCACCTAAAAATACACAAAATTCAGTGGTGGAATGTCTATCATTAACATCCCCACCCCTAATCAGTAGTGTATGTAGTTAATTTAAAAGAACATGATGAGGTTAGGATGACTCTCCTTTCAAGTATATCCTTTATATATCTTATAATCCGCACAACCACACTCATGTGTATACTGGTGGGACTTGTTGAAACTGACTTGCTATATGTACTACGTGTGTTATGTTTGGTCGAGTGACGGTAAGATACATCAATGCTCCTATTATCTATTTGTAGGGAGTGGGATCCTCTAATTTTTCTCTATATGTGATTCTCAGCTTAGTCCCCACCTTGGGCATGTTTACTTTCTTGTCATATGTCAAACCTAACTCGTTAACAATATCACTAGGAAACTTTGTTTGTGACATAAAATAACCTGTTATTACGGGTTACTTCTATTCCCAAAAGGTAACTAAGAAGTCCAAGATCTTTCCTTTCAAATTCTTTATGCAAATCTTTTTTGTTTATAATATCCCATTTTCATCATGATCATATCATCTACGTACAGAAGTAGAATCACAATACTTGTATTATTTTTCTCACAAACAAGACACTGCCAGTATAAGAAGAGCGAAAATTTCATGCATGCATAAAATTCTCAAATCTATCAAATTAAGCCTTAGGAGTTTGTTTAAGTCCATATAAAGCCTTTTTTAGTTTAAGAACATAGTTACTTTTAACAATGAATCCCGGAGGGGAGCCATATAAATATCTTCGCTAAGCTTGGATAAAGGAGGAGGGTTGTATTAGGTTTCTGACAACCAGCATAAAACTTTGTCGGACTTAGCATGGATTCTATAAAAAACAAAGAATTCATGTAGCCGACCCCATCTAGTATGTGAAAAGGCTTAGTTTTAGTTGCACTAAGGTTTTCATTCAAAAATGTATTTTTAACATCCAATTGACATATATCTCATTCTTTAATTGTACAAATAAAAATTAAAATACAAACAATAGTCATACGAGTAATAGGCATAAAGGTTTCCTCATAATCAATCCCATTTTCTTCAGAGTACCCCTTAGCCACAAGTCTTGCTTTTTACCTTTCGATAGAACCATTGCTATGAGTTTTGACCTTATTAACCCATCTATAACCAATAATTTTCGTTTCTTTGGGTTTCGGAACAATATCCCAAGTACAATTTCTTTCTAGAGCTTCTAATTCAACATTTATAGCTTTCCTCCATTCTAATCTATTTTTTTTTTGTTGATAATGATTGGGTTCAAGAATACTTGATACGGTAGCTATGTGATTTCTATGTTGTAGTTGAAATGATTCATAAGACACAAATCTTTAGGGGGTTTTATGATCCTTTTGTTAGGATCATTACCATTTTCTCTATTCTTCCTTACATCATGATGTTCAAAGGGTCTTAAGAGTTTCAAGGTTTCTAGATTTATCTTCTAGTTGAACCATGTTATCCTCTTATACTTCCTCATTCTCATCTAACCTTTCATCCAATATTTCATCCAAAAATATATAACTATCTTGTGTGCTTTTAGACTCATTTTCATAATAACATTCATCTTCAATATCTCTAGACACATAGAGTTATCTTCTTTTGGGTCATATCATCTATACCCATTTTATCAATACCATACCAAAGAAAAACACATTCAATGGCCTTGAAACTTAACTTATAATTCTTATCTGTATAAATATAAATTTACATCCAAAAACATTCAACCGATCATAACTAAGTTTATTAGAAAACATTTTTTATATGAGAGAATAATTTTTAAGTTTGGATGATGGCATTCTATTTATAAAATATATGGATGTTAGAGCGGCTTCGGCCTACAAATGTTTGAGAACTTGACTAGCTAAAAACAAAGTTCTAGTAGTTTTAATAATATGCCTATGTTTTCTTTCGGCTAAACCATTTTGTTGTGGGGTTTTGATATAAGATTTTTTATGTCAAATTTCATTTTCTTCTAGATAATTTTTGAAATCATTTGAGAGATATTCACCCCAAAATCGGTTCTTAAGATTTTGATATTAGTTTCAAATTAGGTCTTATCAGATTGTGAAAAATAAAAAAATGTTTAAAAACTTTCGATTTGTATTTCAAGAAATATATTAGTGTGTCGAGTTAAATTATCTACAAAAATAACATAATAGGTCACTCCTCTTTTTGCGGTTATGACAGCGGGTCCCCAAACATCGGAGTGTACTAATTTGAAAGCCTTTTTTATGATTAATGTTCTTTTGCCAAATGATGCATGATCTCTTTGCCAAAAATATACTTTTTATAAATAAAATAATTCTTTTCATTAATCTTTATCTATGGATAATTGTTCATTTTGCTTACATCAAAGTGCCCCAATCTTTTGTGCCAAAGCCCAAAAATATTATAAGTAATCCCACAAGTTTCAAAATTTGACATAACTAAATTATCCATGGCGTAGAGACCACCTTCTCTATGTCCTTGCCCAATCACCTTTTTTGATAGATGATTCTACACCATACATCCATTTGGTGTTAAGGTAACAATGTAACCATTATTACAAATTTGAGAAACCGGGAGAATATTAAGATTTAATTTTGATATAAAACGTACTTACAGCATTTTAAAAAAATTATTTTCTAAATTATTAATTTCTTTAACATAAAGTTTAGTTCCATCGGCCATAAATACTTGTACTCTAGCTTGTGTATATTTGTCTAACAATTTATATTCATTAGTTATATGAAAAGAAACACTATAATTTAAAAACCATGGCATACCTTAGCCTTTGGAAGAAGATGGTAGTGTCGACCCGAAGATGTTTGCCTTTTCTTTGAGCATTTCTTCAATGTAGGCCTTGATCTTCGATGGTAACACTTTCTCCTTGTAGTGAATGGCAGCAATATGGGGGAAACTCCTCACTAAGAGAGGACACGAAGTCTTGATGTGTTCATTCTCTTTGCAATAATGGTCAATCATGCTCTGGTTGGGCCAAGGCACTACATTATTCTTGATTTGCCAATTGCCTTCACTAGTTTTTACATGTGGAGGTTTGTAGGCTTTCAAATAATTTTTGGGTATAGATGTAGCAATAACCGCTTCTTTTTATCTCTAATATTCTCCAATCTAGTTTCCTCCATATAACTAAAGCGGTTAAAATCTCATAGCTTTTGGGCCTTGATTTTCTATGAATCAAGTTTGATCTAATGTTTTCAAACTCATCTTTTAATCTCCTTATAAACAAGAAAAAATATTAGTTATCAAGGTACTATTGAAATTCATCCATACTTTAGAGTTTTTCGAATTTGTCAAAGTTTCTAAGTTGGTTTCAAGGATTAGAAAACTCATTATGGTAATCTCTAATGCTTATGGAACTTTGTTTGAGCATTATCATTTTTCTTACAAATTTATTTGAAAACAAAATCGTTTTGCAAATGAGTTTTTCTAAGATATTAATAAGTCTCAAGAGCATTGTCAAACATACTAATTTGGCTATGAAGCTTCTCATCCACATTTTGGCTAATAATCAAATTGATTTTGGCATTATACTTTTCTTATTTTTTAACTTTTGTTTATATTTTTCTTGTAATTTGAGAAAATCACCATCACGCCCTTCCTCTATCCATTTGGAGATGTTTGGAATTATGTTGGTACACTTTGTGATATGTGGAACAATATGGTTATACATATTAGGAAAGTGGCGAAAGATGTTAGTATTAGCTTAGGAGAGTTAGCCAAATCATAAAAGTATATAAACCACAATTTCTATCGACGTATCCAAAAGAATGAAGTCAAAGAGGCTCTTAAACATATGAAGGGTGGTAAATCGGTAGGACCAGACAATATTTCTATAGAAGTTTGGAAAATACTAGGAGAAATAGGAATCACTTGGCTCATAAGACTATTTAATGAAATATGGAGAAACCAAAAGATGCCCGAGGAATGGAGAGTGAGTACACTTATACCCATATATAAGAACAAGGGAGACATTTAGAATTGTGCGAATTATCGAGGTATCAAGTTAATGAGTCATACTATGAAATTGTGGGGAAAAATTATCAAACATAGGTTAAGACAAGTATCAAGTACAACAGAGAACCAATTTGGATTCATGCCAAGCAGATCTATTGTTGAAGCGATTCACCTTTTAAGACGTCTTATGAGGAACATTTTAGAGCAAAAAAGAAATATCTTCACATGATATTTATTGATCTAGAAAAAGCTTATAAGAGGGTACCAAGGGAGGTTCTTTGGAGAACCTTGAAAAAAAGAGGTATCCCATTGACATACATTAACCTTATAAGAGACATTTACGATGGTGCAAAAACATGTGTGAGGACTCATGAAGGAATGACAGACTTTTTTGAAGTTAATATTGGGTTACATCAAGGATCAACTAAAAGTTCATACTTATTTATAATGATGATTGATGTGTTAACAAAACATATTCATGATGAAGTACCTTGGTGTATGTTATTTGCAGATGACATTATGTGGGTGGAGTCTAAGGAAAAAGTTAATAGAAAATTGGAACTATGGAGAGAAAAATTAGAAAGCAAAGGCCTCCGACTTAGTAGAACAAAGACAAAATATATGGAATGTAAGTTTGATCATTTGGTTACTTCAGAGGACATAAAAATTAAAATTGGCACACATTGCATCCCCCAAAAGGAAAGTTTTAAATACCTAGGGTCAATTTTTCAAAGTGATGGAAGAATTGATGGAGATGTTACGCATAAAATTAATGCTGGTTGGTTAAAATGGAGAGAAGCATCCGGTATTCTTTATGATAAAAAGATACCATTAAAGTTAAAAGGTAAATATTATAGAGCAGCATGTACAAAAGATGTCTGTGACAGAAATAAAGATGTTGAGATGGATGAGTGGTCATACAAGAAAAGACCGTATACATAATGAGGTTATTAGAAACAAATTAGGAGTAGCACCAATAGAGGCTAAAATAAGAATTTGGACATATAGAAAGAAGATTAAAAGAAGAATATGTAAGAAGGTATGAAAAACTAAATTTGGAAAGTATTAAAAGAGGTAGAGGACGATCACAAAAGTGTTGGAAAGAAACTATAAAGAATGATCTAGCTTATTGTGAGTTAACTGCAAACATAGCACATGATAGGGCTCTATGGAAACAAAGAATCCATGTTGCCGACCCCGTCTAGTATGGGAAAAGGCTTAGTTATTGTTGTTGTTAGTCTTTAGAAATAAAGTACTTTTTCATGGTAGGTACGTGACCAACTTGGATAAGAGTTGGGCACCAACAAGCAACAAAAAGTTTCACTTTTCTCAACAATAACAGAAAAATGAAGAGTACCTTGATTCTCTTGAAACGATCAAACGATTTCCAAATTTTGAGGATTTGCACAAATCCCAATGAAGCATTAATCAGACCTTTTTGGCTCTTATACCATGTAAAATAAACAACAATATCTTGCCAATGTCATCTACAAACTCAAACATAAGTAATTCTGAAAGATCCTCAACAAGCCAAAAATGAACCACCAAACACTTGGTGTACAAGCCAAACCAAATAACAAACTGAACAAATCAAGTGACCATTAAAAACTCTAATTTTATTGATAACAAATGTCCTCTGTTTATAGAGGCTTGGGGGGCTGCTTGAGGCCCAGTCCAATAGTGCCCCCTTGGTGTACCTGCTGGGCCCTACTGGCCCAGTACACCTATTACAAGTTAACAGACTTAGGTGGAACTTCTGTCCTGATTAAACTTTGTTATTTAAGCATTTATGTGAATGTACCGTTTTCATCTTTGTTATATTTCATATCTGCAAGTTTATCATGCTTTATGGATTTGCAGATCATTGCATGCATCCCAGTTTTCTTTCAAGAGAAAGCAAGAGCTACATCATCATAGTGTATAAGAAAGAATCGGACTGATGTGCTTTGTTGCTCTCTCATTTGGTGACAGAAAATCAAGTTGCCCATGTTGAATGTGGCCGGTGTCGTCTAACCCTTATGTATCCTTATGGAGCACCATCTGTCAAATGTGCAGTTTGCCAATTTATTACAAATATTGGGGTGAGAATTTCCGTAGGTGTCCTGTTTGCTTTATCTTCCTAATTTGGTATTAACAGCTTGTGCATGTCTTTGCTATATGTGGTCCTGAAGTCATCTATGGATGTGGCCTATATATGTCATGAGTTTGTCACTCGTTTGTCTTACATCTCTTTATTTGTTTATCTCCTCTTCCACCAGATGAGCGCCTCACCTGTTCCTGTTCCCAACCACACTATGTATCAACCACCGGTAGCACCCACACTTGTTACACCAACCGTAAGATATAGCCCTTCTCGTTGCTCATTTCTTTTTGTTATGTTGGTCTTGATAGTCTAACTCTGATACTCTTCTCGGCTTTTAGTCAACATGGCAGACACCCAGCCAAACGGTCGTTGTTGAGAACCCCATGTCTGTTGATGAAAGCGGCAAACTGGTAAAGATAAGTTGCATAGTTTAGTATCTTTGTTCACATCATTGTGTATAATGCACTGAAATCAACCATTTGCTGCTCTACATTCAGGTAAGCAACGTGGCAGTTGGTGTTACAACAGGGAAAAAGTGATGAGGCAATGTGGAGTTCTTCGGAACCTGACTCTGTTCGCTGCTTGTAGTAAATATGCTCGTCTCTTTTGTAAGTTATACTAAATTGGTGATGGTTTGGTCACAAGCTAAAAACTTTCAGCACACAAGGATAATGGAGTTATTCAAACAGACGTTAGATTGCCTTTACATGGTCAATGGGAACTGGGAATGTTATTTTTGTAAATGTGTGGTTGTGAGTGTATTCATATTTCAACCATCTATACTGATTATTACTACAAATTTGTAGTTTCATGAATGCTAAGCGGATTTTGCCTTTACTGTAATGCGTGCTTGTGTGAGAAGAAGCGTTGGAATCCAATGGACTTGAGGCTTGCATGGGCACACGAATGCAGCATGTTTGTCAGTCCAGGCCATACGATACGCTTGTCTTCTATCTTCTATGTAGTTTCTTGTTTGGCTTTTCTGGTACTTTGTACAGTTGAAAGGATCCGAGAGGGACCTTAACCCGAGTCTCGGGTCAAGAAAGTTTGCAACCTGATGACAGAGGAGGGAATGCATTCTTCCGATCACAAACTGTTACTTGTACCCATCACAAACTCAGACCTCTTTTAACGCTGCCAGACTGAAACCCTAAAGTATTTGATTTTGTGCTGTATTGGCGGCATAATAATCTATTTGAATGTGAAAATGTAGCCATACCATGCTGCTAGAACGACAAGGCCAGTGAGAACATGAATTCCAGTGTTGTAGAATTTCTAGATATCGAATTTCTTCGGCGAGTCTTTCCACAAGTACTTGAAAGAAAACAGTGTGTTTATATTTGTATATTACAGAAAGATCCAATAAACAAATCTTGTGAAAAAAAAGGTGTCATAAATGGTCCCAAAGTTGATAATGTTCAATGCTTGACCACGTCTTTTGGTTTGATTTTTTAGCCATGAACAAGTTTTCCTCATGTTCCCCCTAACAAAAGTTCACCAGTAACTGGTTCAAGCAAAGCAGCGTTGTGGGACTCCTGCCAGTGGATTATGATCATTTATTAAAAATGCAGAATTTGACATGCCTTGTGCAAACAAATTTAGCATGCACGTGAATGACGTTGAAATGAATAAAAAAACATGCTATACCTTTTAACACTAATAAGAGCATAAACATTTTATAATGTATACGCAAAGCCATTTAATTTTCTTAAGTAATCACATGCTTAAGAGTGCATTGCATCTATACATAACCAGGCCTTTAGACTATGTTAGTTGCAACGGTAAAGATGCTTACATTCTTAGTAAAGATTATGTGTAAAATATGTACTATATATAGTAACAACACCATGACTGGGCTCCTAGTTATAGAACTATGATTATAACAATAGATTCATTGTTTATTAGGTAAAAGATAATATACTTTGATTTATTTCTTCGCTATCTTCCATCAACTTAGCTTTTCCTTTTTTATGTGAACCAGCAACTGCCACGTACTTGATGTATAGTGTAAAGAACAAAGATATGTACGCATAACATTGTAAACATTATCCATAATCAAATATTGTCTTCCAAGTTTGAGAAATTTGCATCATGAGCACGTTGCTTTTGGTTATATAAATCTATATAATACAAGCAAAGGAATAAATTTCAGCCACAAATTAAGATGTGTAGGACTTGAATATGTCACGCTAACTTTTGTCATTACAACAACAACAACAACTAAGCCTTTTCTCATACTAGACGGGGTCGGCTATATGGATTCTTTGGTTCCACAGATCCCTATCGTGTGCCATGTTATCAGTTAACTCACAATAAGCTAGATCATTCTTTATTGTTTCTTTTCAACACTTTTATGGTCGTCCTCTACTTCTTTTAATACTTTCCAAATTTAGTTTTTCATACCTTCTTATGGATTCTTCTTTTGATCTTCTTTCTATATGTCCAAACCATCTTAAATGATATTCTCTCATTTTAACCTCTATTATTGCCACTTCTAATTTGTTTCTAATAACCTCATTATGTATATGGTCTTTTCTTGTATGGCCACTCATTCATCTCAACATCTTCATTTCTGTCACAAACATCTTTTGTACATGTTGATGATTAATTGCCCAACACTCATAACCATAAAACATGGCAGGCCTAATTGCTGCTCTATAATATTTACCTTTTAACTTTAATAGTATCTTTTAATCATAAATAATACCTGATACTCCTCTCCATAGTTCTAATTTTTCTATTAACTTTTTTCTTAGACTCCTCCACTAACACAATGCCATCTGCAAATAACATACACCAAGGTATTTCATCTTGAATATGTTTTGTTAACTCATCAATCACCATTATAAATAAGTATGAACTTAAAGTTGATTCTTGATGTAACCCAATATTAACTTCAAAGAAGTCTGTCATTCTTTCATGGGTCCTCGCACATGTTTTTGCACCATCATACATGTCTCTTATAAGGTTAATGTATATCAATAGGATACCTCTTTTTTCCAAAGTTCTCCAAAGAACCTCCGTCGGTACTCTATCATAAGCTTTTTCTAGATCAATAAATATCATGTGAAGGCCTTTCTTTTTTTGCTGTAAAATGTTCCGTAAGACGTCTCAAAAGGTAAATCGCTTTAACAGTAGATCTGTCTGGCATGAATCCAAATTGGTTCTCTGTTGTACTTGTTACTTGTCTTAACCTATGTTCAATAATTCTTTCCCACAATTTCATAGTATGGCTCATTAACTTGATACCTCGATAATTCACACAATTTTGAATGTCTCCCTTGTTTTTATATATGGGTATAAGTGTACTTGCTCTCCATTCCTCGAGCATCTTTTAGTTTTTTCATATTTCATTAAATAGTCTTGTGAGCTAAGTGATTCCTATTTCTCTTAGTGTTTTCCAAACTTCTATAGAAATATTGTGTGGTCCTACCGATTTACCACCCTTCATATGTTTAAGAGCTTCTTTGACTTCATTATTTTGAATACGTCGGTAGAAATTGTGGTTTATATACCTTTTTGATTTGCCTAACTCTCCTAAGCTAATACTAACATCTTTATTTTCTTTAAAAAGCTTATAAAAATAGTTTTTCTATCTATTTCTTATATCATCATTTGCCAATAGATTTTTTTCATCCTCATCTTTGATCCATCTAACATAATTAAGATCTTTAGTTTTCTTATTTCTAGCTTAGACTATCCTAAAAGTATCTCTTTCACCTTCTTTTAAGTTGAGTTTTTTATATAAATCCTTCCAAATTTTAGCTTTTGCTTCACTCACGGATTTTTTTTGCTTTCTTTTTTGCTTTCTTATAAGTCTCTAATGTTTCACAAGTTTTCTTAACATAATATAATTTGTAACATGTTCTCTTTACCTTGATTTTATTTTGTACTATTTCACTCCACCACCAAACTTCTTTTTATGCCGGTACACCTCCCCCATATACACCTTACACTTCGCCACTTTCCTAATATGTATAGCCATATTGTTCCACATATCACAGGGTGCACCAACATAATTTCGAATATCTCCTTGAAGGACTTTTTGTTTAAATATATCTTCTTTCTTGCTTTTAAGGTTCCACCATTTAGTCCGAATAGCTTGATGCACTCTTTTCTTCTTTGTCCATTTTTATATTTGTAAATCCATAACTAAAAGTCGATGTTGGGTGGTTAAGCTTTCTCTTGGAATTACCTTGCAATCTTTACAATACGCTCTATCTTTTTTTACAAATAAAGTAATCAATTTGTGTTTGTGATAAGCCGCTCTTATAAGTAATTAAATGTTCATCTCTGTCATTATTATTTAAATATATTATGGTAATGTATTAATAACACTACATCGCACATAACCCAAAAAAGTTAATTTTACATCACAGTAAACAACTCAATAAGTTTCATCTTATAAAAATTTTGGGGCATGAATATCATTGAATATATTAATGAAACACAATTACATTGTCATCATAACATTCTTTTTAAATGTTTAAGTTACTTTATTCTATTTGTTTGTTTATGAATAAGGACTGAATCATATGTTCTATATTTGCTACATAAACAATGGGCATAAATAAAGTTGTGATGTTATTAGCAAAGAAACATAACTTTAAAACATATTTAATATTTATTTTGCAAAATTATCTTTTTAACTACTCTCTCTCTCTCTCTCTCCCTCTCACACACACACACACACACACACACACACACACACACATATATATATATATATATATATATATAAAATATATGATTGGAAAATCAGAGTTTATTATAAAAGCGAGTGGTGCATACTTTTAAAGCATATTGACAACCTTCCGTATAATTCTCCCTGTCATGCACTTAAGTTAAAATTCTTTTATATTAAAATATTCGTTATCCCATGCTTGTCTCATGCACTTCAGAAATAGAAAGTTGCGATTCAACATTTAACTATTTCGAGAGACACGTAATGCACATGAATATACTTTTCATATATTTCGATAAAAACATACCATTGATATTGGTGATTAAATAAATTGGGAAGTTGTGTTACAAACATGTCTGAGTTTGTTATACGATGAGATAATAATAATAAAAGTTTGCTAAAAAAACATAATTGGTTTATAATTTGAAGATCATGAAGATCTAAAATAAACAACAAAACTTTCTTCTGTTCGAGCCTATTGGAAGAACAGTAAAAGAAAGGAAGCGACTGTCCATCAAAATGAATAAAAAGGATAGTAATAGTTTGGAAAAATCTCTTTTTAAAATATGATTAATTCAAAAGTGAAGCCATTTTAGATAAAGATGCCCATAATGAGAATATTGTATGTAAATTCTATTACATAAACTTGTTTTTTATTAAGTTGCAAATTCTATTACATAAACTTGTTTTTTATTAAGTTGCAAATTCTATTACATAAAGTTGTTTTTTATTAAGTTGCCTATCTCTTGTTTTAGAGGCAAACAAATTGACATCTTAATTCAAGTTTCTTTGTTTTTATAGAGAATTGAAAGAAAGAAATTTCAATAACCATCTAACCTAAGTGCATATGTTTAAACTTCACTCTAGAGATACTACTCAACTCTTCAAAATCACTGTTTAAATTGCTAACTTATCAGTTACAAAAAGAGATGGTAGTGGTTACGTAACAAAAGAACTTCCAGAATCGCGAGACATGAAATCACTAGTCTTTATACATCTAAGATGGATTCGAACTGTTTCGAAAAGTTCTTCGCATCCAGAAGTTTATACAAGAAGATGAGAAAGCCATAAGCTTCCAAGAAGTAGACAACCAAGCGAAAAATGCCGATTCATATGAGATGTGATCTTTCTTAGAGCTCTTAGCATCAAGAAGTCCCTTTTCATGTGATACATACTTTGATCCACTTCTGTTCTGACTTCTCAATTGCCAACGACGTCTCTAACATGGGATTTTGTTTTACTAGCCATATTCAGTTAGTATGCTTGAAGAAACTTGAAAATATGAAAGAAACCTATTGACTGTTGCTTTCATCAATATATTTTGGGTGCCCTTATAGATAATCCGACTGTTCTGAAAATCGGAATAAACCTATTCCGACTTTTCTCATTCCAGCATTGGTATTCCGACTGTTTTCTGATTTTTCGGGCTGTTCCGACAGTTGGAATTATGCTTTCCCACTGTTCTAGAGAGTCGCAATTTATTCAACAATGACAGTCGGAATTTGTAGCAATTGTAGAAGTGTGTAAAAGCCAAAAATAATATTTTCATATAGTCTTGATAGATCTTGGTGGAAGTAATATCTTACTACCCTACCCGTCATATGAGAGCATTGATTTTGTATGGATCAATACGAGACACTATCATTTGAGAAAGTAGACAAGCAAAAATTGAAGAAAAAAAGTTTGAGGGGATCCTTCTCTAGAATAAAGGTTTTCTTTCCTGTCTTTTGTGCCCATTCTGAATATAATTAATTAAATCAGCTTTCAAGAATACGCATGAAATATCTGATTTTATTTCTTGTAAATAATTAATTAAATCGGATGGTCTAAACATTGGTCTACAAGTTGCTTGATATATGCTAATTATCTAATTTCTTCCTTATCCATTGCTTTAGATAACAAATACAGTGGATTAGAATACGACACTTAGCAATTGTGAGACTCTTGACATGGTCTCTACAATTTCCGTTGTGCAATAAAATCGCAGTTCTCGTTACTGAAGATCAAGGTGGAGAGAACCCAAGTTGCAGAAGTCCAACATTTTGGGGACTCCCTCATTGTTTTCATCAAGAAAAGGGATGCGAAAGTATTATTCCCTTCGCCAAAAAGATTTGTTCTTTTGGGAATCACCAGGCCATTTAGAATCCAAAGAGGAACTGATGCAAAGCAAGAGACTGAAAGTTAGACATGGCTGGTTAGGAACTAGCTCGGCGGTTCAAACCAGAACCAAACTAACCATGGGATCAGCAGTAATCGAAACCCGTCAAACCACTGACCGTGGAACCAGGAACCTCCCGGTTTGATAACGATTCATGGTTTTCTGAAAACCGCTTGAAACCGACGGTTTGGTGTTTTAAATACTTTTTTTCAAAATAGCTTCCCATAAATATATTGTTAGCTTAACGAAAGTGCGTTTCCCACCATTGCAGCTGATGGAGAATCCGACTCCTAGAGATCACCCGCCTTGCCCTTGTATTTCGAAAAGGAAAAATTTAAATAGTTTTTTCTCAAATCCTCTCACAAGCATAACATTAGCTCAACGGAACAGCTTGTCAGCGAGTCTGAAACCGGAACTGGAATCCGCTTTGGAGCGGTTGATTTCAGGTTTCAGGCATATCAGATCGCCGGTTTCAGTTTACCCGAAACCCAACATGATGTCTACTCAAAGTTATATTCACATCTTGAAATAGCCACCATGTTTGAAAATGCCCACAAATAATTTTACAATTTTACCTCTCGCTTACACTAAACGACGTGTTTATGCAATATGTATGACTTAAGTACACGACGGACGACCAAATGTGCTCATCATGAAGCAAGAATACAGAGGGTAAAATCACCAAATAGAAAAGGCGATTCTTTCTTTTTGTTGGGATTAAGAGTTTTTTGAAAAGTCAGTGTCTTTTGACAGTGTCATCTCAATTGCAAAAGTCTTAGGCTTTAGACAGTTTATTTATAGCTAGTGGGGAGGGTTTTTAAATAAGAGAATCCTCTTGGCTATTCTTTAAATTTTTTGGCACAGTATCATGTCCACCGCCTTTCGGTAGATAACACTTCCATTATGATATTCCAACTTCCATTTGGCCGTCCTTATAAATAGTTTTTCTTTTATGCTGTCAAGTGTTAAATGGACATGTGGCCAGTTCATCTCAGTTGCTTTCTCTCTCTCATTTGTTGTGTGTGTGCCGGTGTAGAAATTCACTTAATATCGGTTGTTGTAGAAATGTCTCTTGGTTAAGTCAAATTCAAGTGAGGCGGTTCATATAAAATTTCACAAAAGCTGTGAGGTGGCTACATCACATCGCCCATGAATAGGTCTCTCTCTCTCTCTCTCTCTCTCTCTCTATATATATATATATATATATATATCTTATGGTTGAAATGAAAAACCTGACAAAACGAGCCATCGAGTATGGACTACTTCCTCTCTCTCTCTCTCTCTCTCTCTCTCTCTCTCTCTCTCTCTCTATATATATATATATATATATATATATATATATATATATATATATATATATATATATATATATATATATATATATATATATCATTGATAGGAAAGGATTAAACACTTGTAAGACAGTTTTTGATCGGAATGTGAATGTATCAAATCGAAAGAATCCTTAAACTATTTCAGTTGGTAATAGAACGAACCACACTTTTACCACTACTTGTGATGGACCGCCCAATTAGGTGAGCTATTGCTCGTTGTATTTCTTTTCTTTAGCTTTCTATTTCTTCTAAGCTTGGTCTTAGCTGACCCCATTTAGTGTGGGATAAGGCTCGGTTTTGGTTTAGTTTGGTATGTGAAGATTTAGACCTGAACCTATCTCATGCTGGTAGATGAACCGAAAGGGCCGAACACGGGCCATTTGGGTTCAGCTCATTCCCCATATGAGCTAGTTCGCCTTTATATCTTGCTAACAATTCATGTTCCAAAGCCGTTCATTATTTCACGTTGAGCCGAGTTCAAGACACCTTGAACTCACCTGAGCTCATTTGAACACCTGTTCGGGCGCGTCAGAACTCATGTTTGGATCGTTTTAGTTCATATCAGAACAATATTCTGGTATTGCCTCGACGAAGATGCACATTTCACCTGTACATGATACTGTTACCATTCAAGAACCAAGCAGCAATGAAAAGGTTTACATGAGTTAACAAGATGAACAGTTCACAAACTTCTCATATTATCTTTACGAGCTTCGCAAGCCAAGCAGAGCCAAACACTCATTGTGAACAAGAGGAAGCCTTTAAGGTGTGTTTGCTACAAGGTTTCAAGGGAATTAAACCTCGACTTTTGATGCTCGTAGTTTCAAGTTGCGTTCTGCATCAAACATGGAACCTATCGTTGGTATAAAACTGTTGTTCCATATATCCAATTTCAATAAACAAATTTCAGCACCAAAAGAAAAGTGGGCTGTCGAAACTTGGTCCGGTTTTTTTGTAAAACCTCAATCACCTCTTATGTTGCTATCTTGTCACGTATTAAAACTCGTATGACTTATAAATCAAACATGAACCATGGTTAAAAGCTCATATGAGTTTAGACCTACAATTCTAGTACTAAGGGCCTGACACCATGAATTAGTTAGTTTATATATGCCATAAATAAGACAAAAACAATATTTAGTACGCATGATGAAGCTGATTTTTTTTTGCTCATGTGAAAGGTATTGCCAATAGAAGGTTGGTGAAACCAAACCACTTTTATAGAATGCTAGCAGTCTGAAAAAATTGAGATTAAGGTGGGACGTCGAAGTAGAATTAGTTGGTCACCTCTATAATTGACCTTATTTTTATATTAAAATCTTGATTACTCATATTAAAAAGAATAAAGTCAAACACTGAAGTATCCTGCTATGTAATTTAACTGAGGGTCTGAATTTCGTGTTTCTGGTCGTGTTCGTGTTCCCCACTTGCACCACTTTCATAGCATGAGCTTGTGATGGGGGAAGGAGATAAAGGCTCTCATAATGTCATCAATTCTATTTAAAATTGACCTTCTGTTATTCCATTCATTCTTTATTTTGTTCAGTAGAGAGCATAGTACAATAGTAGTGTTTGTGCCACAGGATTTTCAACTGTGTGAGGTGGATAAAGCACCACGGAATCAGAATTCTTTGAAGGGGACCAGATTACCATTGTTGAGTCTTCTTCGTCTTCCACAACTAGGGGTCTCAAATCATCTTTTAAATTGAAAAGGAGAGAATAACCACTGTAGTGGTGGCCTGAGTGACGGGTGATAAGTAGCAGATAGCCAGGTTTATATGGAATTGATTACTGCGGGTGGCAATTTCTTAATCTGGCAATAATATTATTAAGAACTCTGTGCCTGTGTTCAGTAAATGTATCATCAGAAAATCAGGATGTATATGCTTTGACACGAACACCAATTAATGGTATTACATTGATCATGACATGAAACACAGGATTGTTGACAATGTCAGACACATAAAAACCTGAAATGGGCGTGATTCAGAAAGCTGATTCTTGTGTCCACGCCAGATGACATGACACGAACACGACTTTAAACATGAAATCATCGTCACTAGTCGTAGTTCCTAGCTTTATGTAATAGGCATTCAATGGGGAGTCGTATCAAAGGTAGTATTCCATAACTTTAGATGGTGGCCTCTCTACTGAAGTGACCTTGGGTGTGTCCCACGCATCATATACTTTACCTTTAAGAGGGTTCCTCTTCGTACAAACCAAAAGGAAAAGAACAAAAAGGAGGAAGCCATCATCAAAACGATTCTATTGGTGATAGATATTGTTGGACTCTAGTTTTAAATTTGACGTCTGAAAATCATGTATTGTAAAGAAGTTGACATGGAGAGAGTCGGCGTGACCTAACTCAGTTAAATTGGAGGCTAAAGGTAGAACAGAATAATGTGTGGAATTTTATGTTGAAAATTAATCAAGAAATCTCAGAAAGATTAGCTATTTTTTATGGCAACGGACTTGGTTTACGGGGATGTCAACGGGCCGGGCTGGGCTTTGATCCAAGAATTTCCTTTTACAGTTCCATCTTGGGTGCTGGTAGGAGACTGGTCTGGATCTTATTGGGTCAACATGTCATGAGGAACTACTAATTGGGTCTTAGAATCCATAATAGACAAATGATGCTCGTAGTAGAAATAAAGAAATTGAGATGGATATGTGGTGACATAAAAAAATATATTACTATGAGTTTATCAAAGATAAATTGAGAATAATATCAATAGGTTATAAAATGAAAAAAAATCATTTAATATGGTTTGGACATGTATAAAAGCGACTAAAGAAAACTCTTGGATGATGAAAATATTAAAAGAGAATAAGAAATACCACTAAAGTGTTGAAAGGAAACAATAAAAAATGATATAGCTTCTTTGAAGTAACTATTAGCGTGGCCTAAGATTCGAGTTTTATTACCATGGCATAAGATTCGAGTTTTAAATAAACAAGAAATCCATGTAGCTGACCCCGAGAAAAGACTTGGTTGTTATTGTTCTTATCTAACTTCTTTCTTTTTTAATGGGAGGCCAAAGCCAATCATGCACAAACCCGGAAGTCGAACTTGCAACCTACAACACGTAAGTCGATATCCCTGCCAGGTGAGCTAACACCCTGAGTGCTGGCCTTATCCGACTAGACATACCGGACCCATATATAACACCCAGATCTTAGGGCCTGATAGACTAATGAATCTATTCTTTTGTTACCAAACTCTGACTCGAACAAGTCGGTCATGGGTTCGGCCATATACAACACTCTCGTGTCCGTGCAAGCATGATTGTGTCTGTGTGTGTGAGAGAGAGAGAGAGAGACAGTTCCAAACCTTGGTCATGGCTTGTCGAATATGGAGGTCATGGATAGCGAAAGGATTAATCATGCAATCCACTTTTATTAGCAACATTAGTTGTATGGGCATTTTTAGTGCATATTCTCCTATGACCTAGTCGGTTGTCTTTATCTTTAACTGTGACTTGAACCTTGTCTTCTAGCCACTCAAAACTTGTTAGTTGAATTGAACATGATTGTGTGTATATGTGTGTATGTGAGAGAGAGAGTTTCAATCCTTGGTCATGCCTTGTCGAATATGGAGGTCATGGACAGCGAAAGGATTAATCATGCAATCCACTTTTATTAGCAACATTAGTTGTATGGGCATTTTTTAGTGTATATTCTCCCATGACCTAGTCGGTTGTCTTTATCTTTAACTGTGACTTGAACCTTGTCTTCTAGCCACTCAAAACTTGTTAGTTGAATTGAACAGCATATCGAAACCTCCTCAAACCTCCACGAAACTCTATTCACCCGCTCCTCCTTTAAACAATAACCACATCTTTCAGCAAAATAGAAAAGAGGGAAATGTTTGAAACATTTTTCCAAATATACCCCACAGCATCCTGAATGTGTCTTATACGGAATGTGTAGTGCACCTACCTCAGACATGACGAGGTTCAAGACTAGTGATGTGACTCAGCTACCTTTCTCATAAGGCACTAACTAGTTTTGTTTATTGATTGAAATTGAAAAATCAATAGATTCATACATATATCTATATATAGATATATAGATACATGTGTGTATATATGTATATATCTATGTATGTATTGGGTTTTCAACTTAAATTAATAAACGAACAACACTTTAGGAACAAATTTTTTGAGATTAAACACTACTAAATTTATACTAAACTAAATCTAAGTTAGTATTTTTAGTATAATCATTTGAAATTCATAGGACTCATGTGCACACACATATGTATGTCTATATATATATATATATATATGAAAATCGGATCTTGTCCACCTTTGGCATGCTCATCTATTGCTTTTTGATGATATGAATATAATTTTAATTTTTTTAAGGTTTTCGAAAAGAACAAAAGAGAATATTATTATACTCATGCTCTTAAAAATAATGGTTGGATATGCGTAATATCATAATAGAGAAGATCCAATGTAGAGAGAAAAAAAAGATTGATACCTTTGATATGTTTATCCTTTTCTTTTGGGTGACATGAGTATAATTTATTATTTTTTTAAAGGGTTTTGAAAAAGTATGAATAATATTGTTAAGGGATTTTAAGTGGACAATATTACTTGTGAGTTTGTATGTATGTATATATATAGGAATGTGGATGTGATGGTTTGTTTGCTTGTGGTATTGACTTAATTAGACACTTTGTTAGAACTTAAATGACGCAGGAAAACCCTCCGCCAAGAAACTAATGCTATATGTGAATTAAAGCTTCATTCATGCATGATGACCGCTTCATCTCTAGAATTAATACTTGCTATTATAAAGCTTTTGCTTTCATGGCAGCATTTGACGCCGGCAAAAAATATCCTGGATTTTTCACCATTGTAGCCAATGACATCACCTTCACAGATTTATTATCAAACACTTTCTTTCTGTTGTTTTTTTCCGGCCAAGCATTTCTTAGCAAAGAGATCCTGAGCAAGCACGACGAGCAATAGTTCACCTGAATGGAGCTCGGTCAGTGGCAGATCTTGAAAGTAGTGTTAGGTGGGCTAATTGTGGGGAAAGAACTGTGTATTTCAGGGGAGGGGGGTTGGCAGCCATCCCATCTCCCCTATATATAGATCTGCCACTGAGCTTGACTCATAAGATGAGCCTGATATCATGTAGCCCACCCAGTAAGAAAGGCATGTAGCTGACCCCATTTAGTGTGAGAAAATTTGTTTTGGCATTAATGAATTTTTCTAGAGATAAAAAAACAAAAGATATCAGATTCCAATGATAAGTGATGATGTAAAAAAGATAGAAAAATTATTTTCATAAGTTTTCTAACAAAAATATAATTGTTAGTATTAGCTTGATATCCAAATTGTTTGCAAACTAATTATACAAACTATCTGGATATCAAGTTGATGAGCCATACTATAAAATTATAGGAAAGAATTATTAGATGTAGGTTGAGATCAGTATTGAGTATAATAGAAAACCAATTTAGATTCATGTCAAGGAGATCTACTATTATTGATGTTATTCACCTATTGAGACAGATGAAATATTTTAGAGTAAAAGGAAGAACATTCACATGGTATTTATTGATCTAGAAAAAACTTATCATAAATTATCAAAGAGATACTTTTTGGAGAACCTTAAAAAACAAATGTATATAATTGACATACATAAATCTTCTAAGTGACATGTATCATGGTATACAACATGTGTGAAGACCCATGAAAACAAGTTTCTTTGAAGTTAATATCAACGTTATGTCCATATTTGTTTATATTGATCACTCATGAGTTACCAAAACATATTCAAGACAAAGTGTCTTGGTGTATATTATTTGTGAATGATATTATGTTGGTGGATGAGTCTAACGAAAAAGTTAATAGGAAATTAGAACTATAAAGGGAAACATTAGAAAGTAAAAGCTTCTAACTTACTAAAAGATAGAATATATGGAATTAAAATATGATAATTTGGTTACTTCAGGTGATGCAAAAATTAAGATTGGTACACATTGAATCCCTTGTAAAGAAATTTTAAATACTTTAAGTTAGTTTTTCATAGTCATGAAAAAAATTAATGAAGATGTTAAGCATAGATTTAATGTAGGTTGGTTAAAATAGGGAGGTGCATAAGGTATTCTACATAAGAAGATACTTTGAAAGGTAAATATTATAGAGCAATAATTAGACTTGTTATGTTATGTGGTTTTAATTGTTCAGTAGTTAATCGGCAACATATGCAAAAGATATATGTGACAGAAATGAAGATGTTTAGAGGGATGAGTAGTTATGTGAGGAAAGACTGTATAAATAACAATGTGATTAGGAATAAATTAGGAGTGACATGAGTAGTTGATGAGAGAAAATCATTTAAGATGGTGTGAGTATATAGAAGGATGACAAAAAAAAAGAAGTTATGCTAAGAAGATATGAGAAACTAGATTGTGAAAATATGAAAAAAAAGGTCACAAAAGTGTTCAAAGGAAACAATAAAAAATTATCTAGCTTGTGTTCCATCTACTATGAGAAAAGGCTTAGGTAAGGCTTGAGTGTTATTGGTGTATCCTTTTTCTGTTATATATTTTGCTACTGTTTCTCCTCTATGCCCATCTAATTCAATGGTGTAAGGTTGCACGTTGCTTTCAATAATTCCCAAACTTGTTCTAAAGGAAACTAGGATTCTGGTGATTTACAATTAATAATTAACTTATACAGACCTAAACATATTAAACTAAATAAGAGTTCTTGACGAAATTTCTCTCATTTGCTTTTGATTACTATGTGTGACTCCATTGACAAGACCGCACACAAACCTTATTGCATGACACCGAATTAATTTAATACAGCTGAGGTTATTCTTTCATTTATTTTTTCCCAAAGAATTCTTTGATTTACATGTACTGCTTGGTTAAGGGTAAACCGGTGCAACCCGTCTTGGGATAATGTGGGAGCAAGACATAAATAGAAGAATGATGGCACAAATTTCTAGCCTTTTGGGTAAGACTAAGTGCAGTACTTAGCAGCAGTTTAATATTTGATATGTGGGTCTATGTGATGACACAGTTAATTTCTTTTGTTATAGAAATATTTTACTAACCTCTGAGTTTTGTTGAGTTGAGTCGGGTTCTAGAAGTCTTACACGGGTAGGGTATAGCTTTTGGAACACTATGACCCATGGGCCGGGTCCAGTAGGGTTCTAAAGCCCTTTTACCAATGTTGGGTAGTGGGTTCCGGTGGGGGCATACCTGCCAACCCGCCCGATTGCCCATCCATAACATTAGGAATGGAAGAATTCCACCGAGGCTTTCCTAGAAGGACCTACTTGTACAAGATGAACTACTCCTTTTTAAAATTATAGGTCAACTTTTAATTATTCCAAACTCGTACAACAATACTTTGAATATGAAACAACTTATATTAGTTAAACAGGAAAACAGGAGAAACAACCGTGTAAAGACCACTTATATTAGGTGACTACAATATGATCTGTGTTTTTGTTTGTGTGTGTGAAACACGCATACTTAGAAGTGACAGTTTTGGAAAGCAGAAAAGGAAGTCCCGACTTTTAGTTGATTGTATGGAATAATCATATGATGGCATATCTTTATCTTACATCAATGGTGAACATGTGTACACAGAGCAAGGAGAAATTACAGAGGTCTTTCATTGGTATTCAAAGTTGTTCCATATGTGAGACAGGCCAATATCTGAGAAGGGAGTTTCATGACTGTATGAAGAGTGGTTAGATCTAGTGAAACTCTCATCCCCTATGATTGGGGGCACCTCTGATTTTATACCTCCATCAGGCATATTTAGATGGCCTAGTACAGATTTGAGAAGACTGTCACTGTTGAAACTCTCCTCATAATTTGGCAAGGGATTGAAGCCAATACCCACATCAGTTAGCTCTCCAAAATGAGACGTATGGTTTTGGGGAAGGCTGGAGAAGCAGGGCCCATGCTCATAACGCTCTAAACTCAGGTTAACATGGAAGGGATGATCGACCAGAGCCGGAAGTGAACATGAGCTTGGTTCATCATAACTATCATCTGTGTTGGATCTTGTTGAGGCTCCTCTGCTCTTGTGGAAGACTCTGCACAAGACCCAATCTTCCTGCACAATTGAATACAGCAAGATGATTCAGACAAAATTTCACAGTTAAGGGTTCAAAAGAGTGGTGTTGCTTGGTTGACAGAGATTGAAGGATCGATTTGATTTTGATCAGGACCTTAAATGGTAGTGCTGGCGGCGAAGAGGGTGAACCCTCGACACGAAATTCATGCATCACCCAGTCACTCTTTCTTCCTTTAGGGGCTCTTCCATTGTAAAATACCAGCGTCTTCCTCGCCCCCACCAGCAGCCCCGTTCTCACAACATGTATTTGTCTGTCCTTGCCGGTTGCTTTCCAGTAGCCGGAAATAGTTGCCCGGTTGGTCCTTAATCCGGTCGAGTATTTCCGGTCCCGCTGGCTAAAGAAGTACCACTCTTTGCCAACTTTTGCAGAGTCTACAACATATAAACAGCCATATCAATAGAATCCAACACAACTACTAAAATTTTAAGGACAGAAACAGATAGCACATCCAATTTCGCTAATCATAGAGCTAAAACTTATCTGCACGGATTTAAGAATTCATAATACTTGGATTAGATAGTTACGAAAGATTCATGCCTGGATGAAGGTGGAAGGATAAAAAATAGATCAAAGCTCATCCATCATGCATGAACCAAGACAACATTCTAATACCCAATTCATGCCAAGAGAATTAAAAGCACCAAATTTAGTAAAAGGAATAAAAGCAATCACATGGATACATGCGAACTTGAACAATACCACATGGAGGAGTCGGATAAAAGTAAAAGTAAAAACAAAGGTCCAGTTAAACATCAACCGCCAAAAGTCAAAACCACCCCATCAGACATGGATTGGATCTAAGAGCTTGAGCAGAGAGAGAGAGAGAGAGAGTACCGGGAAGGTCCCAAGGTTCGCACTTGTTGAGGTCGACCTCGACCATGGCAGGCACTTCACCAGATTCATCCTTAGAGATCTTCCTGGCTAGGTAGTCGCAGACGAGCTCATCATCTCTTGGGTGGAAACGGAATCCAGGAGGAAGCTTGGCTTCTGTTAGACTCAAAAAATTCATCTTCCACTCAGAGAGAGAGAGAGAGAGAGAGAGAGTTACTGGGGTGCAAGGAGGAAAGGAAAGGAGACGAGTAGGAGCCTTGCATCGCCTATTAATAGGCACACAAAGCAGAGAATGGAGAAACTCTGTATATGTAGCGGAGATAAAGATACGATGAGACTCACCAACGGTTTGGTTTGGTGCCAGCAGGCGTACATATATGTATGTGTGTGTGTGTGAACGTGTGTCCGAGAGAGATAATGTGCTGAGGAGAGGGCCAAGTCGACAACCCCACCTGATGTGAACCGTCCAAAGGGCCAATGGTGCAACTTGGGCCACCAGTTGCTGCCGAGCTCATACAGTGGATCCACCTCAATTGAAAAATATCATATCTTAATTTGTGCCTAACTAAAGACCATCACTATCAGACCCGTTAATTCTGATCTGGACCCGGTTAAACGGAATAAAACCCGAGCGGATTGACTTGAACCGGTTTCCAGTCTGTTCACAAGAGAGACATGTCAAACATGAGTTCTAAATAAAGCAGAAAAGCAATTTAAGAATAACAGTGGCAGCTGTATAAGAGAGTTCAATGAAATTTTTATGCATCACCTCATCCATGAAAAATAACCTTTCATTAATGTTATTAGTATCATTATTTTTAAAGCAGAACATGCATCGTGGTGAAGTTAGCCTGCCCACATCTGCTAGCTGGAAGTACTGGCAGGCATGTCTACATGGACCCTTCTTATGGATGCAGATCTAGAGAGAGAGAGAGAGAGCATGAACCCTTTCAGAGGTGTGGCTAAACACAAGGGGCCTAAGTGAAATCTAAAATTTTTAGGACCTAAGGAATCCGGTATTTCAAGTGTTCACTTAAAATTTGGGGCCTAAAAAGTTATATATTCCAAATGTCTAAAACTTCTGGCCTATAAACTGATTCTAAAATGAGATCAAAGTTTTGGGGACCTAAAGAAGTCGCCTTAATGGCCTTACCCATGAGCCACCCTGCCCTTTCATGCATTCAATGCATATGTTGTTGCTGGCATATGTGATTACACCGGCGATACCTAATCTCCAAAATGGAGGAGAGCTAAACATGACCAGTTCCAACCAAAGCCAAACTGGGTTCGGAATCGGTTGGAACCAGATTTAGAACCGGAAAGGACTTGGTTCAGTTCATATTTCAGCTTTTGCGGAACTGAAACTGGAATTGGAGCCGACGATGTATTTTTTGGTTTCGGACTGTCTAGGACCTAAATTGGAATCAGAAACGAAACTGACTGTTCCAAACCGGCAGTAGAACTGGCCCGCTTCCAATTCGGTTCCGGTTCTTGATTTCAGGCAAACCAAAAGCGGGCCCACATTTGTCCTTCTACACACTCGCTCAAAGGCCATATATCACCCACACAAAATGGATAAACTTTTTGATCTCCACATAAGGAAACCATTTAGTGTTTTCTCTCTCTATGTTTATCTTTTATTAATTTAGCCTTATTATGAGTCAACTTTTTCATTGATCACAAGTACTTACTTCTTTATAAGTTTTGCCAATAACATCTTTTGCACATATTCATGGATAATTAACGAACAAGTGTTTAGAGAGGTACTATTGTTAAACGTGTTTTATAATAAATTTTTTAATTTAAATCTTGTTAATAGGAAACACCATTTACTCAATTTTTCGCTAAGATGGAATATCCCATGTCATTCTCAACAATTGGCCAGCTTTATAAAAGGTTTTCCTGAAAAACATAAGGTGCAGTTTTAGCATTATGCAAAAAGTTCCTTATGTGCTTCAATTTTCACATACTTGATGCGTGTTATATTAGATGTATTTGCTATTAATAATATATTTATGAATTTATTTTTTTTCACTTGTAATTAATTGTACGTTCGTTGAAAAAAGAATTAAAAAGAAACACAAAAAAGCAGAAAAAGAAAACTTGAGAACAAATAGGAGGTTATATGTAGATTATCGTGGGTTCATTGAATGAGAAAGAGATGTCATTCACGAATCATGGACTGCTTGCGCGCAGAATGAGCAATAGCTCACCTGGCTACGGGGTCGAGTTACTAGATGAAGGTCATGAATTCGATACCCAGGGTGTGCATCTGATTTTGGCCTCCCCCATTGCACCAAAATAATAAAATTTACACGAAATCATGCGTGCAATCTACTAGAAAAACAAGGGCAGTGAACCTAGCTAGCTACCACATCAAAATAACTACATAAAGATTTCCTGTCACTGATTCTCTCCCCTAAACTCTTAATTTTTGAAGACAATATTTATAACTTCATATAACAAATCAAAGGTCAAAAATACTCAACTCTAGCTCTTAAAATTATTGGAAAGTATTTGAGGGTGTTGCTAAGGGGTATGTTAGCAACATTAGCCCTGTGGGCTTTAAATGTCAATCAGCCTCGCTATAAATGAAATAAACCTCAATAAAAATGTTGACAACATCCATAAATGACCTCTTGCACCCAGAGATTTGGCTCAACAACGCGACGTTGCTGCTGGTGAGGAGTTCGACTCTCTGAAGGTGCATGTATAAATGTGTTAGGTTTCAGCCTTATTTTGTAACAGAAAAAAGAAAGAAAGAAACCAACTACCTCACGCACACTTTCGTGTTGTATTCCTTGACCACATAGCTAACCTCCTGATCCGTAAGTCAGTTTGAGAATATATATATATATATATATATATATATATATATATATATATATATATATATATATATATATATATATATATATATATATATATATATTAAGAGTATCTACTCTCAAATCTCAGCTGTTTATTTATCAGGAATTGCACCAATAAAACGTAATTCTTGTCGTATAAGAGGTTTCACCATGTGACAAGTGACATCTTTTTGGTATCATTTCTAATCATGTCTATCAAACTCGATCATATTAACAATATATTCTTTGAAAAGGTCTTACGAGACTCTATCGGAACATTTATGAAAAGTGATCAAGTGATATTCCTTTGAAGTATATATATTCTTGAAACATCCGATCATTCATAAAAAAAAGGGAGAGAGTTGCTAGACAACTTTGCGTCTTATCTATGTTCCTGCAATCAATTGGACGGTGATAATTAAGATACACGTTATCGAATTTGATGTATTCATTTGTTATTAATGTTGATGGACGACTTAGTCCGTATCATCCCAGCTTGTACAAATCATCTGCTAGAATTTAGCACGAGAAAGTTTCTAGCAACTTTCAGTTTTATATATATATATAGAGAGAGAGAGAGAGAGAGCCAATCGCGACAGTTATTGGAGGTGACGTTGCTTTAGAAAATGCTCGAAAGATGGCTAAACGTTGAGAGTGCATGGCACTTGGCGTATTTGACACGAGCAAATCTACCGAGTTTCCGGTTTTGGCTTCTTCCGCTGTCTTCTTGTGATTATCGCCATTCATTGAATTTCTTCAGTTCGTCATAAAAGCCGATTCTCTCTCTCTCTCTCTTATAAGATTATCCTATCTATATTTTAGAAATGAAAAGATCATTTTTCTTTTAACTTTTCATATAAAGCAGCTTTTTCTTAAAGCAACTTGAGGTCGATAAAGAGCTGAGTGTTTAAGGCAGTTTCTCCCTTTTTTTATGTCGATAAAGAGTTGCAACTTAAAGTAACTTGAGGTCGATAAAAATACATAGGTCAATAGTTCAGTTTGGCTTGTCAAAGGATGGCGAGCCGTTCGTGAACATAGTTGATCGGAGACTGTTCAACAAGTTAGCATGCATATAGTTATCGGCCCTATGTATTTTTATAAATCGTCTTCAGGCCCACAAGAGGCATTTTATGATGCACTATATAGGGGGTTCAATGCATAGGCCATGTGCATCTGGTGTGGATCGATCTGTAAAATTCCACCTTGCCTTGCAAAAAGCAAAAATACAAATCGTGCGTATTCTATGAGTATGGTCAACTGCACTATTGAAGACTGAGGGAAACATGTCCAATAAATAAATATATATATATATATATAGAGAGAGAGAGAGAGAGACCATATTTCATGTGCACGATAATTCATGTTCAAATCTACTTAAAGATTTCAACAGTTTGATGGTTGAGATATGATTAAGATCTTTAAAAAAAAGGTAAAATCTTAGAAAGTGCATTAAATTGGTCAATCCTATTTAGTATGGGAAAAGCAGCCAAAAGTAAAATAGTATATTTTTATCTTTTTAATCCAAAACTAAACGACTGATCTCAACAATAGAACAATTGAATTCTTTAAGAATGTCTTGGTGCAAATGGGTGTGCGCATTTACTATGTATCCTATATAATATATTTATACTTATATGTATTTATATATATATATATATGTACGTACACAAACTTAACAGTTGATAAAAATTTAAAAATTGAATTTAATTAACCAAAAGGTTGATTATGTGTTGGAGAATAGGGCCAAGATTGTGGTTGGCCTAGGGATATGGAATCCACACGGTGAAAACGAACACATCTCTTTCATTGCAGCATACTTAAAATACTGGCCTTCTAAGGTTTATCCAGGCAACAAGCAATTCTATTTTGTTTCTCTATAAAGATGGCTCCTGATCTGTGGAACTGGTGGTCACCTCAAGAATATGGAGGACTGTGGCACTTTGAGGAACTCGAGATCCCCTGGTCCTTGTCTAGGCTTTTATCCCTGTCACTATTGGATTCTTTTGGTGATAAAGTTGGTGCCTTTTGGATGGTAGTGATTTCTTCAACAGTATGCAGTGCTTATCGATACTTAATTAACGAGAAGTTAGCTCGTTCTTCGAAGATAAAAAACCAAAGAGAAAATGACTAATGCTTTGTACATATCGATCTATAACAAAGTTTATGTACTTTTTCTATGTCACGAGTCGGGCCAAACAGTTCATCAACTTGGTCAAACAAGCCAGCCTTGAATCCATCCATCTGGATCTGGTGGTAGAAGAATTGCGCAATTCATAAAGATAGTCATGTAGTTTCGTTTGAACCCCAAGATGAAGCTCTCTCCCTCTCAGTGGGACCATTTTTTAGAGTTCCCTTCCTCAAAAGGTCGGTTACTGTAATGGTTGATTTGCAGAAAACTGATAAAATCTAAATATGTCATTGCTAGGAAATCAGTTAACCCCATGTGTGTCTGAGTGAGAGAGAGAGAGAGAGAGAGGTCAGCCATTGGGCTCTTAGAAAAGCCAAGCCCCCAACGACTCTTCAATCCAATCAATAATGGAGTACGAGTGCATAAACACAGGTGCACGCATGGGCTCTATCGCTAGGTTTTCAATCAAACAATTCACTTCACTTTTATACTTTAATCACTCAACCAATTGCAGTGGTAGGCGTCTTGAAGTTAGCAGTTCTATTAAGAGTGGCATATACGGCGAAGTCAGTGCCTTTCGAACCCCATTGAGAACATGCAGGCAGTGTATGTCATTCTGACTCAGCAAGATGCCTGAAGATAATACATCTAAACAAATCGATCTTGAAGATTTCCATCTGAAAAAATGCTAACGAATTGCTGATGGTAAACGAATCTGTGAGTCTTTATCTGCAGGGCCATCCGCAGCTGTGGGGTTCTACTGAAAGCCTTGCTTGAGTTGCATGCATCTGAACATGAACTTTGCTTTTCTACTCACATTTTAGTTTGGTATAATGCAGAGGCCCGGGGTTTCGAACTCATGACCTTCAACTTGTGAGTCGGCACCGTAGCCAGGTAAACTATTGCTCTTTCTGCTCAACGTCTTCAGTTATGTATGTAACTATTAATAGAAAGAAAAATTATATATTGAAATGGCCCAGTCAGCATAACCTGCACGAGGCACCTACACTTTTGATCTGATGGGCCCGTTAATATTCGTTCTTCTTTTTTGAGTAGACGCCCGTTGTTCTTGTGTGACTAAGAATTGATGACTTTTACTTGAGTTAAAAGGCCATGGTAGCCTCGTTAACCCTGTGATTCGAAGGCTGGCACCACCCTTAATCAAAGGAGTTAATGAGAAAATTGATTTCAATTAAAATAATTTTATACGGTGAAGAGGCACGCAGATGGGTCGTTTCATCCCATAGAACGGATAGCGAAGAGTGAAGAAGTTTATGGAGAGGAAAGGCAGGGACTAGACTGGTTCAACATTTTGCAAGACATCCCGGTGAATTTGATTCTTCCTGCTGTAAACCCTCCTAATGAACCCGCTCTTAGACTATTCGATTTCCAAGAGCTTACTCGCCGTGCATCTCCGATCCACGCTTCCGCAGGGCATAAAACTCCAACAAGAACACTTAGTTTTGGTATTCAAAATGCCAACCACGACCCAAATTTATGTCATGATATAGATGAGGATCACTAACACCTATTCACCATGTATCCTAGTCTTTAAATAGCTCTCTTACGTGACGATAATTGATTCTTGGTTGGTAGAATTTTAGCGTACAGATTTAGAATAAGGTAAATCTACTCCATGTACTGTATGATGACTCCATCCATTTTGCCCGCTACGGTTCCAAACCATTGTGGACTTTTTTCCACATTCGGAAAGCTTCAAAGTTGTCAATGTCTTCAACTAGTAATGAAAGAGAAGTGCTTAAGTTGGGCCAGTAAAAGCATGGCATGTTTGGTTCAATACGAGCAAATCATTATGGCTGATCAGAGGGACAATAGTGATGATGAATTGATTTGACTATCTCATTGAACCCTAGCTTATGAATGCTTTGCTTTGTCAGTGATCACTTGCTTTGCTAGGCTTCGATCTTAAAGAAGTATTCTGCTTGAACTTAGTAAGCACAGACATGCTTTCTAGATGTACTTTGATGTTTATTGATGAAATTTCACCTAAACCCATCCATCAGTAAAATGAACTGCATGATATTTCAACAGCAGAATAGAAATCCTGAGGGCAATAATTCCACTACCAGCAAAACAGACAAGGTGCAAATGCCCAAACACAACAAATTACCCTATAGTTTTACTAGTTTCATCTTTTCAATTGCTATTGCCAGGTCAGGTGAAATAACTAAAATGCTGAGAGTTCTCACCACACCGATGCATGAAGTTGATTTCTTGAAGAACTCCGTTTGAGATTATTAGTGCTTCCAGAATATAGCTACGATTCCTCATAGATCTTGCAACACATGCATCTCCCATATTAACAAATCACAGTCCGAAAACAGAACGACTGAATCAATAAAGAGAAATCAAGACAGGATCAGTGACCCCTATTAGTTATTGTTGGAGGTCGTAACAACTAAAGTATGTACATCAACCACATCTCTATGAACACAGTAAAGTCTAAATGAGGTTATTATGTTCAGAAAAAGACAGTCAAACTACAGACAATCTCAGTACCTCCAAGGTTCAGCATATAGATGGTGGAGGTCGAGAGTTGAAGCAATAAATCCTATGAGTGAAGTTGGTCCACGAAGATCATGCTCTTGCGCTCATCTGCTTTGTTACTGCCTAATTCCAAATCACCGTTACTGATCATCAACCATTGCTTCTAGTTTTCTTCCAGCAGCTTGGAACCAAGTCGTTTCTGCATTCTTTCAAAGAAGAAATTGTGTATCCAACTAACAACCACAGTGAAACAAGGCAAAAGCAATCAATATCTGGTAATGTAAAAACCATGATTAGATTGCAATGGGGAACAAAGACTCCAGTGTCATGCACTATGTCAAACCTACGGGTTATGTGCAAAGCACTGAAAGAATATTATTAAGTTCAGCTAGTTCAATATGGCAATTTCAAATAGAATTAGACAGTGGCACTGCATGGAAACCAGCAGCATGGTGGAAGGTTATTATCTGATTACTCTTGCTCCTCAAGAACTGTCAAATAGACTCAATCAACTTGTCTCGATTAAAATTCCATGTTTTCCTGCCAGAAAATCCTACACATCATCAGCAACGCACATCGCCTCCTCTGTAGTCTGTACAGTTAATCCTAGCACATCTTAAGATTCGTAACTTTAACAGCATCTTTTTTGCTTTGGAACATGTTCTTCTGGGTGAAGATCATGGATTCTTTTGCGTGTATCAACCTTATCACCTGCAGCCACAGAATTAGCATTCTCAACTGGTGACTGGCTTTTGAAACTTGACTCTTGTTTGACGAGGCCAGTTTCAAATTCAGTTGCTGAGGGTTCTTCAGCAGAAGTGTCAGTATGTGCTGGTTTTTCAACAACAGATGAAACTAAACAAACGTTAGTTTTCAAATTTGTTTCAAATGCTTCTGCTTCATCATAATCCTTATTTACAGACTTGCTTGTTTCATTCAAGAGAGAAATATATTCAACCCTTTCCGAGCCAACAAGTGCTCCCTTTTCATAAGGAAGCTTGGCAGCTGAATCTGTGTGAACTGAACTCTTTTTGAGAGCCTCCAAGACAACATTGTTTTCACATCCAACTTGCTTTCGCTTAGCTGAAGGCCCTGGTGACATATTGGCAAGAGTTACATTGATCCCTTCCCTTGAAGTGCTAGAATCACTGAAAACAGATGAGGCATCAGCCATCGAATCATATGAATCCCCAGGTTCTCTCAAGGATGAATCAACAATTCCCAGTTTTTCCAATGCCCACTTGCACAAAGCACTCGAGTTTCCTTCTACAGCTTTCACAAAGGTGTCCAATTCATCTAAATCATAACGAAAGAGGAAGTACCTTTTGCTTGGATCACATGAACACAATAGTTGTGCATGCTCTAAACATGAGAAGCGCTTCGGTGAACACTCAAAACAACCAGTAGCTGATAGAACTAAATCATAAAAGCATAAGAAACATTCTTTTTCATCAGTTAAACCAAAGTCTTTATGCATCCTCATCCCCGCAAAATGTTTTGGAAGTGATTCTCTTCTTCTCCGCTCAATCAGAACACGTGTCTACAACAACAAAAAAGAAGAGGGGAAGACATTAGTCTGTGTTCAACTTGCTATAAACACAAAGCACAAGGACATTCGTACCTTAATTGCATTTGTCAAAATTCCATCCTTCCCGCATGCAGTTTGCCATCTCCAATTTTGTTTTTTACCTTTTTTAAGTAAGGATAGCTCCCAGAGAGCCTTAATGGCTTCATTAGCAGCACGAAGAAGCAACTTGTCATGAGATATTGATGTTTTACGATGCTGCTCATGGTAAAGTTCCACCGCACTTTGGCCATGTGGCAACCAATCAACCGGAGCAATATTGACAGCCTCAGCGCAGTTGAAACCGCAGTTAAACCCCGAGTGATATGCCCTGGGAAAGGTAACAACAAACTCACCAGCATTTTGAACAGCACGGTACACTGAAACCCCTTCAGATTTTAGAACTGTTGGTGACAGCTGTGTGACCTATTGCAGAATAAAGTAGCAGATAAAATCATAAAACAAACTCTAAAGCTGAATGAAGTGAAACAAGAACAACCATATCACTGAATTCGCCATCATTGTTCGATCTGATGCATTTAATAGCACATTGACATTGAGCCATTACAAATTTGTGAAACATTAGAAATATATTGACACTTCATTCTTGTTTTTCAATAAATAAATCATTGTGAACCTTTTACAGTCATCCACAAAGGTAATAAATATTTGTAGCCAGACAAAGCCACCACAAGACTCAGATCCCATACATCTCAGTGCACAAGCTCAAATGGATTTATTTTTCTAGACTCACTACTAGAAAAGCTAGCTCTATGATGCTTAGCTTTTTGATAAGTTTCACATTCAAATAACTGATTAACCACATCTAAAAGAACCATATTCTTTAACTAGAGAACTGGAAGATGACCAAGTCATCTATATTATCAATAGCTGTTAGCGGGTTGTTAGCGGTCGACCCTAATATAGCAGTAGTGGGATATAGCGGATTTAGCGATACACTTTTATTTACAATTAAAAATTTATACATATATATAATGGGTTCTCTAATTTCTAAGAAATATCAATTAACTCAACAACTTCTTTCATAAATATGAATCAAACTAAATAAACAAATTCTACATTTAATTTCTAAAGAAGCCTATTTTGCTTTCATGTGTCAAAAATCTCTACATTTCATCATGTATTGGAATAGCAAGGAATAAAATCTTTGAGGAACGGTTTGAAAGCATAGAGCTACTCAAAGAATGACTCACAAGCCAAGCATGTTGTGAGTATGTGTGCATGTACACACATAAGCGTGCATTGGTTAGACCATAGATGAATATTCACCAATTATTACTTTTATGAGATGTAATATGGAATAAAAGCAAAAGACCATTCTTCATCACCATATACCTGTAAGCAGAGACAGAGAATAAAAGCACGCAGAAAGAATATGCTTCCACTACAGTGACCTCTCCTTTTCTAGGGTTCTCAACCCCATCTAACTCAAAAGAAAATGATACCAAGCTTAAGATATTTCAATCATCAGTTTTACCATAATGGGCATATATCCCTGTTGACATACGATTCTATTGTAAAATCAACAAGAATATAAGGACAACACTCCAAGAATATATGTATAGCACACACAAATAACTCTATAAACAATATGAATCAAGCTTTCAGTGAAAACAGGGAAAGGAAGACCTCAATTAAAATATTGGACAACAAATATGGAGAAGCTCCAAAACGAAAACTACCAATCAACCAACTTATATAGCTATGAAAACAGCTGCAAAAAAAAAAGGAAAGGCAGATACCACTTATGCAAATGCCAGTGCTAAATGCAATGAAAATAGAAAACAAAAAACGCTAATGCTTATTTCTGACCAAAATAAATATCCAATGCGACAAGCAATGCATTAACAGTTCTAGATCACCATGCAAGAAGCACTCAATATCACAGAAACAAAAAAATCAGTAGTATGTATTGGAAATGATTGGGCATCAATTTTACCAAACTATTTATCACCTATAATTTGAACAAAATTATATCAAAATAATATTAATACATATAGCATGCATAACAGGCCTTAAGCAAACTGGCACATGGTTCACTAGCCATACTGATAAATGTTCATATTTGTATTAAATAAACAAACACTTGTAGTTCCAAAATGAACCTCCTTTCTTCCTATTCCCTTGCTCTCTCTCATTCTGTTTTTATTGACAATTGTCATCTAGACCTGAGCAAACCAGCCCCTTCGTGTTTATCCACACCCTTGTCTGAACCAGCATAATCTCTGAGCCAGATATGTATGCAACATTTTTTCCAGATGAACTCAGTGTCCTTTTCATTCCAAACTTTTCCCATGCACAAAGACACGAAGGCCTCTCAAAGAAGCTCGACTCAGGAAAAAACAAACTACATACTAAAAAATCTCAGGTTTACTCATACGAAACAGGTAGTGAAGGTGGAACTTGTCGAAATCAGATGGGGAAGACTGAAGCTGGTGCAATGCAAGAGACAGATGCACCAACGAACACATGTTGAAATAACAAGTATACAAGGAATATTGGCTTCAAGCACCACTGTGTCTTAGCATACACAGCATCAACATGCACAAAATTGAACCCAACAGAAAGGAACACGCCTCTCCTCTTGCCTCATCACACTATAGATGCACATTTTCTGCTGATGAATGACCAGAAGTATGAATCTTGAAGGAGAAAAGAAGTGCAGAGAATGGCAACACGAAGATATTTGTTGTAGATAAAAAACAGATTTCCACATGATTTTCCATTGACACTTTGTTTCGCTCACACCCACGTGTAACTCCAAAAGAGCGAGGTCATGTATTACATAGTACGTTTTCCAACCAGGCCATCTTTGACCTCTTTATAGATGGATATATATATATATATATATATATAGAGAGAGAGAGAGAGAGATGCCCCAAAGACAAAATTCAGAGGGCAAAATAACCCACGGGTATATAGAACACAAACTCATCAACAAAAATCGAGGAGGTGGGGAGAAAGGATAATGCAAAGCCCCAAAAAAGAAAATATCCAAATTTTTTTCAAGAGAAGAGAGGCTGGAGAGGGAGTATGGCGGAGGAAGGTAGAGATAGGCGGCGGAGGCGGAGAAAGAAAGAGACAGGGAGAGAGAGAGAAAGGGAGTACCTACTGGTTGCGGCGGATGATGGGTGGTGGCCGTGTGGGTGGTGGCGGAGAGAGCAATGGCGGTGGCGAGAGGCGAAAGAGAGAAAGTAGAGGTGGGGTCATGGGAAAGGGACAGCATAGGCGGAGCTGCAGGAGAGAGAGAGTCTACATCGTTAGTTTATTTAGTTTCATTTGGATCGGGTCGATCCACTTGAATCGACCCAATCCAAAATAATGTTATCTGTTGAAAACGTGATTGCGCAGCGGATAATCAATAAAAAAGATAAACACACGATGAAGAAGAAAAGCATGGAGATCGGAGAAGGGGGCGGACCTTCAATGGAGACCGCCCCCCTTCTTTCTCTCTCTTTCTTAATCCCAGCAACTTAAACCCTAATACAACCTATCAGCCCTTATATAAGGTGCTGTAAAACATAAAATGACCAAAATACCCATAGTACAAAAAATTATCAAAATACCCTTACAACTTCATACCATTACAATCCTAAAACATCAAATGTACTAAAACTAACTCTAAACTCATATTCTTCAACACCCCCCCTCAAGTTGGGAGTGAGATACTACGAACTCCAAACTTGTAAAAAAACAGGTTATTTCTTCATCACACGTGCACGAGCGATCTCTTCGAGGCTTTTGTAAAACAACTTGAACAATCAAGAACACATGGGTAGCACACGACCCTTCTATGGGTGTCGATTACTCCCTCTCTCTTTCTTTTTCTCCATAAAGTGATTTGACAGCTACACTTCAAAAGTCATGTTTTTATACTCTTGAGAAAGCTGATCTTTTGTGATAGGAGGTACTACTCCACCATACACACTTCACACGACTTTTTCTGCGCCCCTTCTCATGGTGGCTACAGCTGGTGTGTTAGTTGGGTGCCCCCTCTCTACCACTCAAATAGCAGAATACGGACGTCTGCTTATACTAGTCGGTCTGCGCCCCTTCACATGGTGACTGCAGCCGCTTTTCCAACCCTCCTGGCTGTTTACTTCAGCAACTCAAGGTTTTAATTTTCATGATAATACCACATTCTATATCAACAAATTTCTCTAACCTTTTCAATGATTTAATTTTTCATGAATATGTAGTGAAAAAGACTGATTTTCTGAATTCTATCTTTCCTTCTAATTTCAATTCTGTTGTTTTTCCAATGAAGACAATCATCATGTACTAATCTCTTCTTTACTCTTTTCCTGAATTTTTTTCCATCTCTCTTATACATTTCTTCAAACACTTTGATGCACGGGTAAATATATCTTCTTGAGCATTTCAGCGAACACTTAATATGCAGGTAAACATCTCTCTGAAGCATTTCATCAAACACTTATCCAGCAGAGTTAAATTTTCTGTGAAACATTTCATCAAACACTTGATGTGCAGGTGAATATTTCTCTTGGACATTTCATTGAACAGTTGTCGTGCATCACTTTTAGATTACGAAAGCTGATGGTTTGTCGAATGATCTGATTGAATATGAAACTGCCAATGGACTAGAAAGCACGACAGAGAAAATAACTCAACCTTACAAGGATGTTTTAGTCCTTTTCCTCTATCCAGGTCTTCACCATACAATCATTACCAAGAGCACCAGATGCCATCATGTTCTCTGTAGGATGGCAGGATACAGAGATGACAACATGACCCTCCATTCACAAAACTGTGCTGAGCCCGAAGAAGTCGAGAACTTCAGCAACTTGGTCTGCTAAATCGTCAACAGGAGGAGTTGGGACATCACATGATATGACAGCTACGCCCAACTCATGTCCAAGTGGATCAATCTGATAGATGCAGAAGTTATCATGCAGCAATGAAGCAGCTTCTAGGCAGAAAAGTAATCCTTGGAAATATGACATGGTTCAAAGCAATATCAGGATACGTGACAAGGGCTGGCTTATCTATATCACCAAATACGAATACAGAAACGGGCTGCAACATCTCTAAGAAAACATTCACTGCATTTCATCCCCTCTAAGTCATTTTATGAAACATTTCTCGGATAAGTAAAATACTATCAGATTTCGCGTGCATGACCGCAGGCAGAATGCTTGCCCTTGTGCCTGCATACGGAATCATGTCCTTGCAAAGCCCCAAAGCTTCCACAAACTGACCATTTTGTGCATAACCAGCGAGCAGAAAATTCCATGAGACATCTCGATGAGGCATTTCATCGAACACTTTACACGCGTAGACAACGGACCCGATACAAGAATAGGCCCTCATGAGTTTGATGCCTGCTCTCCTTGAAGGTGTTTGCTAGGGTTGCTTCGCCTCGGGTCAGGCCTGGATCCACTCATTTGAAGGGATGCAGAACTCATTTAACCAACAAAGGTGCTGGCGATTCTCTCATTTGCAATCAACTCTACCCATTTGAAGGGATGCAGAACTACACATCAGGAAACGACATAAAGCCTTTAGACCCTGGGAGCATAGCAAGCATGGTTTACTATGGGATGTCTGAGCCTGAACCACATCATCCTTGCCTCGCATGAATGTGTCATTGTAATCCCCCATGATCAAAGAGAAAAAATCTTCTTAATAGAAGCGATAATACCAAATCAGAAGCGACCGTTACGACCGACAGCCGAGACACGACGACTAACTGTTATTGCTCCCAACGATCGAAATAGGCTCTGATATCATGTTGAAAATATGATTGCGCAGCGGATAATCAATAAAAAAGATAAACACACGATGAAGAAGAAAAGCATGGAGATCGGAGAAGGGGGCGGACCTCCAATGGAGGCCGCCCCCCTTCTTTCTCTCTCTTTCTTAATCCCAGCAACTTAAACCCTAATACAACCTATCAGCCCTTATATAAGGTGCTGTAAAACAATAAAATAACCAAAATACCCATAATATAGAAAATTACCAAAATACCCTTACAACTTCAGACAATTACAATAATACCTAAAACATCAAATGTACTAAAACTGACTCTAAATTCATATTCTTCAACATTATCAACGATGTGTGTTAACTGTGCTATATAAGACCGCTATAGTGGTCTGCTATAATGTTGTTAGCGGAATATAGCAGCCCTGGCAGGTCACCCGCTATAGCATTTTTAGCACCGCTAAAACGCTATAGCATGCTATTGATAACATAGTAAGTCATTGATGCCAAAGTATGATTTTCTTGACACTTGCATTCAAAATCCCTTTATTTGTTTTCATTCCATTGTACTTCATCAACACATATAATCTAACTTTGACTCTACCATGCCCAAGGGTCCTCCCCGTTCTCCGATCTTAAAAAATACAACTATTTTTATCAAAAATAAGTGAATAATTCAACTCCTTAGTAGTAGCATAAATAGATAGGAGATTAGTAGGGAATTTAGGAACATGTAAAACTGAAGGTAGACTGCCAATCGGCATTCTCACAATCCCTTTCCCTTATATATGTATATGAGTCATTTGAAAGTTTATACTACTGCCCACTTTCATACATTCATAATGAGTTGAAGATATTTCGATTACTAGTCATATGTTGAGTATCCCCTAAATCAATAACCCAAGAAGTATACGAAGACAAACCAGTAGAGTTCATGGCACTAAAGCCACATGCATGAACCAAGGAGGCTTGTAAGTCTAAGGTAGATTCCTGACTCTCTAGATTTACCTATATCTTTTAGTCGCTTCAATATCTCAGAAAGCATGTTGTTCTCAGTATCCATTGTATCTGAGGGGCTCGCTTGGTATGCATTGTTCTTTAGATAGGCTGGTTTGCCAATTAAATCATAGTATTGCTCTTTATTATGCCTTGGTTTCCTATAGTGAGTACACTTTAGTTTGTCCTTTTCATCTGGACGTGAGTGTCCATAACCACAACCACTAGTAGAGGCACTACCTCTACCATGATTACTTCCTTGTTGCCCCAAACTTACGAATATAGATTTATCACCTATCTGAATCTCTTCTTTTTCAACATTTTTTCCGTCTTCTTCTCTTATAAGTAGAGAGCATATTACCTAAGAGATGGTAAAGTTTTACTGATAAGAATATTTTCTTTAACATTCTCAAATTCACTAGATACTCACCATAGTAGGTCAAATACCTTATTTTCTTCCAATTTTGCATTCTTGTTCTTGACGCATTGAGAACATTCTCCTTAAGTGTAGTATTAGAGTTCATCCCAAAAATTTTTGAGCTTTGCATAATACTCACTGATAGATCTACTTTCTTGTCTACATTTATTAATCTTGGATTGTATTTCATATTTCTTCGCAATGTTAATTTTCCTAAAATATATATCAATAATTATTGCCCACATTTTACAAGTAATGTTTAAATACATAAGGTGTTGCCAATACTAAGCACCATGGAGTTAATCAGCCATTAGACAACTATGGCAGTGCCCCTTCTCCACTTTGAATACCTGGGGTATGATGGTTGTGGTTGGAATGTTTCTCCCATAACAATTTCTCATTTTCCTCTTACGATGAGGGCAAATTCTAATGTCTTAGACCACGCTTTGTAATTCTTTCTATCAAACTTAATGGAAGTAATTTGTACTTAATCTACTTGTTATTATCATCATTTTCTTCCATGTAATGACTAGATCACCATAAACTTTGTCTTTGCCTCGAGATGTGTGCTACTATTGGCTGCCTCGAGATACATGCAACACTATAACTACCTCAAGATATGTATCGTGCTTCACTTTTTAAGAGGATGCTGTTAGATGTATTGTATTATGGCCAAAGTAATGCTTTGTAGTGGATTTTCTCACCTTTTTAATCCGATTAGAGTTTATACCCAAACCCTAACAAAAGAGAAAGACTTTTCTCGGACTAGTGTGTTTCCCACAGCCTATAAATTGAGGCTCCGCTCTAATACCATGTTGAATATTTGATGAAATATGAAGAATCGACGGAACAACAATAGAAAATAGGGAGATTGAACGTGCAACCCCTTTCTTAGTATGGTGGTTGTCTTCTTTGCTCTCCTTTTTTTATTTCTCACGTTGTAATGGGTGGCTGCCCATTAGGTTAATATACAGCATTTAACTAAAAAAAACTTTATACCCCTAATAAGTAACTTCTAATAAAGTACCTTTAAAAAGGAAATTTACAGCACACCTTAACTATGAACTTAAAGTATTTTAACTACGACTAATGTAGGTCCTATCTCAACACAGCATCTTTGAGTACCATGGTGTGCTCAGCGTGGTGCATAGCATTTTACTCGGGCAAGGGTTTTGTCAAACGTAAATTACAATGCACAGTATTATGAGAATGGAAAGCATGCAAGATAAATGGATCTCAGCCAAGAAGAAAACTTCACTCACAAGTTCATGCAGTAAACTAGGACGACCTTCAAACAAATGGGGCAGATGCTTTTTCATCGCACTCTCCAACTTTAAAGCATCACTTTGTGGGACTCCGTACCACAGCTTTGGGTCTCCCATGTGGAGATAATTCAATGAGTACAAGTTGTGATCCTCGACATGCTAAATAACAAATTGGTGTTACTATGATATCATAAGCATAAAAGGAATAAAAGGAAATATTCTTCTTTTGATCCATATTAGACAATATTGAAACAAATTTATGGAACCATAGGACAATTTAGATGGCCTACCCAACAAAATGATGAGAAACACATCCCTACATACAGCCACGGAACTAAAACACCAGAAATATCCCCCTCTTCGAAAGAAAGTACAGATCCTGGAAGGCGTGCAAAATTGTTCAAGTTCCAGCCAGAAGTTACGTATTCTCCAGGATGTCGTTTATAAGCTGCAGATGCCTTGGGAAAACCACTGGCAAATTTTGAAGTATCCAAATCAGCACCATAAAGAACCTGCAGGAAAATGTCATGACAATGTAAAGTTAAAGACCAGAAGGAACTTTTACATTATCCAGGTTCAAGATTTAGACTTGAAGGTACCTCAACTTCCTCAGATGCTTTCTCAACCAATCTCCAGTATTCGCCTTCAATATCCTCAACTGATAATTCATTCTTATCATGTCTGTCATCATTGCAGCGCATGTCCTTACAGCTAATATTAACTCCAAAATATTGCTCTTTAAACTTGTCCGCGTATGTTTTGAAGGCTTCCAGCGTATATTCTGGACCAGGATAGAATCCAAACCTTTCATCCTCATCAGAAACTGTAGGTCCACCAACTTGAGAACGGCTAAAATGTTTATGCTTGTGAGGCATCATAGTCCATGAGTGTCCCCTTTTCCTCCTCCTATTGTTTTGCTTTTTGGATTTATTTCTTGATCGTTCTCTATTTTGAAGTTTGTTAATTTCTTGAATTCGAGTGCCAAACTTAGAATTTTCCCACAGGCTCTTCTCCTTCAAGAGGCACAATGGTTTGAAGGAAGAAGGAGGCACAATACGACATATGCCAAATGATTTCGCCTTCTGGGAGATTGCTTCAATGTACTTAACTGTATCTTTAAATTCCTGCACAAGCATGATTTCATCATTTGGTTACATTGTGGGGAAGAAACTTCGGGGGTTGGGGGGGAGGGAGGGGGGGGGAGAGACCACAAACATTTTTACCTCTTCACTTGGATAAAATACAGGAGCTTCATCAACGATCGGCCTACAAGCTTCTTCAGGTCTCCATCTTCTGAACAATTTATGAAATATCAGAACATAGCTCATAAAACAGCACCACAAAGAGGCAAACATACTTAGTAGTGCAAAGTTCTGATAGAAAAGAAACTTCAATCCCCAGCAAGCATAAAGGATTATTTATCCTACAACGTGTAAATGATACATAAAGGAACATGTAAGCCAGAAATGAGCATCTGCAAATATATGTGGGTACAGGCATCATTAAGGTGCCAACTGAAAATAGTTGGAAGAGCTGATGCAGAGGCAGTTGGTCTTTCACCAATGACCAAACCATTGCAACAACAACAACAACAACTAAGCCTTTTCCCATACTAGACGGGGTCGGCTACATGGATTCTTTGTTTCCACAGATCTCTATCGTGTGCCATGTTAGCAGTTAACTCCCAATAAGCTAGATCATTCTTTATTGTTTCTTTCCAACACCTTTGTGGTCGTCCTCTACCTCTTTTAATACTTTCCAAATTTAGTTTTTCTAACCTCCTTACAGGTTCTTCTTTTGATCTTCTTTCTATATGTCCAAACCATCTTAAACGATGTTCTCTCATTTTATCCTCTATTGGTGCCACTCCTAATTTGTTTCTAATAACCTCATTATGTATACGGTCTTTTCTTGTATGACCACTCATCCATCTCAACATCTTCATTTCTGTCACAGACATCTTTTGTACATGTTGATGATTAACTGCCCAACACTCAGAACCATAAAACATGGCAGGCCTAACTGCTGCTCTATAATATTTACCTTTTAATTTTAATGGTATCTTCTTATCACAAAGAATACCTGATGCTCCTCTCCATTTTAACCAACCAGCATTAATTCTATGTGTAACATCTCCATCAATTCTTCCATCACTTTGAAAAATTGACCCTAGGTATTTAAAACTTTCCTTTTGGGGAATGCAATGTGTGCCAATTTTAATTTCTACGTCCTCTGAAGTAGCCAAATGATCAAACTTACATTCCATATATTCTGTCTTTGTTCTACTAAGTCGGAGGCCTTTGTTTTCTAATGTTTCTCTCCATAGTTCCAATTTTCTATTAACTTTTTCCTTAGACTCCTCCACTAATACAATGTCATCTGCAAATAACATACACCAAGGTACTTCATCTTGAATATGTTTTGTTAACTCATCCATCACCATTATAAATAAGTATGGACTTAAAGTTGATCCTTGATGTAACCCAATATTAACTTCAAAGAAGTCTGTCGTTCCTTCATGAGTCCTCACACATGTTTTTGCACCATCGTACATGTCTCTTATAAGGTTAATATATGTCAATGGGATACCTCTTTTTCCAAAGTTCTCCAAAGAACCTCCCTCGGTACCCTATCATAAGCTTTTTCTAGATCAATAAATATCATGTGAAGGTCTTTCTTTTTTGCTCTAAAATGTTCCATAAGACGTCTCAAAAGGTGAATCGCTTCAATAGTAGATCTACCTGGCATAAATCCAAATTGGTTCTCTGTTGTACTTGATACTTGTCTTAACCTACGTTCGATAATTCTTTCCCATAATTTCATAGTATGACTCATTAACTTGATACCTCGATAATTCGCACAATTTTGAATGTCTCCCTTGTTCTTATATACGGGTATAAGTGTACTTGCTCTCCATTCCTCGGGCATCTTTTGGTTTTTCCATATTTCATTAAATAGTCTTGTGAGCCAAGTGATTCCTATTTCTCCTAGTATTTTCCAAACTTCTATAAGAATATTATCTGGTCCTACCGATTTACTACTCTTCATATGTTTAAGAGCCTCTTTGACTTCATTCTTTTGAATACGTCGGTAGAAATTGTGGTTTATATACTTTTCTGACTTGGCTAAATCTCCTAAACTAATACTAACATCTTTATTTTCATTAAAAAGATTATAAAAATAGTTTTTCCATCTATTTCTTATATCATCATTTGCCACTAGAATTTTTTCATCCTCGTCTTTTATGCATCTAACATAATTAAGATCTTTAGTTTTCTTATCTCTAGCCCTAGCTATCCTAAAAATATCTCTTTCACCCTCTTTTGAGTTTAGTTTTTTATATAAGTCCTCCCAAATCTTAGCTTTTGCTTCACTAACGGCCTTTTTTGCTTCCTTCTTTGCTTTCTTATAAGCTTCTAAAGTTTCACTAGTTTTCTTAGCATAATGTAATTTGTAACATGCCCTCTTTGCCTTGATTTTGTTTTGTACTACTTCACTCCACCACCAAGCTTCTTTTTGTGCCGGTACACCTCCCTTAGATACCCCTAACACATCTTCGCCACTTTCCTAATATGTATAGCCATATTATTCCACATATCAGAGGGTGTGCCAACATAATTCCAAACATCTCCTTGAAGGACTTTTTGTTTAAATATATCTTCTTTCTCGCTTTTGAGGTTCCACCATTTAGTCCGAATAGCTCGATGCACTCTTTTCTTCTTTGTCCATTTTTTTATTTGTAAATCCATAACTAAAAGTCGATGTTGGGTGGTTAAGTTTTCTCCTGGAATTACCTTACAATCTTTACAACACGCTCTATCTTTTTTTCTACAAATAAAGTAATCAATTTGTGTTTGTGATAAGCCACTCTTATAAGTAATTAAATGTTCATCTCGTTTTTTGAAGATTGTATTGACTATAAAGAGATCAAATGACATAGCAAAATTTAAAATCTCCCTACCTTCCTCGTTTATATCCCCATAACCTAAGTTTCCATGAATCCCTTGATATCCTAATGCCTCTTTACCGACATGTCCATTTAAATCTCCTCCTAAACAAATCATCTCCCTTTGTGGAATCTTTTGAAACACCTTATCTAACTCTTCCCAAAAAACTGTCTTTATACTATCTTCTAGTCCTATTTGGGGTGCATAAGCACAAACTATATTCAAAACCTCTATTCCTAACACTAATTTCAATGTCATGATTCGGTCACCAAACCATTGCCATGAATAAAATTCTTGAAATATCATAACTAAATAATTACCAGTTTACCATAACATAATCACCAAGAAATTTTTACTCGGTCACATTTGTAATAAAAATACACTAGTCTGGCGTCATAATGTATCTAAAGGGTCGTTTAACTAACTAAACTCCAAACATATCACTGCAAATTAAACAAATGCAGAGATGAAATTGTCAAAAGGTTCATGTTCAATTATTGATCATTCTACTTCACAAATTTGTTCATGTTCAATTTTTATATTTTTCTTTTATAAGGTCAATAGTTTCATAAGAAAAACCATCTATCGTAAGTTCTCCTGAGAAAAGTTCACTGACATCTTTATGTGGAAAATACTAAGATAATGGACATGCCTCAGATCAAAGTTGATACAGAAAAGAAGATTCCGTATTAAGGCAAAACATTCACCAGAATGAGTATAAAATCCTAAGCCGAGGTATTTGATTATCAAAGAGATTTGCGGCTATCTATCCACTAGATATTCACAACAATAATTGATGGTACAAGTTAGTTATCCTTCAGAGGAACAAGCAATCATGATGGTCCTATGCATAGAAGGCATTTCTATTATCAGATAAATAATGGCATAGCAGCTTTTGGGGACACCGTACCTATTAGAATCTCATACAAACATATCTACCTTAAAGTGCAGGTAGAAAATACAGATGGCTTTTGTTTCAAATTGATAGTTATTGATGCAACTTTGAATTGACAATCACATATTGCTGACGTACCCAAAAGAAACAAAAAGTAGGCAATCAATTAGTGTACTCCTGTCAACTGATTAAGACCAAGAAACTGAACATATCAAGAATTTGGTTTTGAGTATTCTACTACAAGTTGGAAAGGAGGAGTAGGAAACAAAAAGGACACCTTGAATGAATAGAAACTTGTATTAAAGGGAAAGTAAACAAAAAGCTGGAACATGTGTCATCTGTTGGAAAATGCAAAATTTAAAATCAAGATTTTTTTATTAGTGTTTTGTTTTAATAAATGTGAAGCTAGGTCAGTGAGAAAGTGACGAATGTTTTGATAAACAAAGAGAGATTAAAAAGTACAGCCTTTTCATGGTGATGATCTCCCTTTTAAGAGTATTAATACGATCATCCAATTTATCACTAGCTGCAACAATAGCAAGTGTAGTTGTTTAGATTTTGCTGGAAAGCGCACATCAAATATTTTCCCTGTTAGGGCTCAACGGGAAGATTCCATAAAGAGAACATGATAAAGGTAGCACTTCCCTTCCACAAGAAACAGCTGTTACATGTTAGGCACAGTCCTAGGGATAAAATGATGACCATTTCAATTTATCATAGACGATTACTCGCATTTATTGAACTTGAAAAATTCTGGTGAATAAACCATAGATTTACATGAACCAATCATGGACATCGTGGACACCATGGAAAAAAATATCAACTACCCAACAATATGCTGAAATAGTGAAGCCAAAAATGCTTAAAATTCAGTAGCCACACCGTTGGAGCCTTTAATCTGTATTTATGTTTCTAGCAAAATTTGCCAACATAATAATGGCCTTTCCTCTTCAAGAAACTCACCAAGCAGAGAAATGGAGATTGTTATTAATGCTTCCAGCTTCAAGGTACTCAGTAATTCAATTACCCAAAAGAGTGAAGACATAAAACAATAATATAGATTTTCATCTAAAGCAATGTATTTATGAGCAGATGCCAAAGGTTTGTGAAAGAAACAAGAAAAGGTAAAAGATGAACACGTATTTCTCAAAATTTATTCATGTATGTATCTCGCCAGAAAAGTCTGAAAAATTAAAGATGGATGATTTAACTAGTGATGCCACAGTTGACCCAAAGCACTAACCTTGCTGAACTTTGTTTAACCTGATCCATAGTCTGAGCTGTTACCAAACAATCTATACTCATCCCAAAGTGTACGTTTAATCACCACATAAGCTTCAATCTCGAACACCTAGAAAACCACAAATTACTTGGAGCGGTTTTGGGTAGAAGATACAACAATACCACATGCACCAAATGATTCAAGGCTTTCAAGCAAATTAAATCAGGTCTCCTAAAGGAGAAGAGAAACTAATATGTAAAGGCATGCAAAAAGGCACTCAAAGCATATATATGGCACATAGTGTTTGCAGATACATGTTAACGTACACGCCTATGCACGTTGACATTCCACCAGTATCACACCTGTATCAGTATGGTAATGATATGACATAAGATGATCAAGTGCGACAAATAAGTGTCAGGATTGACACTAACCCATTTTGGTCTAACTTTGGACCCACAGCAACATAACTTTTTTTATCTAGAATCAAATCAATATAGAATCACTTTTCTTTTAGGTTACTCAGACATTGGTAAAGCCAGCCTCAAGTAACACACATCACACATGAAGCATGCCTGTTTGGATATACTAATACTTGCATATAAAGTGTCATCAAAATGAGTACTTTTTGTGGTAAACACCTCATGTTTATCCTGTTCTAAGTAGATTATTTCCATCAAGCTCCAACAAGAATTAGCATTGAGTATCCATTTTGAATGAGCATTTCCAATTTCCTTCTCTCTTTCCAAAAACATGGATTTAGCATTTATATGGATCTGCAATTCCCATAAGACCTTTAAGAACCGATGAATATCTTGCAATTGGAGCAGGCAGATCTGTTTCCTTCAGATGTTATTCTTCAACAAATTGTCCACCATAATTCAGACTTTATCCACCAAGTATGCGTCATTGCAAGTTGTAATGGCTTTACTTGTGGTAAATATAGTTAATCCAGCAACTTCTCATTACATTGCCTTGTTGATAGCGGAAGAAAATAATAAATGACAAACGAAAAGAAACAAGCAATAAGAAGCCTTGCCTGTAGCTCAATGTTTTCCATGCAAGAGGCCTTCTACATTAAGCACTGAAGGTAGAAAGTCTATTAATGAGGAACAGGGAGACAGAACAAGAGGAAAAAATTCCTAACCAAGATAATGATGAACCAACAGGGGAGGAACTAAATGTGTTCAACTGATCTGAGCTGAACATAGTCTCCATGTCATGTGATGGAATTTTTTGGCCAATAATAGGATCGCATACTGAGGTGTACAATGTCTTAAATTAAAATCATGCATAAGAATGGTCATGAGTCATTGTAAAAGGCAAACATGCATATGCTTCAATTACCTCAACAAGCAATTTACCTCTGCCTTGTTGAATACCTGACAGAAAAGCATAGTACTATAGGAATTAGAAAGTTGATCTTCCGCCATGGATTTCTCCAAGTCGTACTTCTAACCAGTTAACAACACTTCCTCAAACGGTGGGTGGGACACTAAATGCTACGTATAGATTTGATATCTACCAGACATATTCGCACCACATACTAAGATGTGAACCATTCCATCATGCTTTGAAAATCTCTAAGGGCAGGGACTTGGTTGTTCATGTTTCGAACAAATGGCACATACCCTAAATTGGCTCGCTAATGATGCTTTTGTGCAAAATATAAACATCCATATCAACACTCAAGGCGAGTAATTCACATGGCTGAAGCATGAAAGTGGAAAACATTATAAACGACCACAGGTGACAGATCCTATATACATCTTGGGCTCTACCATTATCTGCTACCACAATCAATTAAACCCATTAAGAAATCGGATTCCTAATTAGGTGCAAATATTCATACGAATAGAACATCAGAACAGATAGCATGCATGAATTCAAAATCAATAACCACGAAAAGTAAATGAGACCAAACATACAATCAAAGAAAAAAAGCAAGAAATTAGGGCTAGAATCTATGAATCTTACTTCCCCCAGGGCAGATCCCTTCTCCCATAAGAACTAATCTTGAAAGAGAACGTTTCAGTTCTGCCAACAACGTGGAAAAAGAAGACTAACAACCGAAGAACAAGTCAAATCAACGCGAGAACGTCGGAAACATAAAACCCCGCCAATCTAGAAAAAAAACAGTTCTTAAAACACCCAAAAACCAAACCATGAAAAGTTTCGTAGTTTTCAAAAACAATTCCTTACTTGAGGAAGAGAAAAAGGCATTGAAAGGTAAAACAGCAAAAAACAAGAGATACCCACAAAGGATTAGATCTAAACAAATAAAGCGAAATGATTAATCAGTGGACGTGAGGACATCAGAAGAAGTAAGGTGTTGAAAGGTAAAACAGCAAAAAACCAAGAGATTCCCACAAAGGATTAGATCGGAACAGAGGAAAGGAAATGATTGATCAGTGGATTTGATGACTTAAAAGGAAGGTAAATCTCAACAAGGACCGGCTAGAGGGTGCACATTTAAGTCAACTGGCTATAAGGAATAATCTAATAGTCAGATTAGTGCACGAAAGAGGCAAGACCTTTTTTCTGGATGAGACCAGCGGGTGTGAGGGGGAAAAGTGGCAGCGGCCTCTTGAGGTTGCTTGTTTTCTTCAATTCAGTGTGCTGTTAACTAACTGCATCTCCTAATTTCCGGCCCACTGAAAACAAATGGCCAATATACTTTTAATATGTTATCACCAACTAGAGATATTTTCAACAGTTTTAAAGCTTTTATACATCTGTACTGTTCCCGGATGAACATATCGTTGTTCTACCGATATGAACGTTTATACAATCTCAATATAACGTTTGTAACTTCAATATTCTTGCAAGTTTGATGTTTCGCATGTCTGTATAAGTTACTTTGCAGTGCAGCAATCTTTAAAATACCTTTGTTTTTTTTAGAACGCGTATATGCTAGTTGCATTATGGGTTAGTCCATGCTAGCCATTTTCATTTATCCAATTTCAAGGTCAACAACTAGTGGTAGAAAAATTGACAGCAAGGCAAGTTTTAAACACGCAAAGTTAGTATTTTAGAGTAATAAAAATTTTGATAAAGATGTTACACGTGGAATTTGCTAGTTAAAATATATACTGGATAATGTATTTTATGCAACAAGAAGAATACAACAACAAGTAAGCCTTTTCTCATACTAAACTGGGTCGACTACCTAGATTCTTTGTTTCCACATAGCCCTATCTTGTGTCGTGTTAGCAGTTAACTCAACATAAGCTAATTCATTCTTAATTGTTTCTTTCTAACACTTTTGTGGTTATCTTCAACCTCTTTTAATATTTTTAAAATCTAGTTTTTCATACCTTCTAAAAGGCACTTTTTTATCTTTTTTCTACATGTCCAAACTATCTTAAACCATATTATCTTATTTTATCCACCATTGGTGTCACTCCCAATTTGTTTTTAATAACCTCATTATGTATATGGTCTTTTCTTATATAACCACTCGTCAATCTCCACATCATTTCTACCACAAACATCTTTTGTACATGTTAATTACCTGCCCAACAATCAAAACCATAAAATATAATAGGTCTAATTGATGCTCTATAATACTTACCTTTTAACTTTAATAGTATATTCTTGTTATAAAGAATATCTTATGCTCCTCTTCATTTTAACCAACATACATTAATTTTATGCATAACATCTCCATCAGTTCTTCCATCACTCTGAAAAATTGATCGTAGGTATTTAACACTTTCCTTTTGAGGGATTCAATGCGTGTCAATTTTAATTTCTATATCCTATAAAGTAACCGAATGATCAAACTTATATTCCATATATTTTGTCTTTATTCTACTAAGTCGGAAGCCTTTACTTTCTAATATTTTTCTCCATAGTTCTAATTTTCTATTAACTTTTTTGAGACTCCTCCACTAACACAATGTCATCTGTAAATAACATACACCAAGGTACTTCATCTTGAATATGTTTTGTTAACTCATCAATTACCATTATAAATAAGTATGGACTTAAAGTCAATCATTGATGTAATCCAATATTAACTTCAAAGAAGTTTGTCGTTCCTTCATTAATCTTAACACATGTTTTTGCACCATCATACATGTCTCTTACAAGATTTATGTATGCCAAAGGGATACCTCTTTTTTTCTAAGGTTTCCCAAAGAACATTATATGGTACTCTATCATAAAATTTTTCTAGATCAATAAATATAATGTAAAGGTCTTTCTTTTTTGCTCCAAAATATTTCATAAGACATCCCAAAAGGTGAATCACTTCAATAGTAAATCTGCCTGGTATGAATCCAAATTAGTTGTCTCTTGTATTTCATATTTCTTTTAAACTACTTTTGATAATTATTTCTCATAATTTCATAGTATGACTCATTAACTTGATACCCCGATAATTCGGACAATTTTGAATAACTCTTTTGTTCTTGTATATGGTTATAAATGTACTCGCTCTCTATTCCTCGGGTATCTTTTGGCTTCTCCATATTTTATTAAATAGTCTTATGAGCCAAGTGATTCTTGCCTCTCTTAGGATTTTCTAAACTTCTATAGAAATATTGTCTAGACCTACATATTTATCGCTCTTTATATGTTTAAGAGTCTTTTTGACTTTATTCTTTTGAATACGTTGGTAGAAATTATGGTTTATATACTTTTCTGATTTAGCTAACTCTTCTAAGCTAGTAATAACAACTTTATTTTCATTAAAAAGCTTATAAAAATAGTTTTTTCATCTAGTTTTTATATCATCATTTGCCACTAGAATTTTCTCATCCTCGTCTTTGATGTATTTAACAAAATTAAGATCTTTAGTTTTCTTATTTCTAGCACTAGTTATCTTAAAAATAACTCTTTCACCCTCTTTTGAGTTTAGTTTTTTATATGAGTCATCTCAAATTTTAGCTTTTGCTTTAATGATAACTTTCTTCACTTTTTTCTTTCTTTCTTATAAGCCTCTGAAGTTTCACTAGTCTTTTTAGAATAATGTAATTTGTAACATATCATCTTTGCCTTTATTTTATTTTGTACCACTTCACTCTACTACCAAGCTTCCTTTTGTGTTGATGGACCTCCCTTAGATTCACCTAACACATCTTTCGTCACTTTCCTAATATGTATAGTTATATTGTTCTACATATCACAAGGTATACCAATATAATTCCAAGCATCTCCTTGAAGGACTTTATGTTTAAATATATATTATTTCTCACTCTTGAAGTTTCACCATTTAGTATGAACATCTCAATGCACTCTTTTATTCTTTGTCCATTTTTTTACTTGTAAATCTATAACTAGAAGTCGATATTGAGTGGTTAAACTTTTTTCTACCATTATATTGCAATATTTATAAAATGATCTATTTTTTTCTACAAACAAAATAATCAATTTGTATTTGTGATAAGCCACTCTTACAAGTAATTAAATATTCATCTCATTTTCTGAAGATTGTATTGACTATAAAAAATATCAAATGCCATAACAAAATTTAAAATCTCTCTATCTTCCTCATTTATATCTCCAAACCAAAGTTTCTATTAATACCTTGATATATTAACACCTCTTTACTGACATGTCTATTTAAGTCTCCTCTTAAATAAGTAATTTTTTTTGAATTATCTAACTCCTCCCAAAAAACCGTCTTTATAAAGAAAGTAGATAAAAAGTCATTTTTTTATAAAAAAATTAGATGGTGAATACTTTAAAGCAAAGAAGAAAACATGACCGTGCTCTGCTTTTCAATTAAATGAGGTAAAATTGCATGGACTGCTAGGGGTAGCAAATCAGGTTCAACTTCACATCGGGTCAAAATCAGGTTGGCCCACCTGACTAATTTTTGTTCGGTCCATTTCCAAGACCAGGATCAGGTCGGACTACAACTATATACTGCATCATATAAATATATCTATCCATATGATATATATGTACATACACGCACACACATATACACATGTTTGTATAAATACTATAGATATATAACACGCGCATATGAACACAAAACCTATGTGCACATTTCGGGTTGGGTTCCTGTCCACTGGACCTGACCAGATTTTTGTTGGTAACTTTGGAATTTGTAGGAGCAAGGGCTGACGGGGAACAGGAGACAACGAAGGCTGCTTCTCGCGCAGTATACGCACCGTACAGTCGTCCTCACAGAATCCAATGGATCTCCATGACTACTCGTATATGTTCAGCAGTTAGTCCAAAGTACCCACCCTAGAATTCAAATTGACAGTTGGGTCCCTTTTGTCTCCGACCGGCAGACATGCCGGTCGTCCGATTGTGTTGAGAGCCAGTTTCCGGTGAGGTACCGGTCCAGCTAAAGCTGGTTTGAAACATTTGAAGCCAGGATGCATTCACACAGAGCACTGATAAGGCAGAGTCCCTTCTGGGAAAGAAAGGAGACTGGGAACCGGAGTACATTTCCTTGTTTCTCAGGTTCGTGCTTTTGAATCTCTTATCCACGGTAGGTTCCCTCGAGAAGATTCTTCGTCCTGGACTATCAATGCCACCATCGCTTTTGGTGGCAGACAGCCATTAGTAGTGGTGGTTCATTGTGAAAACGACCAATATGGGTGGCTGGCTATTGTTAGTGTAGAGATAGAAAGAATCAAGAGGGATCGTTCTGCAAGTTTTATTATGCATCAAAAGCAAAACTCACAACTGACATGAAACTATGATTTCATAGACTAATTTGAGAAAGACATTAGCATCATAAAGAAGATGTATCACAAGAATTAGATTCATGAGCTTGACACGAGGACCCAAACATCTCCTTTTCATCTCGCTATCTTAGTTCGTACAAAAATATAAGCATCAATTCCATATGAATCAAACATAATCATATTTTGATAACTATGATTATAAACTCATGTAGGTTTAAGTTTACGGTTCTAATACCGGAAGCCTAACACCATGAATCAAACTTACTCTGGTGAACCAAGAACATAGAGAGGAAACAAGAACCCTAGCATTAGGAGGGGGAGTCTCTTCCACAAGATGTAGGTGGCGAGTTCGATTCTTGGAGGAACTGCATGTGTCTGTGTGTGTTATTCTTTCATCTCTCTTTGTAAGAGAGAGGTAGAGAGAGATGTTTGTTATGCTTCCTCTTTGTAAGTAAGAGAGAGAGAGGTTGAAACGGTTCCCTCATAAATGATGTTTTGGATCGATACAGAGAATGCAGCGAGAGACCCAAATCGGTTCCGATGCATGTCGACCTGTTCGCGTCATGCACTCGAACACATCGTCATGGGTGTAGTTTGATGGTAAACCGTAAATAAACGGAAATATGAGCCTAATCAACTAACGAGCTAGACGACGAGCTGATCTCTTCGAGGGCCCCCTGGATAACACGTGGCGTTATATCATTGCGTTATCTCGATGCGAGACGCCTGAGAGTGCTTTTTAGAGCGTTCCCGCTGGTTTCGTCCCCACTCTGAATCAAAAGAACAAAAATCCTGACGGAGAGCGACGTTCTCCATTGATTATACTGGCGGCCTTTCTCCGGCGACCGTTCTATGATACTCTTCCTTTACCTCCCGATCTTGAATCCTTCACCGTCCGATCGCGATGATGACAACTCCCTGCGTGGATGCTCTCACCGTGCCGAAGGAGGGCTTCCTCCACCTCCCGCCCTACTCTCCCCGCAACTGGCTGAGCCCGGTTTCCTTTGTCGACGAGTCGCCGGGTCATTCTTCACGGGAAAATGAGGATACAAATGGCCCGGATAAGGATTTCGAGTTCCGGCTCGACGATCCGGTGGCGATGCTCCCGGCGGATGAGCTCTTCTCAGACGGAAAATTGATACCGTTGCAGATGTCACGCCCCCGGTTATCCGCATCGGTGTCTTCGCCAGTGCATATCCTTGAGCCTGCGGAGGTGGAGAAGCCTTCCAGGAGGTCGGAGATTGGAGTATCCGAGCTCTGTGCACTCTCACCCAAAGCGCCAAGGTGTTCGAGTGGGTGGAGGGAGCTTCTACGTCTGAAGAGATCACAGAATGCCAAGAACCCGGTAGATGTGGGACCGACGAAGACTCTAACAACAACGGCGACGATGAAAGCTCCGAAGTCGCTGAAGCAGTTGCTTCGTGGCGGATCCGACTCGAAAACTTGTGGGGGTGTGTCTTCTTCCCCGAGCTTCCCGCTTCTCCGCTCTGCTGCATCCGAGGGCGATTCTGAGACAGAATCGGCGTCTATATCGCTTTCTTCCTCCCGATTCTCCGTCTCATCGAGCTCATTCTCTTGTTCAGATCATGACGAGCCGCACAGGTTCTCGCTGGACTTAGAGAAGACGAGCTATAATCTTAACCCTCGAAAGGGCAACACTGGCTCCTATCTGCTCAACCGGCCCCTGCCCAGGCTCAGGGTGGCCGATAACAGTAACGGGAATGTCACAGTAAATGGCAGCGGACGGATCGGCCGTTGCCTCGTCCGTCAGACGCTGGAGTCCGGCACAATTCCGCCTCGAGGCGCCTCCTTGGATAGCCCGAGGATGAATTCGTCCGGCAAGATCGTGTTTCAGAGCCTCGGGCGAAGCTCGAGTAGCCCGAGCACCTTCAGTGGTGGGTTCAGAAATTGGAAAGATGCATATTACCGGCATCGGGATGTCTGGTGGGGAATGGAGCGCTCCTACTCCGCGAGCATTCGGGTGACGCCAGTCCTGAACGTTCCTGTTTGCACATTGAGGGCGTCCGGCTCGAAGGGCACTCTCTTCGGTTTGTTGTCAGCGCAGAAGAAGGAACCAGCGAGGTCGAGTAGATGCAGAAGGAATCGGGTTGATGCACGAATTTGATTGTTTGCGGGTAGCACATTTCTCTCTTCTGACCCATTCACCCCATTTTTAGCTTCTGCTTGCCGTTGTTATGTGGACAATTTGTTGTAAATATCCCCCTGTTTTTCATATGAATGCGTCGAGTTGTTCGATTATTGCGTTCTCCTTTTGTCCTATTGTTTAATTAAAGGGATCAAAGTCGTTGGAAGAAAATCATCTTGATATAATTGCTTTGAGGCAATTCGATGGAGTTTTATCTCTAAACTAGCATGTCTGATCAATGAATTGAAGGGGTATCTGGTGCAGCTTCGGAGGAGGAACCCGGAAACTATGAGACGTCGAAACTCTTAACCAGAGGCGCCATGTTGCTATGCTGAAATAGTTCTGCACGTAAGTCTGACTCCCCAGAACGTTCTTGACGATTAGCTCCTTATTGGTGTACTTTTCTTTATATTAATAATTTATCTTTCTGGATTATGGTTATTTACTTTCCCTTCCATTCAGGAATCTTATCCAAAGTTAAGTTCCGCCTTTCTGTTGTTTCACATGAAGGCGTACGTGCTCATTGACGGTCAAGTGGGATTTCCAGTCTGTCCTCATCTTTATCATAAGCTAACCTGGTTAGGGCTTGTCTTCTCCAAGATCTAGCAACATGCTGCCCCACATCCATAGGTCTCTCATCTCCGTTTGAAAATTGCATTTAGAGTTGGATTCGTGAGTCTTATCTCCCTGTAAATGATATATCCTTTGTTTCTTCACAAAAGAATCATTATCTTCGATTTATGCTTTATTTGCCCTTTTTTATCCACTGACACGGTTCACTTGTGTGTTTTCTTTGTGGGTGCCACGGTCACACGCACAATTGTTCTTTTCAAAGGCCATTGAGTGTACCCACATTTCATACAGATAGAAAAATGTAATTTTATAGCTTATCAAATGCTCTAGTTGTGATATCTCATGATGTTGGTTTGCTACAGTAGTAAAAACCCATTTAAGTGAGCATCTATCTGCATATAAAAACCGTGCACAGCTTTATTCACAGTTCACAGTACAATGCTACAATGGAACAAGTTGGGATATGGAAGTATGTTTCATAACAAGATAGCCGATGATATAATTGGTTTTTGTACAGAGGCGTGCCTGTGCACGCACTCTGTTAAAGTGGTAATCTGGTGTCTCTGTTATTATGTTTTGTTTATTTAGTCTCAAGAAAACTATTGCAAGTTCCAATTTTGTTCCCCTTTCTTTTCGAATTTAAATGTGGGCTCTGGGTACTTCCGCAGGCTTGATGCCTGTGATCCTACTATTCAAAATTTACGGGCAAATCGACTCGTTCTATGACCATGTCCTAGGTCAAGTTGGTTTTTTTTGGTCTCTTTGCTTTTCTTTTGAATTGATCCTCCCTATGCTACATCTCACTAAAACCAAAACCAAGCCCCTTTCCTATGGTAAGCTGCCTTTGTTGTTTGCCGGTGGTCAATTGACCACGGTGCTCCATTTGTCTCAATAAGGAAAACTCTCTCTCTCTCTCTCTCTCTCTCTCTCTCTCTCTCTCTCTCCGTGTGTGTGTGCTGGATTCCTTTTCACTGTACTGTTAATTAACATGAGCAATTTCTCATTAGATACCGAATCTCATCTCGAATCAGTGAACCAGCACATGAACACCATGGTTCGAACCTTGTAAAATCAGACACTGTACACTTGGTCAAACCAGCATTAAATCCCCTGTTGGTATTAGGGATCAGCATCAGCTTGGTCAAGTTGCCTGAGCTGTGCTGTGCCTGGGGACTTTCTCATTGGTAGCCGAGCCTAGAATCAATTGGACAAAGTGTTGTCTTGTCTTTGCTCCTCCTCTGGTTGGAACACTGCTGTGATAAATGCGGTGGGTGGACTTCCTGCGCAGTGGAGCTCAGCCACACCGAGTGGATGGATTCTCTTTGCGCCTGACCTAACCTGCAGCTGCAGTTCATCAGTCTGTGTCACAGCTGTCATCAATATTCAGACGATATGTTGATCTCTGTACCTTGTATGGACCATATGACCTGATCTATTTTGCCTTTGGTAAATAATAATAAGTCTTGATTTTTTCTTCATTCTCGATTCCTTTTGTACAGCTGAGTTCCTTTTAGCTGTTTGGTAGTTCTTTTCTTATGCCTGAGGCTGAATTCAAAAGTTTCTCCTGTTCTCCATGGTCTCTCTCTCTCTCTATATATATATAATATCTGATAAGATAGCAGAAACCAATCTTATTGTTGAGTTTGTTTTTGATAGACTATTGTTGATTTTGTATGATGTGACCGTGGACATTCGAAAAATACATTCATAAAGAGTTAATGCTTCTGCTATTTACCATTTTTGGAAGCGTACAACCAGAACAGCTACCAACACCATTTGGCTGAGTTTCAGGTACAAGTAGTCTGTCATATTCGTGTTGTGATTACCGTATCTTGTTCTGGGTATCTGCCCTTGTTTCGGGATTTGATAATCTTTTAACCCTCATGCCTCCTAGGCCGCTGTTTATATTGTTATAAAATATACGGTTTTTTACATGTCTTGGCCAGACATTTCAGGCCCATTTAAGGAGCAGGACCATGGCCTGAGTCCGCAGGCTAGATGATATACACACATATATATACACACACACACGTATATATATATATATATATATATATATATATATACATGTATGAACACATAATAAAACTATACATGTATATGTATATGCACACAAAAGTATGTAATAACAAACTATACATATATACATATACATGCATATATATATAATATATATAGAGAGAGACGACCTCTCTTCTAAACTTCACTTTATGATTATATGAAAGACACTTATCATTTTGCCCGTTCACATCAACACAAACTTAAATAACATTTAAAACACATGATATGTCATCACCATCTCTCCTTACATGAGAGGATATCTAACATCTCCCATTCTCTCTCTCTCTCTCTCTATATATATATATATATATATATATATATATATATATACACAAATGAACCTAGCCTTGTGGACTGGGCCAGCATTTTAGAAGTCCCAGCCTACCCAATCCCTTATTGACATCTCTACTTCTAATATATGGAAAGAATATATTATCAATGTTGTCTTGATGAATACGTTTAAGTAAAGAAGGCGATGAAATGAGACAAACTATGAAACACCTGTCATGTTGAAGGAAATATCAGCGGAAAATTAACTTAAAACTATTCTTACAAAAATAATGAAAAAACTAAAAAGAAAAAGAGTTGATAATGTGACTTTTTTCTTGATCAATTAAACTAATATTTATAAGATGATTTCCAACAACTTTACCACGTTCCATCGATTTTTTGGTATCAACAAATATTTATGATTCTACTAGGAAACCCTATTAAGAAGGATTCTACCTGCTCAACTGATCATTGCTAGTTCCTCCCAAGAAGCTCGTTGGTTATTATCTCGTGCCTTGTGCTGGCAAACGAGCTGAACAAACATAAACACCCTACGGTTTAGTTGCTTGGTGTAGGCAATGTTGCCAAACGCGGATTGCTTTTCACATTGTTTGACGAAATGAATTGATTTATGCAATTCAGAAGTAAAATTTTCTTAAAAAACTAAATAACAAATTAAATATTTTAAATGAAAAAATTTGAAATTCATCGAGTTCACTTGATTCTGGATTTGGATTTCTTGGGCTCCCTTTCCACTGCTTACCCCCTCTCGAAGGGTCGGTGAGTTCATGAGTTGCTGCCATTGATACTAATACACCGATTGATTTGAAGGTGAACCTATATGATTAAGGTGAACTACATTATTCGTCGTCGTTACCATCACAAAATATCATATGAATTGCATATGGATGCTCCCTTTCCATCATCTTCACCACTGCCATCAGCTGTTATGATTAGGGATGCCAGTAAGGCAGGCCAAGGACGGGTAAACCTATACTTAAACCTGTCCAGTTCGAACCTGCCCCGGTAGGTTGACCCAGAACCAGATCAGCCGTGGAACTGACCACAACCAGATCAAAGAGAACTAGAACCAGGACCAAACCAAAACTGTGGAACCCTTCAATTTGGTTCAGTTCCTACCTAGAAGAAAACCAACAGAACAAGACCAGGAACTGGTGGTTCCAAGGCTATTTTCGTTAAAGTTTTTAAAATTTTAATGTAGTTTTTACTTTTTAACACCAGATGCAGAACCGGAAGTGGACTGGTTCGGTTCCATTTCTTGGTTTTGGTGGAATCAGAATTCAGAACCAACAACCCCAGTTTCCCTCAACCCCAACGTGAACACCCTCATTTGGGTTGGATTGGGTCCGGTCCCGTCCTCTATTACAAGCAGCATGATCCGCACCAAAAGTAACTTCATCCAGATGCTGGGCGCCTCGGTTCTTTTTCTTACTTGTACCGTAAACTTAACACATCGCATATCCTGGAAACTTCTTGGTTGCCCTTGTCATCCAACAGAAAACATCCGGCTTTTCCTCATTCATTTTATAAATTAGCAACCGAGGATCGAACTCCTGTCCTTCCTAAGCTTCATGTCCTTTTAAGTTGAAAGTCAATTTGCTGAAGTTTTCTCAAAATATGGCGATCAAGCTGCTTTTAAAACTGACATTGGACTTAGTCAGTGATAAAAACAGATTCCCAATATCATTTTGTTTAATGACTAAAACCATCATCAACAAGTACAAATGATGGATGTATTACATGTTCAACTTCCGGTTGTCTTCCCGGCGTCCTCTGCAACCTTACTATTTCCTTATGTCAAGTACACAGCAGTAGAAGGTCGTCTATCTATGAAGAAGAACAGATATGAACAGGTATGAATTTGCTTTTGAGGTTTCGTTACAATAGCATTTTTTTGAGAGGGTTTCACTTCACGTATATTTTCTCTATTTATAGAGCAACGCCTTCTCGTGAACCCCTCGGATTCTCTACTAGGCTTTCCTCTCTTAGAGCCTTTATCCGGTCGGTTATGGATGAACACCATAATTAACCAGTTGTTACAACCTATTTCCCACAACCTTTCCACAGATAACGGTTGGATGACCAGTTCAATCATTTCTGTGCTAGGGTTATCGAGAATGGCCACTTTATCTTCACATCTCCCACTTCGTCATTTAAGCCAAATTAACTGACATACTGGTTTTCCTCCCACTTTTCTTGGGTTTTCCTAGTAATGTTATGTCATGATTGTTATTGCAATCATTACCCATTATGTAGTTTTTTTACCTACACAACAATTAGATATATCTCTAACCCATGTTTGTAACATATTTGAGAAAAGATCCTCTGTTATGCCTTTAGTCAAGGGGTCTGCAAACATATCATGAGTTGGTATTTATGCGAAGAATATTTTTTTTCGCATAACCATATCATGAACATAGTGATATTTAACCATTATATGCTTGCCTTTGGAGTTATCACCTCCACTCTTGATTAGAGTAATTGTTGCATTATTGTTACAATAAATGATAACTGACTCGTTATCTATCTCTAGCTCCAAATCTCGTATGAAGCGGCTTATCCAGACGATGTCTATTGCCACTATACTATTAGATTTTATCAATTAATCATTGAAGAAATAATCAAACACTTCATTATGCAAATAAAGCAGAATCGGCTCCTGCAGTTGGCAGTCGACTGCTTCTTGTTTCTTCTTTTATTTCTTGTTCTGTTTCAATCTTAATTATAAAACTTCCCCTCAAGTTGGGTGGTATCAATCTTAATCATAACTTGAAAGCTTGGATCTTAGGTTCTCAGGAAGAATCTCTTGGTGTAGCACAGAGCTTTAGTCAAAATATGATGTTCGATGACATGAGGGAATGATCAGTCGATTACCTCAATCATCAATTTTTTCTTTTATGATGTATCGGTCAATCTCTACATGTTTAGTTACGTATCATGATGAACAAGGTTTTTAGTAATAATAATAGCGACTTTGTTGTCACAAAAAAATACTTTCATAGTATGGTTTGAAGAAATACAGGAGTTCCTTGAGTATCCTTTGCAACCATATTCCTTCATAAATATCATGGGCTATGAGCCATACGAACTTCGCTTCATAGCCTACTTTCAGATAGGCTTGCAACTTGTAGATTGATTCTTGCTTCTCTTAGTGACCAAGTTACCCCACACATATGTGAAACATGCTCGAGATTAGTGGTTTACGGTGGGTTACTAATTGAATCAAAGATGCCAGGTCAATGCATAGAATCCATACTTCAACATTTCTATTGGGATTCTTTTTTAACAGAGTCCTTTCCCGGGAGTCTTTTTGAGATCTTGAAGAATTCTATTTCAAGCCTTCATATGATTCTTAGTAGGATTGTTCATAAAGTGACTTACCATACTTACGCAGATGCAATATCTAGTCTAGTATGAATTAAATAAATTAATTTCCTACCAATCTCTAGTTGATGTCGATTGGTTGAAGGACTTTATTGTTCATTGCTCCAATTTATCATGTTGGTTCAATTGGAGTGTCTACGGGCTTGCATCCTAGCATACCCGTTTCCCTTGAGAAGGTCAGTGTATATTTCCTTTGAGACATAGAAGATTCCATCTTGAGTAGGCCAACTTCCATCTAAGGAAGTGCCCAAGGAAAGGCAACCTCCCAAGTCCTTGACTTCGAACTCCTTTGCCAAAGAGCTCTTGAGATGTTCTATCTCTTCATGATCATCATCCTGTGATTATGATGTCATCTACATAGACTATGAATACAAGCTATTTTCCTTCCTGTAGAGTGTTTGATAAACAGAGGGTATGATCTATACGGCCTTTGGATATATCCAAATGTATTAGTCTTCCACTGAATCTAGGTCTATCAAACCAAGCACGGGATTGTGCTTCAAGACCATATAAGTGACTTCTTCAAGTCTTGCACACCTTGTTGGAAGTTTCGGTTTTCCAATCCAGGGAGGAATTTTCATATAGTCTTCTCCTCTAATTCACCATTGAGAAATGCATTTTTAATATCTAGTTGGTGTAGAGTTCCCATTCCATAGTTGCTTGCCGCAAGGAGAGGATAATTGATAGATTGAGAGCCATTTTTGCCACTATGGTAAATGTTTCCTCATAATCGAGCTACCCAATTTCTAATGCTTGTGTATTTAATTGTATATACCCACTTGCATGAGACTGCTTTTCTGTCTTCTAGTAAATCGCTGAGTTCCCAAGTTTGATTCTTTTCTAATGCTTGAATTTTGGACTTCATAGCATCAACCCATTCCTTATTCTTAGATGCTTCGAAGTAGTTTTTCAAATTTTGATATACTTCTGCCTTTTGCACAAAATTATAATAACCTTTTGATAATCGATTATACAAAATAAATTGGGAAATTGGGTACTTACAGCATGATCTCTTTCCTTTTCTGAGTGCAATAGGAATATCCGAGTCTTCTAAGTTTTGATCTCCTGTTGTCTCTATATTTTCACTTGAATCAGATGTTATTTCTCCCCCTTGATTCATAGGAACTGTTTGTTTATACCCAAATATATTTCTCGCTTTCTTCTGAGGGTTGATCTGTCTTCACAAGAGACTTTTCTTCTTTTGATCCTTCACTTGTACTAATCCTCGGTAGAACAACTGTTTCTTCAAAAATAGAGTTAGATGCATCATTTGAATGACTGTAATATGGAGTCGTTTCAAAAAAAGTTACATCCATAGAAATATACTTTCTATGAGAATTAGGATCATAGCAAATATACCCTTTCTTTTCACAGAAATATCTAACAAAGATACATTTTATCGCCCTTAGATCAAGCTTATCTTTGAAATGTTCATGAACATGTACATAACAGACACATCCAAATATTCTAGGAGTAAGATGAAACGGATTATCTTCTGGTTTAATCATCTTGAATGGGGACCTCCCTGCAAGAGTTACAGTTGGAATTCGGTTCATGATATATACAACAGTAAGAATTGCTTCTGGCCAAAAAAAATTTAGAACATTGTGCTCAAGAAGTAAGGTTCTAGCAATTTCCAAAATATATATATTCTTTCTTTCTGCCACACCATTTTGCTGTGGAGTGTAAACACAAGAAATTTGATGGATAATGCTTTGAGCTTGAAGATATGGAAGAATCAGTAAGGGAAAATATTCTTTACATTATCATCACGCGAAGACATTTAATACCAACTAAACCTGATCAGAATCTAACTTCGTACTTGAAAATAGTAAAATAACTCGTATCATTCTTTCACATATGATAACCAAGTATATCTGAGAAACTCATCAATAAAAGTAACATAATACCTATATCCTAAAACAGAAGGAACATGACTGGACCCCAAACATCAAAATGAATTAAGATCAAAAGCGAGAATATAGTTCGACTACTGGGACACTACTAGGAAAAGATAATTCTAACATGTTAAGCTTCAAGTTGATACGACTCACACAATTCAAGTGTTTTCAACGTGAAAGATATGGACCATTTGCTTTGAACTTGTCCAGAACTCATTAACGCACCTGACACCTTCCACAATGAAACAGACTCAAGCGTAACTTCTAAGCACATACGGTGGAAGAGGAAGGTCAAGCAGAAGAGACTCCTCGTGATTCAGATCATCCGCCCAACGGTCCTGGGCTCCCGTACCCGCCTACCCGTATAAGAGTTAGGAATCGAAGACTAAAGGTTATGGAACAATTTAAAGTGCGAGTAATTGGGTTGATTGAAATTAAAATTAAAGTGCGGACAAACTGTGAACAAAACAAGACCGAATTTAAAGGTAAAGTGATGGTAGAGGTGAAGCTTGACCAATCACTAGCAGCCTCCGTGTCTTAGACCCACTCTACAAGAGTAATATTGTGGGGATGTTTTAGGTATGACAATTTAGAGAAAAGAGAAGGACACCGGCAAGTGATCAAAAGCACTGTAGTCTAAAATCCAGATCCAACAAGCATTGCAGTATTTCAGAGAGACAAACTCAGAGAATTGGGCTGCCAGTGAGCACTATCTGGCCAAAGAGGAAGAAGCTTGTTGAGTAGCTTCTGAACTGAAGATACTCTTGAGAATTTACCTATCGCGAGAGTAGATGATCCGTTTTGGACTCGATCCAGTGCTCACCAAATTCGGGTTCAAGAGACCGAGCTACATTGCGCTTTATTTGGGAGATCCATGTAGCTACATTGCGCTTTATTTGGGAATCCATGTGGGGGAATAACACCGATCTTGAAAGTGTGTCCATCTTGCTTTACAAAGTAAATGTGAAATAAAATCTGAATTGGTTTTAGTGGGAAGACCTGTCAATAAACCGATGAATTTATAATGACTGACTGTACAATCAAAAATCCCTTGACTCGAGGGATTTCAACCAGCTCTATTTAGCCTAGCCAGCCTATTCGGGACAAAGAAGCAACTCATATTCTAACAATGCAGCCCCTTTGCAACAAGCTTACAACATGTTTTGTCTTGACTACAAGAACAATTATTCTAATCATACAACTAACTGGATATACAAATAAATAAATTCACATATATTTCAACACCCCCTGCTCAGCGAATGTGAATAGGTATTCTTCATTCCCAGCTTAGACACTACTCTTTCAAAACCGCAGGCTACCAATCCTTTTGGTGAAAATATCCGCAAGTCTGTCCTTGTGAATGGTACATATGTGGAGTACAAATCAAACCACAATCAAGCTTTTCTTTGATATAGTGACTACACTTATTTTCTATTTATATCTTTGTTCATTCCAAAGTTCTCGTAATTCTTCATAGTACTCACTTACTGATCTAGTTCCTTGGCGGTACTTTCTTATTCTTTCAATTATCTCATATTCTCTTACTATATTCTTCTGTCTAGAGTATGCCTCTTTCAGTGCAGACCAAATTTCGGCAGTTGATTCCATATACATAAAAGTCTTGCTGATGGAGAGGTTCATAGATTGTATTAGCTATGAACTTACAAGGGCATCATCTTTATCCCATTGTTCGTAGTCGGCACTGCTTCCTTCTAGGAGTGATGAATCCTGTATGATAATAGAAGCTTTTCCCTTGGACCGTAATACAAGTTCGATAGATCGAGTCCACTCTCTATAATTCTTTCCATCTTGCCGAATATTTGTAACTTGGAATGGTTCTGATCTTTGTTCATTTTCATACACTGTTGGTATTGCCTCTTCTTTAAATCTCCCTTCCATTGTGATTTACTATAATTTGAACTTAGTTTCCTTTGCAACAGGTGAACCAAAAAATGTTGGAATTGCTATTGATATGATGACTTGTTGTATGCACAAAAAAATTAGACTGATTTTATAACAATCCTTTACTTGCAGATTATTGTTGATAGACTTGAACCTTGGATAGAATTAAGAAGAATCCAAGCCACGATGTTGATGCAGTAGAACATATTCAAGCCCTCCTTCTAGCGCCAGGCTGCTAGACTACCCAACGTTTGACAGAATCAGAAACAATTTAAGGACTGACCAACGTAGAACATATTCAAGGGTTGCTAGACTGCCCAACGTTTGATAGAATCAGAAACAATTCAAGATTGCTGCGACTAGTTAAACAACATTAACCTTTCTACAAAAGACAAAGAACTGCTGCGGCCAGAGATCACTTTTTCTTGATGCACGTTCTCTTTGTATGATTCACAAACAAGATTTCGAGACATCACACATGCTGCCGTCTGCCACAAAAGAAAAACTCTATGACGGTTGAATCTTACTTACTTCTGATCTTTTCAAGAGCTGATTGCTTCGGCTCACCACTTAAAAAACCTGTAGATGCTCTGGTACCATATTAGATTTTATCAATTAATCATTGAAGAAATAATCAAACACTGCATTATGCAATTAGAGTAGAATCGGCTTCTGCAGTTGACAACCAACTACTTCTTGTTTCTTCTTTTATTTCTTGTTCTGTTTCAACCCTAATTACAAAACAGAATTTATATTAATCCTATTCTAACTTAAAAGACAAAAAACCCCTACTAACAAGACATGATTCTCAATGGATCTGATCCGATCCATTAGGTCCAAACACTTAGACACTCACTTACATTTGAAATACATAAACTTTTAAACAAAAAACTTAAAACACTACACTAACATATACAACAAGCAATATACTTAGATTTATGTGTATGCAATGCTATACAACCTTGTTCATTATATACTCAAGAAAGAATACCACCTCTAATTAAGAATATTTATTCTGAAGTTGATTTGTTGTCATATTTGCTCACAACAAAGTCCCATCTGAGTATCCTATCACTTTTAGTTCATCTTCTTTAAAACACAATTTCAAGTCTTTTATTCATTTGAGATATCTTAAAATCTTTTTAACAACTATCAAATGATGTCATAAAAAATTACTATATACTCACAAGACTAATAATGAAGTTGATATCAGGTCTTGTACATAGCATAATATACATCAAGCTACCCACAACTTATGTATAAGAAATGTTAGGCATATCATCTCCTTCATCAGGATAATAACCTTACTTATTTTAACTCCTTTTGCAACAGGTTTTATAGCAGACTTGCATTCACCCATTTCAAACTTCTTGATGATATAATCAATATATCTCTCCTGACTTAAGCATAAGAGTTTAGATTCTCTATTTCGAGAAATCTTTATACCCAAGATATAAGATGCTTCCCTATATCCTTTGTTTCGAACATCGAGTTTAACCATGACTTAGTTTTGACAATCATCTCATTGTCATTCACAATTAATAATATGTCATCTATATATAATGATAAGATAAAAACGTGTCCCCCATTGTTCCAGATATATACAAGTGATCAAGCTCATTAGTCATAAACCCAAGTTAAATAATGACATTTTGAAAAGTCAAATACCATTGGCGAGGTAACTGTTTCAGCATATAGAGATTTTTCAACCTATATACTTAATCTTCTTAGCCTTCAACTATATATCCTTCAGGCTACTGCATATATATGATTTCATCTAAATCTCTGTTTAGAAAAGTTATCTTTATATCTAACTGATGTAAGTCAAAATCATAATATGCAGATATTGCTAGGATTATTCTAATGGATTCAAATTTCACAACAGGAAAATATGTCTAAACATGCTCTATCCCTTCTTTTTGCGAGAAATCCTTTGCAGCCAACCTCGCTTCAAACTTTTCGATTAAATCATCGACCTTATATTTCTTTTTTAGAACCCATTTACAACCTATGACTTTCCTTTCTTTTAGCAAATCAATCAGTTTTTAGACTTGATTTTTCTCAATGGATTCAATTTCCTTATCTATAGCTTTCTTCTCGTCCGTTACTTTTGATGAATTTATAGCTTGTTGATAAGTCAAGTTATCAGTCAACTCATCTAAATCCACCGAATTACACACTTCTTCTGAAAGATAAGTGTGACAATCCTTTAAATAGGATAATGTGATCCTATGCCTTTTATGTTCACTTAAAGTTTCGGTTGTTACATGAAGGTCAGTTTGAATGAGGATTGATCTAGATCTATTAGATCGTCAACAAACTCGTCATTATTTTCTAAGATGTCATTCTTAGTATATTCTAAGAATTAAAGATCTCTTTTCTCTATCAATCCATGATCCTTATGATAAAACCAATATCCCTTTAAACCTTTAGGATATCTGATGAATATACATCTTAATGACCTTTTGTCTAGCTTATTTCTAGACCGATCAATGATTTTTACATGAGCAATAGATCTCCACCTTTTGAGATGACATAGGTTGGATTTTCTTTCAAACCACATCTCATATAGTGTAGTGAATACAACCTTAGAGGATACTCTATTGATTATATATATTGATGTACTTACTACTTCTCACCAAAATACCCTTGGTAGAGAGATATCTATTTGTAATGAAGACGATGCTTCAATATAACAGAGGAAGGTTGATGAATATCATCTCGAAATATTACTCATAAAAGTCTTAGAAAAATTCTATAATAAAGTGTATGCAACAAAGACACAATATATTAAAAAAAAAAATATTATTTAACCACAAAAGGCTTGAGAATATGTTATACAATTATCGTATTTATAGGAGAAATTAAAAGAGGATAAGAAGAGAAGAGAAGAGAGAAGGGGGAAGAGCGGAGAAGAGGGAAAGGGGGGTTGGTCACAACAAGACCCCAACGATTACTTAACTAACCGTTCAGGGTTTGGGCCCAACGTCTAGTGGCAGGTAATGACTTGGTGAAGATATCTGTAAGTTGATACTCTGATTTTACAAACTGTAATATTAAATTATCTTGTAGATGCTTTTCATGAATGTAGTGACAGTCCATCTCGATATGCTTTGTATGCTCATGAAATGTATGATTGTTGGCTATATACATAACACTTTTGTTGTCCCAAAATATGATTGAAATAGCTTCCAATTGTATGCCCAAATCATGAAATAGTCGTCGCAACTAAGTTAGTTTAATAGTTGTGTTGACTATTGTATGATATTCAGCTTCGGGAGAGGAAACAGACACCTTTTGTTGTTTCTTGTATTTTCATGAGATGAGATAGTGATCAAGGAATATGGAGTAGCCGTTGGTAGAGTGTCTGTTATTCACATCACCACCCCAATCAACATGAGTATATGCGAACAACTGAGATAAAGAGGACGGTGATATAAATACTCCCTTGATTGAGGTTTGTCGAATATAATGAACAATCCTCATAACAACACTTATATGTACTAAGGTAGTCACATGTTGAACTGACTTACAATATTAACAACATGAGCAATATTTGGCCGTATTATGATAAGATAGGTGAGTGCTCCAACCATCTGTCTATAAGGTATATAATTAATCAAAAGTTTGCCATCAATTAGATGTATCTTCTGATTGATCATCTCAGATTATCAGGTGTCTCAACAACTTTATCATATGTAATTCCTTATCTAAAAATAATATCATTAGTAAACTTAGTTTGTGATAAAAAGAAATCTCTATCATCACGAGTTACCTCAATGCCAAGAAAATAAGAAAGTTAACCAAGATCATTCATTTTAAAAATATTACCAAGTCCTTGATTTTCTCGAATTATCACTACCTATAATAATCATATAATCGACGTAGAGCAAAAAAATAACAATACCTGTAGAGGACTTTCTTATAAACAAAGTTGTATCAGTATAATAGATAGTAAAACTGTAAAACCATGTAATGCTATGAATTCAGTCATTCTATCAAACCAAGCTTTGGAAGCTTGTTTGAAACCATATAAAGCTCTTTTGAGCTTTAAGACTTGGTTTCTATCAAGATTGAGACTAGGAAGAGTCTCAATATATACTTCTTCCTTCAACCAACCATTTAAAAAAGTATTTTTAACATCTAACTAATAGATATTATAATGATGAATGACACACAACTATAAGTATTCTAACAGTTGTTATTCTAGCCTTAAGAGCAAATGTTTCTTTATAATCAATTCCATATTCTTGTGAGTAACATTTGATGACTAATCTATATTTATAACTATCTAATGAACCATCACCATTAGTCCTAATTTTATAGACCCACTGACAACCTATAGTCTTTTTGTTTGATGGTTTAGAGATAACATCTCATGTTTGGCTCTATATGAAGCATCAAACTCTTCGTTCATTACATGTATCCAATCTTGTGATAACTGAGTTTCCTTAAAGATTCTAGGTTCCTTTATAGCTGAAATATTTGTTACCAATGCTCTATGCCTTGGTGAAAAGCTATCATAAGAGACAAACATTTTAGGAGGTCTAGAATCATGATTTGACCTTCTAGGAATAGGCATAGTTATCCTAATATAATGTTGATCAAAAGGTGTAACTTGATGTCTTCAAGTCATATATTCATCAATGTCATTTTCTATATGAATCACCTCTTTACCTAAAATATCATTCAAGAAGGAATATAAGAAGTCATAAAGAGAACTAACATCATCCATGCCTTTAAAACATATTTATTTTAAAAAAACTTGCATCTCGTGATATATAAAACTTATCATTTTTACAATCATAATACTTATACCCTTTTTAGTTATTCTATATCCTGAAAAATACATTTTATGGCATGAGAAGAAAGTTTATCATCTTTGTTAGTATAAACAAAATATTTACATCCAAACACACGAAGTTTAGAGTAATTAGGAGAAAGTTGAAAGAGCTTTTCTATAAGGAACATGTTTTATAAAACTTAAGATGACATTCAGTTAATTAGGTAAATATAAGTCATAATGGCTTAGGCTAAATTTTTTTTAGGAACACCATTAGATAATAACAATGTTCTTTTGGTTTCTAATATATAGCGATGTTTACGTTCTAAAATGCCATTTTGTTGGAAAGTTTTAGTGAAAGAAGTTTGATGCACAATCCCAAATTTGTCAAGATGATTTTTAAACTTTTTGGACATAAACTCTCCTATCGATTCGGATCTAAAAATCTTAATTTCAGAATCAAATTGATTTTTTACAAGATTGTGAAATATAACAAAATTTTGAAAAATATTAGACTTGACATTTAAAAGATATACCCATGTCTATCTAGTGAAATCATCTATAAAAATCACACAATAGAAAATCTCTCCTTTAGATAAAATAGATGTTGGTTCCCATACATCTGAGTGAAACAATTTTGTTGAGATACGTGTTTTGTTTGAAAAGGATAGATGTTGTATTTTGCCAAGTATATAATATTTACAAAAAAAGTTTTTAAAATTACTTATTCCAAGAGGGCATTTTGAATATTAAGATGTCTTAATCTTTTATGCCATGAAAGAGCATCACTAGTCAACATATTAGCATATCCTACTCTACGTAAGTAGTCCATAATATAAAGTCTGTCCTCCCTATAGCCACGACCAATCACCTTCTTCGAGAGTCGATCATTTATAATACATACCATGGATGAAAAAGTTATAACACAATTTTTATTTGAAATTTGGGATACCGAAAGTAAGTTCAAGTTTAGTTTTCGAACAACACTAATTTTGAAAACTTCAAAATTTTTGTTTTGCAAGTCACAAATTTTATCAACATTTAATTATGTTTCATCCACATTATAAACACATGATAAGGGTTTTCCAATGTATGATTTTAAAATATTTTTATTGCAAGTCATATGAAATGAGGCATCAAAATCAAGAATCTAAGAAACTGTACCTTGAACTTAGTTGAAGAGGAGCAAACTGCACCTATTCTTGTTTTATCTTTCATTTGAGCTTCAAATCTTTTTATCTTTTCTTCGTGGGCAATGAACTGTATCTTTTCATTTGGCTTGTTCTTCTACTAATGTCACATTTCTTTTCAATTTTTGACAATTTGGCCTTATATATATGACTTCTCTACAATGGTGACAAAAATGTCTTTTCTTTCTTCTTCACTTTTGAAATGAGGAGGTCGGTAAACCTTCATATTTGTTCTCGATTTTGATGCAGTCAAGGCAGTGTCTCTTTGAAGTCTAACTTTATTCATTCTTATTTTCGCCATTTGGAGATCGGTAAGAATCTCTTCTTAGTAGGGAAAAGTTTTCTATGGATGAGAGATGATCTTACCCCTTCAAATTCTTCTCGAAGACTTCTTAAAAATTGATATACAAAATCCTTATTATCTTCACATTGTCTCTCATGAAGACATTGTATACATTTCTTTTTCTAAACATATAATTAGTTCTACACATTAGAATATTCACCAAAAAAGTCATTTACCTCTTTATCTCCTTGTCTAAATGAGACCAATTTATCTCTTAATGTCATTCTATAAGTCATATCACTTTAAATATGAGATTTTTTAAAATATTTTCATGCTTCTTTGGTATTAGTGAAATTGATCAAGGTGTCCCTAGTATACTCTTTTACATTACTCATGAGCACCCACAAGATTGTTTTATGACCTCCTTCATATTTCTCTTTTTACTAAGTGTGGCATTAATAGAGGATTCTACCTTCGAACCACTTATATAGCTTCATAACATTTTGAAATATAAGTAATTTTCCATAGATTGGACCCATATATATGGACAAACCAAAAGATGCCCCAGGAATGGAGAGCAAGTACACTTATACCCATATATAAGAACAAGGGAGACATTCAAAATTGTACAAATTATCGAGGTATCAAGTTAATGAGCCATACTATGAAATCATGGGAAAGAATTATCGAACATAGGTTAAGACAAGTATCAAGTACAATAGAGAACCAATTTGGATTCATGCCAGGTAGATCGACTATTGAAGTGATTCACCTTTTGAGACGTCTTATGGAACATTTTAGAGCAAAAAAGAAACACCTTCACATGATATTTATTGATCTAGAAAAATCTTATGATAGGGTACCGAAGGAGGTTCTTTGAAGAACTTTGGAAAAAAGAGGTATCCCATTGACACATATTAACCTTATAAGAGACATGTATGATGGTACAAAAACATGTGTGAGGACTCATGAAGGAACGACAGACTTCTTTGAAGTTAATATTGGGTTACATCAAGGATCAACTTTAAATCCATACTTATGGTGATGGATGAGTTAACAAAACATATTCAAGATGAAGTACCTTGGTGTATGTTATTTACAGATGACATTGTATTAGTGGAGGAGTCTAAGGAAAAAGTTAATAGAAAATTTGAATTATGGAGGGAAACATTAGAAAGCAAAGGCCTCCGACTTAGTAGAACAAAGACAGAATATATGGAATGTAAGTTTGATCATTTGGTTACCTCAGAGGATATAGAAATTAAAATTGGCACATATTGTATCCCCAAAAGGAAAGTTTTAAATACCTAGGGTCAACTTTAGAGAGTGATGGAAGAATTGATGGAGATGTTACGCATATAATTAATGCTGGTTCTAAGTGATGGAGAGGAGCATCATGTATTCTTTGTGTTAAGAAGATACCATTAAAGTTAGAAGGTAAATACTATAGAGCATCAATTAGGCCTGCCATGTTTTATGGTTATAAGTGTTGGGCAGTTAACCATAAACATGTACAAAAGATGTTTGTGATAAAAATAAAGATGTTGAGATTGATGAGTGGTCATACAAGAAAAGACCATATACATAATGAGGTTATTAGAAACAAATTTGGAGTGTCACCAATAAAAGTGTTGGAAAGAAATAATAAAGAATGATCTAGCTTATTGTGCATTAACTGCTAACATGACACATGATAGGGCTATGTGGAAACAAAGAACTCATGTAGCCGACCCCGTCTACTATGAGAAAAGGCTTAGTTATTATTATTGTTTTATAGATTGAACCCATGTCTTATAGTTCAAGGGTGTTAGACGAAAGTTAAATAGTCTCTTATCATCTATTAAGAAAAAAAACTAAAGAGGTAAACTTATAAAATATAATCGATAGCTTCCTAAAGCAATGAATAATATTTTCATGATCGCAAAATGACTCTGATACCATATATTGAAGACACTGCTTTGATATAGCAGTGAAATGTTGATGAATATCATTTTGAAATATCACTTGCAAAAGCCTTGGAAAAAACTATAATAAAGTGTATGTAAAAAAGACACAATATATTAAAAAAAGAAATATTATTTAGTCACAAAAGGCTTAAGAATATGTTACACAGTTATTGTATTTATAGGAGAGGGTGATATAAATTAACAAGATAAAATTACTTACAAAATGAGGTAGATTAGAGACACACCATCCAATCTTCCTATTCATGCATAGAAGGCCACAGTAAGCTCTTGCATTTTCTCCCTTCTTATCTAACTATCCTAAACCCTAATATCTTATTTGTAAGTACATTTTAACTTTAAAGACTAATCTACCCCTACTACTAATGATGTATTACAAATAAAATAAAAGGAATAAAGTTAAAAGTCATATCCTCTTGGGATCCGAATTATATCTTTAACACTCCCCCTCAAGTTGGGTGAAAGATACTGTGAACATCCAACTTAAATAAATTGTCTTTGAGTTGTCGGCTGATAACTGTTTTGGTAAGAAAACAAACTCTTTGCATTTCAGAAGTAGAGGAAATAATATTCTTCAACTCTTATTTGAATTCTTTGTTAGAGATCTTCTCTCGAATAAAATGACAGTCGATCTCTACATGTTTAGTTCTCTCATGATAGACTGGATTAGAAGCTATCTGAATTGCTGTATTATTGTTATAATATAGAGGTATAAGTTGTGTGGAATGAAATCCCAACTCATAAATTAATGAAGAAACCCACTTTCCTTGGCATATAGCTTGAGCTGCAGCTCTGTGTGAGGAACAACTTCTTTCCATGTCCCTACTATGTAGTATTTCAACCTTGAAATTATACCACTAACCACCCTCTAACAAAATAAACATACGATCTTTAATCTGGAACCCTCAACTTGTGTACCCCACTGCTATGCTAGATCATTAAAACGAGAATGGGAGTCTCTAACACCCCTTCCTCCTATCTTAGTTGAGTACTTTAATTCAATAAAAAACTTGAAAATAAAAGCATTTTTATAAATCCACAATCGTCAAATAACACAAAAATAGAGTATTTCCAACTTTATGAATGCAATAAAAATTATATCCACACATTTAATAACTTCATATTTTGTCATTCAAAAAAAGAAAAATACAAATAAAATAATAAAACAAATACAAAGAAAAAAATGAAGAAAAACTCTAAAAATATAACCAAATCTAAGTTTGGAGGTTTGCACGGACACCGTAGAGCACGTTTTTGGAGTCTTAAACACCAAGGAGGCGAAGAACCATGCTAGGTGAGCTTAGAGAGCTCTGAAGAAAGCAAAGAAACCCTAAAAAATGTGGGTTTCCGTTCAGCGAGGGGCCCTTTATCGGCACAACCATATTGTGCGATATGACCCATATCGCACGATACGGTGCAATAACTTTGATATTATGATACAGAAGGGTCACGTTACGATACGTACGGTGCGATACAGATAACACTGGTTGTCATGTTTGAAACTATCCGACACAAAACGTAGTGACTTACCAAATTATATGTCAAGATTGCCAAATCGTATCAAGTTGTTTTAATCCTTCTATATATTGTAATTGGCAAGGTTTGTTGTCTTACTAAATTGAACATCACAGCCTATCAACTTAGACATCATTAACCTTCTTTTCTGGGTGTCGACCTTCCTTCTTAAATATCGACTTTCCTTTATAATATTTGAAACGTGAAAATGACAAGTTACCTTGCCCGACAACTCCGAAATTGGCAGGTGTTTGGTAGTTGCCTTTTATGTCGTCTCTTCCTTTCGGGGAATTTCAAACTATTTTCAAAAGACAATGTTTTTATATTTGGAAATATCGTCTTTAGTGAAGTTTCCAAATGCTATTTTTAGAAAATACAAGACTTTTTCTCCAATACTTTCCTTTCTAATTCCCATTTTAAAGGTGATCTGCCTGAGGTTATCATCTTCTGAAGGCGATCTTAAAAGGCAAAAATCGTGTCGATTTGGTCTAGAGGGCAAAATAGTCATTTTTACAAGATTTTGCCCAAATTCGATTTTTTTTGAAAATGATACAATATTCCATCATTTTGAGGCTGTTATAAAATTTTGATACCAAAATGAGCATCATTTGATGCATTTTATTTAAAAAATCAAAGCTGCCAAAAATAGTAACTTTTAAAAATGAAAGTTTTGATAAAAATTTTGGGTGTTTACAGATTCCCCTCTTTGGCATTAATCCAAATTTATTTGGATAATGGCAAAGACAAAAAAGCACCATTTGATTTTCTTCCCAGATTTATCTTTAGAATATAAATTTTCCTTATTCCATATTATTCATTTCCTCGGATTTATTTTATATAGAAGGAGATTTTAACCAAAAGGGGCTTGACAAAGAAGACCTAGTCCTAGGTAATCATGCATGGACGGCCACTTTATGAATGTATGAAGTACATGACTTGAATGTTGAGAGACCAATACCTGTGATGTGTGAGCTTGAGAAGGAGCCTATAAAAGTCAGCTGCCCCAAGCAAGATGGTCCCTGTATGTTTTTTTTTTATGTTTCGGGTTTTCGAATGAGGAAACTCCTTCTCGTTTCTATCAAAAGAACTTCCAATTTCTTACATTTCCCTTCATTTGGGTTTTGATACCCATTACTCAATAGAGATTTTTTTGTTTTGTTTTTTTTTGGAAAATTTTGAATAATATTTCAAAGTTCAACTTCTTACCTAATAAAGCCTAATCCTCAAACAAAATAAAATCCAAATAAGTAAGTCCTATTATTACTCTAGGACCTTCATGATAAGCCTTTTCTCCACTGGGATGAACTGTGAGGATTTTGGGGAAAGGATTACCCGTAGTCCCTTCTGAAGCATCTCGGGGTTTTAGGCAAAGAGAATTTTTTTAATGAAAAATTGGTCTTTTGAGCGTTGGCTTTATTTTTCTTTTCTTTTAAAGGGCACCTCTATATTGGAGGTTTTTGTTTCCCCTTTTTCTTTTCTTTTTAGAAGACCTCTATATTGGAGGCTTTATTTCCTTCCTTTTCTTTTCTTTTTTGAGAAATAAAGTGGGAAATACAATTCATCCCTTTGGATAATCGACTCATCCAAGAATACCCTATTTCCAGGCTTGTCCCTTGATGAAATTTTAGGTCATATTCCATCAAAAGGAGCTACCATTTACCAAGCCTACCCGTTAGGATAGGTTTCTCAAAAAGATGCTTGATAGGTCAAGTTTAGACGCTATCTAGATTTCGTGATCTAAGAAATAATGTCTAAACTTTTGACAAGTCCATACCAAGGGTAAACACATTTTCTCCATGGCTTGGTATTTTCTCTCATATACCAATAGAGTTTTTGAAATATAGTAAATAACATATTCCTTAAGACTATCATCCTCATATTTAGCAAGTAAAGCACCCAACGCGTTCTCATGAATAGAAATATAAAGTAACAAAGGTTTTCCCGGCTTTGGGGGTTTTAAAATTAGAGGATTTATCAAATACATTTTCAATCTTTCAAAAGCATTTTGACAATCGGAATTCTAATCAAATTTAACCTCTTTTCTCAACAGTCTATTGAAATGTTTACATCTTATAGCTAGATTGGAGATGAATCTCCAGATTGCTTGAAGTGGGGCCTTGGAGACTTCAGATTTGAGTAAAATTGGAGGGTGGAGGCATGTTTAGGATGGCTCGACACTTAGAAGGGTCGACCTCTATACCCCTTTCGCTAACCATGAATCCTAAAAGTTTTTCCGATTCTACTCTAAAAACATATTTTTGAGGGTTTAATTTCACTTGATAAATCCTAAGTCTTTCAAAAACCTTTTGCAAAGTTTCTAAGTATATGCTTCGGGTTTTTTTATTTTACTAAAAGATCATCCACATATACCTCCAAGAGCTCATGGATTTGAACATGGAAAATAGTAGTCATGGCTCTTTGGTATGTGACCCCGACATTTTTCAAACAAAAATGCATGACAGTATAACAATAGGTGCCCCAAGGTGTAGTGAAAGTTGTTTTAGTTTGATCTCTTGGTGCTAATTTAATCTTATTGTAACTCGAATAGCCATCCATGAAAGAAAACATTTCATGATTTGCAGTACTATCTACTATCAAATCAATATTTGGAAGTGAAAAGTTATCTTTTGGAGTAACTTTATTCAAATTTCTTAAATCTATGCAAATACAAATTTTCCCATTGGTTTTTCTAACAACAACAATATTTGAAAGCCAATCAGAATAAGCACTGGGTTTTATAAATTCAACTTTTAAAATATCTTCCAACCCTTCTTTTACTTGGGAGTGAACACCAGGATGAACTTTTCTAAGTTTTTGTTTTACAGGTTTCGCATGAGGTTCTAGGGGTAATTGATGCTCTACAACCCGAGTGTCTAAACTTGGCATGTCTTCATAGGTCCATGCAAATACGTCTATGTATGACTTCAAAAATGTAATGGACGATGCTTTTTCATGTACATGCAGACAAATACCTATTTTAACATTCTTTGGGTTAGAATAATTGACTTCGAGAAAATCTCCTCCTATAACATTGAAAGGCTTTTCCAAGTCAAGAATTTTGTGGAATTGAGGCAGGTCAGAGGCTTGATCCTCCTCATGGATGAGGGAATCTTCCTCCTTGCCTTCATTCTCAAGCACTTTTATTTATGAGAAAGTGTCATGCATAAAAGAAGAAAAAGGTATTTCAGAATTGATGAATAGTTGTTTTTTTTTAAATTTTGGAAAACAAATTTTTTGGGTTTTTGAATTTTTCCATTTTTTTGGATTTTTCAAAGCAACTAGTAGAAGGGAAAACAAGAAAAACTTTCTTTTTAGAATTTTCTAATTTTTTTCGTCTTTTGAAATATATATTTTTTTGTATTTTTTCGAAAAAGGGGTTTTCCATCAAACCTGCAAAGAAAACACTACGAGTTAAACTTCAAATAAGAGGTCTAAACCATAGGTTTCAGGGTTAGCGGGTTCTAGGGCACCCTTGACCCAATTGGTCTTAGGTGGTGACTCAGGGGGTATGGCTAGGTTGTATCCTAAGCCATATCGACCCAAGTTTGGTAAAGGTATGATAGGTTCCAGTTTTCCTTGATTCTTAGCTCCCAGCCCCTGATATGGTGTATATCCCATGTTTAGCAACATATTCCAAGGCTTTTTGAGTTTAGAAAATTTTTGATAGTGGGTGGCCTTGGAAAGCTGTATCGTTTATGGCATGGTCATACTCCCGAGTGGTCTTGGGTATTCTTGTAAGGTATGTGGGTTTAGATGTGGCACGACTGACTTTCCTAAAATATGCACAACTTTAAGTTTGAAAGGTTTGGGTGGTTGGGAGGTCCCTATGAGATGGACAGTTTTAGGAAGACTTGGCTTGGACGTTTCTATGCTTCTCTCTACTTCATGGCTTGGTTCTCTTGATAAACAAGGAAAGCTTTGTATCCCATTGAGTTGAGGATTTCTCTCCAAAGACTATTACAACCTAGTTATTCCATGTGATTTTAAGACATTTATAAAAGGTAGAAGGGACAACTCGAAGAGAGTGTATTCAAAACCCTTTTAGCAACAAGTTGTAGTGAGGGTTTATGTCTAGGATATGGAACAACCATTCGTGAGGTATTTGGCTGACTTCCATGGGTAGTTTTATGGAGCCTAGGGATTAGAGGGATTGCCATCGTATCCTGTGATGATAATTGGACTTGGCTCTGGCATGGAAACAATTACTCCAATTTGGGAGGCCACATAGAGAGGAAGGATATTGACGCCTCCTCCCCCATCGACCAGACACTTACCAAGAGGATGATTATTCAACACCACCTCTATGTGTAAGGCTTGGTTATGAGGTCATATCATATTTTCCCAAATTGTCTTCAGTGAACATGATAGGAGCCTTAGCGAAGATACGAGAGAAGGTAGATAGGGATTCAGGGGTGATGGTGGTGTTGACTCTAGCCATTTCTAGGATCTCCTCTAAGATTTGTCTATGTTTAGGAGAGCTCTTTATTAACTCCATGCTAGACATGCTGATAGGGAGCTTGTAAAGGTGTAGTTCTAGGTCGTATGGGGTTAGTACCATACCTTTACCTTTGTCGATGCCATGGAATGAGTTTGGGATGCATGCTTGTGGGGGATCGGGTAGAACGACCACCCCCTTGCTAGTTGGTTTAGCTAGCTATGGGGGTTGATAGATCCTTCCGAATCTAGTCACTTCTCCTACACTCTTCCTAGGGCTCTATTATATCTTGGGGCACCTCAAATTTTTATAAAGGCTCTAACCGGGGGCGGGACTCTAAGCGCTCCCCGGATCACTATTTTTTTATCTTTTTTTATTACGGGAAGGTGTGGTGTGTGAGAGGTAGTGTGCATCGTATGCAATGCATGCTCATGACTTGGGTTTGAGTGAAGGTATACCTCTTTCTCCTTCCCACTCGAGCTTGCGTGATTCAGGAAGGGTTCTTTGAAGATGGCTTGAGGGGGGTCTTGCTCTTCCAAGATGTGCAACATACCTTGCTCAATCAAGTCTTCAATCTTATTTTTGAAGGAGTGGCAGTGTTCTGTATCATGGCCCTTCAACCTATGATATTTACAAAAGCTGTTTAAAAATCTTCCTTGAGGTGGTGCCCCTTCAGGGATCTTTGGGAGACTTGTAAGACCCTTTTCTAGCAAAATGTCTAGGACTTCCGTGAGCGGTTATCCTAGATTGGTATATTCACTTTTTTAAAATGTTTTTCTATTTTTTTGATTTTTTTCAAAAGGTTTTTGCTCAGAAGGTTTAGAGGGCCAATTGAGCCTTGCTTTACTCAGACAATGGCCACCTTTTGCATCTTTGCTCCTCCATCCAGTGCATGTGGCCAATATGCCCTTCAAACTTTTTTGGAAAATTCTTCCCTTTCCATAAATTTTCGTAAGTTTTCTTTTTCAAATTCGTTTCAAAGAGATAACCTTTCTTAATTAACTTTTGGAAAGTAGAAATTTCATGCAAGAAAAGGAGAACCTTCAAATCAGTTTTGAAATTTTTGAAGATGAGCATCACTGCGCTTCCTTCAAAGATGGGTTCCTTAACCTGGCCTAAGGGTGACCTCCACCTTACGATGAACGCATGAGCATCCTCGTTAGAGGCTTGTTTGGTATCTCTCAAAGTGTTGAGAGTTGGCGTAACTTGTACGTTATGAGAGAACCTTTGCATAAAAAAGTTGGCCAACTCTTCGAAACTGGTGAACTGACTTAGGTCATAGGAAGCTAGCCATTTAGAAGCATTCTCCTTTAGAGAATGGGGGAACCAGTAAACCCATTTGTAAGAGTCTTCTTTTTTTTGTTGGCCATTCGAGAGAATAGTTGGAGATTAGATCGTGGATCTCTGTTCCCATCATACCTATGGAAACTCGGTATTTCATTGTTACTATCTGTTTGGTAATCAGAGGGTAAAAAGTCGGATAGTGCATATGATTTCTTTTCTCTCGTTTGGCCTTTTAAAAGTTATTGTAAAGTTTTTCGATCTCTAATTATAAAGGACTTGGGTTTTGACTCTTCCTCAAGTTTGGAAGTTACCTTAGGCTTCCTTAAATGATTGGATTTCCTATGTGCTCTAGTTTCTTACCATGGGAGGAGCAAAATTCCATTGCTTTAGCTTCTTGGCTTAAGGCAACAATCTTTTCCTCCATCTCCTTCATTATTTTCCTTTTTAGGGAGACCAACATGTCTCCTTTTGAAATGCCTTTCGAAAAGCTGTTTGAAAATTGGCTGGTAGAGCATGAGGCCTGGCTTGACACTTGAAAAGATCCTTCTAAGTTAGACATGATTAACCTGTGTACAAGAACTTATCACAAATCATAAATCGGGTTAGTTTTACAAACTTGTAACGGATTAAAATGAATTCCTAAGACTCAAGTCCCACAGAGTGTGCCAAATCTGTAGACGTGATTTTTTATTTCAAAACCTATTAAGATTTGAAATTAGATTCTCAAACTATATCGTGTGTGTGAGCGTGCCAATTACTTTACTCAAACTAACAAATATTCAATTTTTTGACTTTACCAGATGATTGTGAACAAGTGAGTTCTTATCGACGTAGGCCTTTTTAAACCGACGCTCAAGTGTCGCCCTAGACGCTTAGAAAATTAGTTGAAATCCGTTAAATTTTGAAAAAGCAAAATCCCAATTTGAAAGTTTGAAGAAATCGTGATTTAGTTCTTGATTTTGAGAATTTCAGGTTCTGAAAAACAAAAACTGGTTATGTTTTCAGAGACATTTTCTTTGATATTTTAAAAATACTTTTGAGTTTCTAAAAATTCTGAAAATTTTACAGAAGGTAGACATGTATGTACAGAATCATAAAATATTTTTGTTTTTGAATTTTAATGCTACATATTATCATAATTAAATCTAGAACTACACATTATTCAGGTACTCGGAACAAACCTATACCAGAACAATAGAGGTTCAGAAAAACCAAGATATTTTGGTACTCTAACCTTCAAATTTTGTAAAATTGGCCTTGTTGGAAAGGTATGAATGCCAAACTTCCAATGAGACAATTTTAAATCGATTTGATGCAGTATGCATGAAGATATTCAAGGAATAGCAGACATAAGTCATAAAAATTTCTGATTTAATTGATAATGTTTAATAATGTATAAAATCTTGAAAATTCTACCAGATGTTCATGAATATGTATAGTTAAGAGAAGCCAAATCTCAGCTTGATTGGAGCATCAGATAATTACACAAAAATCCGTGATCAGCCGTGTGGAGTGTAGTTTCGAAATTTCAGATTTTGAGCAAGAGTGTGTGTTCTAGTTTCAACTTAAATGAACCTGTAGCTTAATGATCATCCTTAATCCGTGGAAGAAAAGAGGTTTACAATCTTCAATTATCCATGGAGGAGAGAGAATTTGAAAAAAACATCGAAGGATCGTTTGTTTTCATCGACACATTCACCGGAAAATGAAAACTTAGGATGACTTTCCACCTGTTTCACTTACCGTAAGATGAAGGAAGGAAGACAACTCGTGGCGGCCGGCGGCGGAGGTTCTGTAGCGGATGTTCAGAGGCTGACAATGTTCTCTTTTTTCCTTCTTTCCCTCCCTTTCTCTATCTTTCTCTCTCTCCCTCTCTTTCTCTCCTGTTGGACTGTCCACCGTGTTAGGATCTGCAGCGGTTGTAAAGGATGGAGTCTGGGAATCGGTGGCTGATACCATGGAGCTGTCTTGGCTCCCTTTTTACAGGCCATGGGTTGCCTATCACTTGCAGCTGTTGATAAGGCAACTTGCCTTATCATGATGGGCTATAATAAAGCAAGAGAAAGCTGCCCCTGGCCTTCCAAATCGAGCCAGGTGCTGCTGAAGGTAAGTTGACTGCACTTGCTAAAATCGACCGATTGATATTCCTTGGTGGCTGAATTCGGCCAGGGCTTGGAATGTTGGCTGACTTTCCCAAATCCAGATCACAATGTTGTCCATGTTGCTGATTTTGGAGTTGTTGAGGTCGTTGAACTTAGCCAGCTTTTGTCAAGAGTTGAGTTCAGCTGGCTGCTGCTTGGAGGACTTACCGAATCAGGCCAAGAGAAGGTAGGTGGCTGACCTCTGCTGAAAGTGGAAACTCCATTGATTTAGGAGCTGTTCACTGCTGAAATGGCAAGTAACGATTGCTTTGTTGCTGAACTTGATTAATTAATTTTGGGAAGTTGCTGTCATCATTGATCTTGGTCAAGATTTGAACTCATGCTAAAATCGGTTCCATCTGCCTTGTTACTGTCCATTTGATAAGATCAATTGAATTTGGTAAGATGTTGGCTTTCTGGAAGCTGTTCATGGACCACGTCTGATGCATCTTCTTGCCAAACTAGACCACACATGATATAGAAGTTATCGGATTTTATTGGAGCTGTACACGACTGCAATCGATCCCAGCCGAGAAAGGTAAATTGTTGTGGAACCCGCCATGCTTTCTGCAGAATTCAGTTGAAAATAATATGATCAGATTAAGGTAATTGTCCTCAAGTCGATCGTGAAGCTGCTGATTTGGAAAGTCCAGAGTTGACATCCAATGGAATGTAGGCTTCATTTCGAGCTGGAATGGTAAACGATTGTTGTAAGAAAAAGGCAGCTACAGTTCACGTCGAATTTGGAAGGGAATTGTTCATTGGCTGAAGCTCTCATCTGCTCCTTCACTTGCTAAAGTCGGCTAGACTTGGAATGGCAAGTGACCTTCTCCGCTTGATGAAATCATCCCGGTTTGGTATGTGGCAAGTTGATTCCTTGTACCTACCAAATCGGGTCATGCTCAAATCATGCAACTCATGTCGTGGTGACTTACCAAAATCGATCATTTAATGATTACCTTATTGTTGTCATGTTTGAAACCATCCGGCACAAAACGTAGTGACTTACCAAATTATATGTCAAGATTGTCAAATCGTACCAAGTTGTTTTGATCCTTCTATATATTGAAATTGGCAAGGTTTGATGGTTTACTAAATTTAACATCACAGCCTGTCAACTTGGACATCATTAACCTTCTTTTCTGGGTGTCGACCTTCCTTCTTAAATATCAACTTTCCATTACAATACCTTAAACGTGAAAATGACAAGTTACCTTGCCCGACAACTCCGAAATTGGCAGGTGTTCGGTAGCTGCCTTTTATGTCATCTCTTCTTTTCGGGGATTTTGCCTCCATATAGTGAGACCAATTTCAAACTATTTTCAAAAGGGAATGTTTTAACATTTGAAAATATTGTCCTTAGTGAAGTTTCCAAATGCTATTTTTAGAAAATACATGACTTTTTCTCCGATACTTTCCTTTCTAATTCCCATTTTAAAGGTGATCTGCCTGAGGTTATCATCTTCTGAAGGCGATCTTAAAAGGCAAAAATCCTACCGATTTGGTCTTGAGGGCAAAATAGTCATTTTACAAGATTTTGCCCAAATTCGAATTTTTTGGAAAAGATACAATATTCCATCATTTTGAGGCTGTTATAAAATTTGATACCAAAACGAGTATCATTTGATGCATTTTATTTAAAAACTCAAAGCTGCCAAAAATAGCTAACTTTTAAAAATGAAAGTTTCATAAAAATTTTGGGTGTTTACATTTTCCTCACTGTAGGATTTTCCTAAGAGGGTTTCACTTTATGTATATTTCTTGATCTCTGCGTTGAGAGCAATGCCTACTACTCCTGAACCCTCAGATTTCCTACTGGGCTTTCCTCTCCTGAAGCCCTTGTCTGATCGATTATTGATGAGCTTACAGCCTGTTATGGCTGTTACATCCTATTTCTCGCAACCTTTTCATATATAATGGGTGGATGACCAGTCCAACCATTTTTCTGTGCTAGGGCTGCCGAGAATGACCACCTTATCTTCACATTACAATCCTCACTCCTAACAGGATGCTTCATCCTTTAGTAATCTTAGTGATATGTCCAATTGTTAGAGAGAGAAAGTAGGATTTTCTTGGCTTTGTGCAATACAAATGAAGATCATAATTCCCAGCATCGACAAGTATTATAACCTTTTGGTCAGTCAATCAAGAAAGAGTTGAATAGAGTAAGAAAAGAGCAATATAGTGTGCTATGAATTCTTTCTTTGATACGCAGGCTGGGGTTAGGCTTATTCCTACCAGATATGCACACCCGTGGGTATCAAACTCTCAACCTTCAACTTGAAGGTTCTTTTGAATTCAGCCCCTAGACAGGGGAGCTGTGGTGCCTTGTGCATGCACTATGCATTTGCTTTCTTCATCTCCTTGATTTTCAATAGTGATGACAGAACTGCATCCATGTCTGGTCGATCTTCAGGGATCTGCTGAGCACAGGACGAAGCTAAATCTAAGAGAGTGATGATCTTCTTTTCCTCCAATTCCTTAAATTCGTGATAGATGAGCTGCTTGTCTATGATGGCCATGACAACATTGGATCCGTGGGCAAGGGAAGTTGCAACCCATTGTTGCAGAGTGACAGCTTCTTGATTTTCTGATAGAATGGTGGCAGTAGGCCTTTTCTTTGTCAAGAACTCCATTATAATTATGCCGAAGCTAAAAACATCAACCTTTGTTGTCACCCTTCTCATATATGCAAATTCTGTGGCATCAAAAACCATAAAAGTTGAGAATGTGGACTTCTACTGAGGTGACGATGAAGAGGGAGGTCTGCTAAAATCCACATGGAATGGAACTCATGCAACTCATTATTGAATTATGAGCATGCATCCAACAGCATCTTATGTTCCCCATAGGCCTGTGGCTGAGGGCGTCAACTATCTATGGAACTCCTAGTAGGCAGTTGACTCGAGTTTCCCTTGCTCAAATCATTATTATGAAACAAAAAGGAATCAACTAACTATTCCTACATTTTAGGACAAAGAAAGAGCTTGAAATTGGTTGAAAAGTATAAGAGTATGAAAAACGAGAAGTGGTTGAAAGAACACTAATATTCTACACGTTTTACAAAGCCAAACTTTGAACCTGTTACATTTAAATTGTTTCTTGATAAACTTTCCACCTCTGTAATGAGATTCCGAAAGTTCTTGACTATTAAGATATCAGTTGCAAAGGAGTGAGGCTATAAAGAAAAATACCTGGTGCCATGTAACCAATGGTGCCTTGAAATGCAGATGAAGCAGAAGAGAGGCTGTTGCCTTCTGGAAGATGAACTCCCAAAATCCTAGATGTTCCAAAGTCGCTGACATGTGCAACCCAGTCCTTACCCAACAAAACATTTGAAGGTTTAAGATCACAATGAATTATAGGATAATCATGGCCATTATGTAGATGGGCCAGTGCATTTGCTATACAAATGATCACATCTAATCTTTCTGCCAAATCCCAAATTCTATTTTCATCAATTACTGACCCATGTATAGCATCCTCCAAGCTTCCATTTCCCATGAATTCAAATAGCAAGGCTTTAATCTTGCCACTTTCCCATGCATATCCTAGTATCTTCACCAGATTCCGGTGCCTCAGTTGGCTCAGAATGTTCAACTCTCTCATAAAACTCTGTTCTGGTACATCATTGAACTGATGATTCAACTTTTTAATGGCTACCACCTTTCCATCTTGAAGCGTTCCTCTATAGACCATGCTCAAGCTGCTACTTCCGATTAAATGAATGGTATCAAAATTATCAGTAGCTATCTCTAACTCGTTCTGACTGTACCTTTTGAGGGTCTCTGGCAAAGAAATTGGCGCCTGTTGATTCTTGTGAATTTGCTGCGGTCTCGTGCTTCTTAGTATGAACAGAATCGCAGATAAGAGAGCTAAAACTAATATGGCACAAGAAATAATAATTATGAGAAACCTTCTTCTGGTGACCTTCCTGGAATGCCTTTGATCACAGGGTTTGAGAAACTCTGCTCCACATAGGCCAATATTTCCTGCTATCTGTGATGCGTTTAGTGTTTGAAGTATGCCCACTTGAGGAATGGGGCCTTCGAGATGATTGAGGGAAAGGTTGAGGTGAGTAAGGCTGGTTAAATTGCCTAAACTTAAAGGAATACTTCCATTGAGATTGTTAACTGAAAGATCAAGAATCTTGAGTGATTTCAGGGTCCCTATCTGCTCTAGTATTTCACCTTGCAATCTATTGTTTGAGAAGTCCAAATTTTCAAGGGAACTCTGATCAGAAAAAATGTTATCTGGAATTGGACCGTTTAGCATGTTGTTGGATAAATTGAATGTCACAAGGCTTTTGCAACTCTCAATTGATGGAGGGATACTGCCAGACAAGTTATTGTGTGAGACATCAATGGACTGAATCATCGACAATCCTCCTATTTCAGGTGGCAGTGGACCCAAAAATAGATTGTGTGATAGATTGAGAGATTTTTGCATGGATTTCAGAGATGATACAACAGCAGGTGGAATGATTCCTGACAGTTGATTATCCGATAGGTCCAAGAATATGAGCCTGACAAGCGATTTCATCCCTAAAGGAAGACTGCCAGTAAGCATATTTCCATTTAGTTGCAGTTCTGTTAGCCACTGAAGATTGGATATTGATTCAGGAATAGAACCATGAAACTTGTTATTACCCAGTGAAAGGTACGATAGCTGTCTAATTTGGAAGACTTCCTCAGGGATAACACCTTCGAGAGCATTTCCATTAACATCAAAGTCCTGCAAATTAAACAGGAAGCCAATCTCACCTGGAATTCGACCACTCAGCTTATTATAGCCAAGTTCTACTGCAAGCAAGCTGCTCATTTTTCCAATCTGCACTGGAATGTTTCCAGTAAAGGAGTTATAAGCTGCCTTGAACAATTTAAGATTGACTAATTTTCCAAATCGTGGATTTAGTGGTCCACTAAAATTATTGAATGTAATGTCCATAGTATGAAGTTCAGTGCAGTTATATAGATCCTCTGGGATCTCCCCATACATTTGGCCGTGAATTGCAAGGAACTTTAGATTCTTCATATTACCAAAACCAACAGGCAGTCTTCCAGAAATTCTATTGAAAGCCAAACCCACTTGTTCCAACTTGGTGCAGTTTGCGATAGTGGAAGGGATAGGCCCCTCTAGTTGATTGCCAGCCAAATTGAGTTGCACTAAGTTATACAACTGACCAATGTTTGGCATGAGTTCCCCTCTTAAAAGGTTAAAGCCCATTGCGAGGAAGCTAAGGTTCCTCAAATTGGTAATAGTTGAAGGTATTGTACCAGTTAATTTGTTTATATTCAAGTTCAGGAACTCAAGTGATATAAGGGATCCCACCTCTGTTGGGACTGAACATGTTAGGTTGTTCTCTGAAAGACCTTATCTCCTCAAGGACTTGCAAAATGAAATAGATGGAGGGATCTGCCCGGACAACTTGTTCTTGTACATGAGCAAGCTTTGCAAATTGATCAGACTACCTATCTCACTGGGTATGCTCCCCTCAAACCGATTCTCATAAAGTGCCAAAAGAGTCAAATTCTTGCAGTTCCCAAGCTCGGCCGGAATTTTCCCGGTGAACAAGTTCCCAAATAACTGAAGCAATTCAAGATTCTGAAGGTTTCCCATTTCAGAAGGTAGGAGGCCACTCAGCTTGTTATTGCTCAAGTCTAGAGTTTGCAATTGCTTCGCACTACCAATTGAAGCAGGAATAGTACCCTCTATCATGTTAGCAGAAGCAGTGAAAATCTGAAGATTACTTAAATTCCCAATGCTCAAAGGAATCATACCAGTAAGATTGTTTCCTGCGAGGATAAGGAGTCTCAAGGCTGAGCAGTTGGAGATGCTGTCAGGAATGTTCCCATGCAAGAAATTCTCCTCCACTCTGAAAATCTGAAGTTTCGGAAGGCGGTCTAGTTCCTGAGGAATCTGACCTGTAAGACTGTTGGTATCAAGTCTGACACCAATTAAAGATGAGCAGTTGTTTAAGCTTCCAGGAATGCTTCCATTGAGCAAGTTACGGCTCAAATCAATAGCCAGAATACTCGGAAGAAGAAATAGCTCAGGTGGTATCACACCAGTGAGGTTGTTCGACCCAAGATAGAGCATATTTAAGGCTGAACAGTTGCCGATACTAACAGGGATCCTCCCGCTCAAGAAATTATTTGAGAGATCAAGAGCTTGGAGGTTTTGAAGGCGTCCAAGCTCAGAGGGAAGGTTACCAGTTAGGGAGTTTGAAGAGAGAGAAAGAGAAGTGAGCTGGGAACTGAAGCCTAACTCCAACGGGATGCTGCCTGTGAAGGAGTTTAAACTCAAGTCCAGTGTTTGGAGCGTCGAGATGTTACCTATAAACGGTGAAATGGTTCCTTTGAGTTGCATTTGTGTGAGAGAGATGGAAATCACAAAACGTCCAGAAGGATCACAAGAAATGCCCGACCAATTGCAGTAGCTTTTGGTGTGTGTCCAGTCTGAGAGAGAGCCTAATTGGTCTTCACTGATCGAATTCTTGAGTTCAATAAGAGCTTGGACATCTGCAATTCGTTTTGACGATTGAGATAAAACTGGAAAGCAGATTGACAACAAGAATAAGAGAAGGACGACCTTCTTCATGGCTTGAATTGCACGAAATCAGTAAAGAGAATGAAAAGATTGCTGTGGAACGAACACTTGTATCGGAGAAGCTAGGAGTTGAGAGGCACCAAGGAAACGGAGCACTAGTTTTGTCGGTTCCTCCTTGATTTGTCGTATTCATTGCATGATTTGAAGAGGATAAAGTTTATCACTCGTTTCTGCATTGTGAACGCTGTTTTGTTGGCTCTCAGTGTTCAGACTGGTTTTCAATGCTTCAGTCGGTAGTGGCCGTTGTTGGTATTCTACTGGGAATCAAAGGACATCTTTTGGTTCCGTGTCAACCCCAAAATGGGTTTAGTGCCCATTACTGTAGGGTCCATTCTGCTACTAGGCTTGTGTTGCCAACCAAAGTAGGGATGGCAATGTACAACACGAGAAGAGCCGGACGTACACGATATGAAATACCCATGTTCGTAGCAGGATGCATGATAGTGTCATTTTCGATAGTGACACGAAAAAATTCACATCGTTCGTGAAAATAATTAGGAAAAGTGAAATGCAATTAAAATACAGGCTGTTTCCAATTTGTTCAACTTCAGGCTTCTTGTTTTAAATTTCAACAAATGTTCCGTAAGAACCTTCAAGATTCGGGGGAGAGAAAAATGGACAAACTCGGAGTAGTGTCTAGGTTCTCTTCAAGTGGGGGTTCTCTCTCTCTCTCTCACACACACACACATGCATGTCAGACCGGACTCGGGTCATACAACCACCTAGCTCGTGAAACCGTGTTGGGCACATGCCAACACATAACAAATAACGAATACTAAAAGTACCACACTTGAGTATGTCAACTTTGTGATTGATGGAGACCCAATTTTTTTTGGGTGAAAGAGATATTTTTAGGATAGCTAGGGTTAGAGATAAGAAAACTAAAGATCTTAATTATGTTAGATGCATAAAAGATCAGGATGAAAAAATTCTAGTGGCAAATGATGATATAAGAAATAGATGGAAAGACTATTTTTATAATCTTTTTAATGAAAATAAAGATGTTAGTATTAGTTTAGGAGATTTAGCCAAGTCAGAAAAGTATATAAACCACAATTTCTACCGACGTATTCAAAAAAATGAAGTCAAAGAGGCTCTTAAACATATGAAGAGTGGTAAATCGGTAGGACCAGATAATATTCCTATAGAAGTTTGGAAAATACTAGGAGAAATAGGAATCACTTGGCTCACAAGACTATTTAATGAAATATGGAAAAACCAAAAGATGCCCGAGGAATGGAGAGTAAGTACACTTATACCCATATATAAGAACAAGGAAGACATTCAAAATTGTGCGAATTATCGAGGTATCAAGTTAACGAGTTATACTATGAAATTATGGGAAAGAATTATCGAACGTAGGTTAAGACAAGTATCAAGTACAACAAAAAACCAATTTGGATTTATGCCAAGTAAATCTACTATTGAAGCGATTTACCTTTTGAGACGTCTTGGAACATTTTAGAGCAAAAAAGAAAGACCTTCACATGATATTTATTGATCGAGAAAAAACTTATGATAGGGTACCGAGGGAGGTTCTTTGGAGAACTTTGGAAAAAAGAGGTATCCCATTGACATATATTAACCTTATAAGAGACATGTATGATGATGCAAAAACATGTGTGAGGACTCATGAAGGAACGACGGACTTCTTTAAAGTTAATATTGGGTTACATCAAGGATCAACTTTAAGTCCATACTTATTTATAATGGTAATGGATGAGTTAACAAAACATAATCAAGATGAAGTACCTTGGTGTATGTTATTTGCAGATGACATTGTATTAGTGGAGGAGTCTAAGGAAAAAGTTAATAGAAAATTGAAACTATGGAGAGAAACATTAGAAAGCAAAGGCCTCCGACTTAGTAGAATAAAGACAGAATATATGGAATGTAAGTTTGATCATTTGGCTACTTCAGAGGACATAGAAATTAAAATTGAAACACATTGCATTCCGCAAAAGAAAGGTTTTAAATACCTAGAGTCAATTTTTCAAAGTGATGGAAGAATTGATGGAGATGTGACACATAGAATTAATGCTTATTGGTTAAAATGGAGAGGAGCATAAGGTATTCTTTGTGATAAGAAGATACCATTAAAATTAAAAGGTAAATATTATAGAGCAGCAGTTAGGCCTGCCATGTTTTATGGTTCCGAGTGTTGGGCAGTTAATCATCAACATGTACAAAAGATGTCTCTGACAGAAATGAAGATGTTGAGATGGATGAGTGGTCATACAAGAAAAGACCGTATACATAATGAGGTTATTAGAAACAAATTAGGAGTGGCACCAATAGAGGATAAAATGAGAGAACATCGTTTAAGATGGTTTGGACATATACAAAGAAGATCAAAAGAAGAACCTATAAGAAGGTTAGAAAAACTAAATTTGGAAAGTATTAAAAGAGGTAGAGGACGACCACAAAAGTGTTGAAAAGAAACAATAAAGAATGATCTAGCTTATTGGGAGTTAACTGCTAACATGGCACACGATAGGAATATGTGGAAACAAAGAATCCATGTAGCCGACCCCGTCTAGTATGGGAAAAGGCTTAGTTGTTGTTGTTGTTGTTGCCCGATTTGTATATCGAATACAGCTTGAATCAATGTCGATATATCGACCTGTTACTCACATGATCGGTCTGGAATCAGTTCGACGGTTCCAACTGAAACTGAACGGGTCAGAACCAAAATTGAAGGTTCTAAACCACCGGTTTCATAATTTTCTTTTCTAAAATTTCAAATTTTTTAATGATTCTGATGGGTTCCAAGTGATTTAGGACTCAAACCAGGACCCATAGGTCCAGATTGGAACAAGAACCAGTTCGGTCTTGATTCAGATCCAGTTGGTGATTCTGGAAAACTAGGACTGGCAATCCAGTTAGTTCCACATCATTGTCAGGTAGGAACCTTCAACCCACTTTTCCAAATGATCTAAGCTACTCAATGGGTCCACCACATTATCGAGTTGCAATAATGCTGAGGAGCATATTTTACTAGAATGATGTTTAAATCTTATCCCAACACGAACCCACTTCCACATTGGGCTGTTCGGATAAACGACACCCAAAATGAATTTGCAAGACTAACTTTGAGTGCGCCATATTAAAATGTCAAAGCTAAGTTTGGTAGCACAAAGAGCAATAGGTCGCCTGGCTGGGGTTCACTCACAAGTTGAAGGTCATGAGTTCGATATATTGGGCATGCACTCAGCTTCGGCTCCTCGTTTTACCAAATAAAATAAAGATAAGTTTGGGAGGTGTTTGGATGACATATTTGCATTGTAGCTATTTCAGGTTGTGGGTTAAATGGAAGATTTGGGTACTTAGGAAAATTCAAGCGAACCCTTTTTTTAATTTTTGGCCTTAAGAGTGTGTTTATTTCAGGTTACTAGGTATTTGGTACTCGAACTACAACTACATGGGACTGGAAACCATGGCATGGACCTTCAGTGGTTTCATTTTTTATTTGCACTTGGAACTGACACTCAGAACCATAATTTTAAGTTTTATTTTCTCACAAAGATAGTAGAAAGCTTCATAGTGAATCGAACAGGGGACCTACATCTCGTCCTAAAAAATGAGATCGGGAAACCTGAAAATTCTCCGTGAAAAGCACTTCGACAAAACACAGTAGCCTTGATACCTCAAAACGAATTTCGAGCGTGAAACAATGCTAGAGAGAACAAGAATGTTAGCCTTGACGGTGCAAATGGGAGACTCGAAATCATAGAGCCCAGTGACACTACAATAGATCGTGAACGACGGGATGTAGAAGAGTCCCCTTTCAAGAATGATCATGACCTCTTGATCGACCTTGTCTGTGAGGAGTTTTGCCCGAAGCTCGTTGGAAAGAACGACACCAAAAGGATAGTAGCACCGGATGGAAGAGAGTGGTATCAAATGTTGAGAGAGAGAGGAGGGGTAGGCGATCAACAAAAGGCACAAGGGAAAAGGCAGAAGTTGGTACCAACAATACCAACTTCTCTGGCTACATGGGCCATAGTTTTTAAGCCAAAATAGGCCATGAAACTGTAGTTCCATGGGCCTGTCGGGTTCCTCATTTGGTTTGCTATGTGGACTTAGTACCATAGTTTTTAAAATGGTGAACCTGATCCACATGATACCGTGAATCAAATAGCTCGTCTTTTAAATCTTAAAAGCTGGTTAAGGACACAAGAAAAGGGAAAAATCATACTATGAGCTGGAACCAGATTTAAAGCCTTGTCCATGGAAGAAAAGGCGTTCTAGAAACCTGATGGTTGGCATGCGTTACCCAACAACACCAATTTAAGTTAGTCGTGGCTGCTAACACCACACCAAGGTGTAATTGTCGTCTTTCAGTTCCAAATATCCCATTTCCACAATATCGCTTATTCATGAGTTTATAAAGTTAGCCGAAATGTATTGACGGCATCACCATAAAATGACATTAGAATATAGATTCATGTACTTGGGGTGATATGGTTGCTGGGTCATTATTATTAAATATTAAATTAAAATTTTAATATAACCTTAGTATTATTAATTCAACATACAATTATTATTAATAATAAAGAATATCAGTACTTCTTAATATTTAAAATTAATAAAAATTAATATTTAAGTATAATAATGAATATGTATTGATGTGATGAATAATGTGATAGGTGATGTTAATGTGATTTCTTAATCAATTAATATAAGTTGACGTTATATGTGACATAGCAATTGATTTGCTGAACTAGATTAAAGGTAACAACAAAGTTAGGCATTTGTCAATAATATGATAAATGGTGAAAATCACAGGATAGCTCAGAGACGGTTTCAAACTACAACGATCAAAATGAAAACTGGCTTACTTTTGTGAAGTTTTCTCTTATTTTGTTGATACTTCTTTAATTATATTAGAAAATGGGGGTTATTTGACTTGCGTTGGAAGTATACTTATTCATTACGTAGTTGATAAGCATATTTTGATATTCATGCATGTGATGGAAAATGTGAGTTTTTGATTCTATATGCCTCATGGGTCGGATGTAAATACATGAATAAAGGATAACGTGGAAATGGGAAATTTGAAACTTAACATTGTATAATTATAATCTATACTCGTCTAGTTTTTCTGTGGATCTTTAGAGATTTATAGGTTCCTTGGGTGTCCGACCATTAAAGAGTATGTTTTCGCTTCTGCTGTCACGAAAATTGACGTTGTTTGACCATCATGGATGGAGGGATCAAGGTCACGGAGAAAGGGTTAGATGATTCTTATATTTTGGTTTAGACATAATATGGGTTATAGATAGAGGTACTCATAAATGTATAATATCTTTCGGTACATAATCTTGTATAAGCATCTTCACCATTCAATCTTTGATCTTAATAATACAAAATCTAAAAGTACCGTTGAGTACAATGATAATTTAATTAAGGTCTTCATTGTTGATCGTAAAAATTAAATAATGAAGATGTTTATGTAAGATTATACACACAAAGACATTATGTATTTAAGACTACTTTGTTATAAATATGATGATTATGATGTGCGCATGTGTGTTGGCTTGAAACTATGGAACTAGAGGTTTAGATTTCATAATTTATGATGTTTGTATCTGGGTATGCATCGTGAACGACTCCTATAACTTGGTTTGGATATAATATAGGTTATAACTATCATATGAAGATTTCAATTCATAATAACTTTGTTTGGTGAACTCATGCACATTTGCGATTCATTTGCAGCCAATAGGGTTTGATTTCAAACATATCTAACAAAATCCCTTCGTTTCTAGAGCAAATCCGTTACTGAGCGGCGGCGTTTTACATATCAAGAACGAACTGAACTCTAACTGGTTTGTCCTACAGAAACTCGGGATGTCAAGCCCTTTCCCGGCCAAAAAATCACCCAAGCTGTGGAAAAGGCCGTCTTTGCGCTGGAATATTGATCGGACATTAGCATACCAGAATGTCCAGGCATGGGAGTGAAAATCACTCATTATACTCAACTAGATGTCAAATCTAGCTACAGTAATTGATAAGTCTCTAGAAATTAATGACAATCCGTCCCATTTAAATATAAGTAGAACCATAATCTTGATTAAAATACTCAGTTCTAGTAAGGTAAATTTGGTAGGCTTACGCTCGTGGATTTAGATTTGGAATCGAACTCTTGCTACTAGAAGCTGAACTCAGAATTCTTTTTGGTTACCAGAGGATGCCGAAGTCTAATACACCCACTCACACATGCACCCTAAGTCAAACTCCCCACCAGCAGCAGCGGTGCTAAAGTGGCCTGAGCTGAACTGGAATTTACATACCGTAATTTGATAAAGTCAGAGACATTATTAGTTGGAAGAAAAAATATGGGAGCAATAAACGTTTTAATGCATGGTATAAATACTATCATAGATGATGACAGTTGCAGTGGGAAGCTTTTTCACCCTCTTCATATTGCATTTTATCATTTGAATCTTATATTGGAATCGATCCAAAATCAAAGATGAATACAAGTGAAGAGCACCACTAAATTCTATTGGAAAATTAAGCTGGCTTCCTTATTACACTCTTCCTATGGTAGATGGGAAGGAGGTCTTATAATTTGGGGTTAAATGAATTGAAATGTGTTTTTTCTTATAAAATACATACATTTAATTAGGGTGGTCTGACCCAACTCAGCTTGGTTAGAGTCAGATACATCATACATACAGGAGGTTCTAGATGCAATTCATGGCGAAGACATGTTGATGAAGAAATGGACTTCGGCAGGGAAGCAACACTCTGCCACATCTACTGCATGGTACAGCACGGAAGTCTGTGATAATTACTCATCACTTTGATTGTCAATGTATATTTATCGCTGAATTGTAATAAAGAAGTTAAAGGAAAGAAAGATCTTAATACATGTGGGGTGTTTAGATTTTGATATGAAGATCTGATATCCCCACTTCATAAAGAAGGCCATTTAGATTTCGATGTGCACCAATGTAGTTGTGTTTGGTAAACTCTTGATTAACTTTATCATGTCACTCAACAACGTAGAGAAGCCAACGTCAAATTCAAACAAGAAGATGGCCAACCTTGACAACTCCCTTTTCTTTATCGCTTCAAGGATCAAATAGACTATGCTCGTATACTGGTAGTCTAATCTATAAATACCCATATGAAGCTGCCTATCAACTCAAGAAACAACAGATCTTTCTGCTCTTGAATCTATACCACAGTGTGAGTCCATGGCTTCTCGAGGTTTTCTCTTCTCAGCAATGCTTCTCTCTGTGTCCATGCTAAGCTTCCATCAGTGTCTTGCTGGGCGCTATCTTTTGGAAGACAAGGAACCAGAACACGACATCGGACCCTCTTTTCCTACCATCGCTGAGATCCCCAAGCCTGAATTTCCCACTTTTCCAACAATTCCCCATTTCCCAGAGATTCCTAAACCTGAATTTCCCTCGTTCCCGAAGCCAACTTTTCCAGAATTCCCCACCATCCCAAAGCCAACTTTCCCAGAGCTCCCCACTATTCCGAAGCCAACTCTCCCGGAATTTCCCACAATTCCGAAGCCAAAATTGCCTGAGTTGCCCACATTTCCCAAGCCAACTTTCCCGGAGATTCCTTCTGTGCCTAAGCCAACTGTCCCATGATCTTGCGCTACCAACCACACGAACAAATGTTTAACGATTCGAGTATAAATAAACCTGCTTCATTTGCTATGGGCCTGTATCTCATTTTTATGAACTTCTCTAAATTGGTGGACTTTCTTTGAAGAAATGATGGAGCTTGTGAGATTTGTCAGTCTTTGCTTGGATTTTTTTCCTTTTAGAGTGTTGTGGTAAGTTTGTCTTGGTGGATGGGTAGAGATGCTTCTAGTGTTGATTTCTGCCCCATATTTCATGTACCTAGTGATGGAATCATTTGAAATTCGGATGCACAAAGTATCAGATATTTATGGGATTTTTCAGTGCCTTATGTAATGCAATTACCTACCATGTGTATGTGTTTGTGTCGTGCGCCAAAGTTCTAACCGGCCCGATGGTTCCAACCACAACCGAACAGGATCAAGAGAAGGTGAACCGAAACCTGAATTGAAGACCGCCCGGTTCACTTCCAGTTTTACCTTTTATAAAATTGAAATTGAAATCAAACCGGAACAAGTGATTTCAAGCCACCGGTCTCATTTTTAATTTGTTTTAATTATTAAGCATTTTAAATAAAATTGCAAGTTTCAAAACTACTCAGAAACCGACGATTCTGAAATCATGACTGGGACGTATTTGTTTATGGTTTCAGGTTTTGAGCTAACCCGAAGCGGACATGTCTATCTAGTTGGATATATTAGACGATGAAATGTATTTACAAGACAAGAGAGTACTGCCTGTGTTAAGATTTTCATTAACCTGACAATTAATAGAGCCAGGTTTTACCAATAACCTCTGTAAAGCTAGGCTATCAGCCATAATGGCCATGGTGGGCGTGTTCCAAGGAGAGAATCAGCTTCAAATAACCTCGATGCGTTCCATCCAAGAAGTTGAAGACGTACGGCACCTAAACTAAGACTTTGCTTTTGGTTTCCGTCACGCAACGGCTTCCGGCGATGGCGTGAGTACTAGCATTGTGTAGCCCTCCTATATATATATATATGTTGTATCATGCATTCTCTACGAGCACTAGAATTGTGTAGGTAGCCGTTGACGTTGATTTGCAACGAGTGTTGGCTCTCTTCTCTTCACGGGCTAACATTGATTGGTGGTGGTTTCGTTATTTTTGAGAATTTCGTTCGTATCGAAAATTTATTTTCAACGGTGTGAAGATTTGTCGAAAATAAATTTTCCCAACAGTTAAGAGATGGAACTATATTTTAGGTGATTCTATACTTATTTCCAAGGGTTATTGCTACTTTTTTCAACATATGTTTTTCTCACAAACTTTTTTCGGTGGTTTTAAATTATTCGTGACTGTCCTAACTGCTAGAAATGACTTTTCCAGTGAATACCAATTTTCACATCCACTGAAAATACACAGATTTAGTACAATTTTAATATAGAAAAGTTATATTCTTATCCTCCTACTTCGATCCATTTGCTTCGACTATTTCAGCGTCAATCGTTCTTTTAGATTTGTCGTCGTTCCGCGTACTTCTTGGATTGCAAAACCCACGACTGGACTCTGATAAATTTTAATAGATGCAACTACTGTTAATTATTGTTGCAAGCTGGGACAGTGGTGGATCTTGTTTGACTTTAGGTGGGCATCTACCCTACAAAATTTGAAAACTGAGAGAAAGCATAGTCCACCGTTGAATCCGTGGGAAACTGGATCTGGCCCAATTATAACATGTTCACCTATTGCTTTTTGAGTGACAAAAATATAATTTATAAATTTTTAAAAGGATTTTAAAAATATGGAAAATATTGTTAGTATATTCATGCCACTTAAGAACTATGTGAGTAGTGGGTCGGATCCAATTACTCTCTCTCTCTATATTATACGCAAAAGATGTTGGTGAATGGCTTCTGAAGCTTACATACTTCTGAAGCTTCTGGAATTATGTACATGCAAAAGATGTGAGTGTGCCTGTTGTTTTCTTGTATGCTGACATTTTCCAATTAATATAATTGGATCTGACAAGTTAGGGCTATATTTTCTAGCTCGATTATTGTTCATGTAAATCTATCATGAGATTCGAACTTTTAAATTGATTATAATCTTGATCCGTCCCACTTAATTTATACAACACTGCAAAACGAAGTTAGGCGTGCCAATGGTATGTTGTTGAATGTTATGATTCGATGCGTGTCTATCAACCTGCTAGACTTGCTCAGCTGTAGGACAACTCATGTTGAAGAACTGTTATTATCTGTTATACTATCTGTAGGCTCGCTTGGGGTATTTTGCACTCATAGATCAAAAGTAGGCGAAGCTCACCTTTCATATATACTCAAAACTATTGATGCTTAAATCCACTCAAAGATCTCCGTTGTTTGATCGGCACCATCAAAAGTAGAGATTTGAGATAAAAAATATAATATACCATTGTATATTAAATGTAAAATATGAAAAGTATAATGGTACATTTTATTTTTGAAATTCAAATATTCACAGTTGATCATACTGATCAGATGGTAGATTATTTGAGTAGATTTGAGTATCGATGGGTTTGAACATATTCCACTATGTCTCTCTATACACACAAATATACACATACACACACACACACACACACACACACACACACACACACATATATATATATATATATATATATATATATATATATATATATATATATATATATTACACAGACACATATGTGTATGTATAACCTGAATCCCATTTGATAAAGTTTGGTAGCCATAAAACCTGATATATTGCAAGTTCAGTTGGATTCAGTATTAATTATGTGTTTACATCCAAACGCTCAGGTATCCGCGATCAGCCATTTGTCTAGAACCAGATTACCCACGATCTGATTGGATGGCATCTGCTAGCGAGGCTCCAATGCAAACCTGACACGTTCATCCCCTAGTTTTGCATTGTGAGGCAAGAATTTGACCTTTTGGCTTAATGCAGGGCAGTAGTTGTGTTTGGTAAACGATGGGTTTACTTTATTATGACACACGTATACCCCTTGTGGCATTCAATCACGTAGGCACCTAAGAAGTAGATGATCAACCTTGACTTCGATTTCCATATAATTTCAACAAATTAGAATGAATCCTGAGCTCATATGCCACTCAAATCCTCTATAAATGCCCATACCAAGCAGCTATTCCACTAAAAAACAACAGATATTTCAGCTGCTTTGTTTCTGAAAACAGTGTCCTTCAATGGCTTCCCAAGGCTGTCTCTTCTTAGCAATGCTTCTCTCTGTGTCCATGCTAAGCTTCAACCAGTGTCTTGCTGGACGCCACCTTTTGGAAGACACGGCACCAGATCATGACACCCCGCACGTACCGACTTTCCCGGCCATCCCGAAGCCTGAATTTCCCTCTTTTCCAACTATTCCCCATCTTCCTGAGATCCCTAAACCTGAATTTCCCACTATTCCGAAGCCAACGATCCCAGAACTCCCCACTATTCCGAAGCTAACTATCCCTGAGATCCCCACCTTGCCCAAGCCATCTTTGCCTGAGTTGCCCACCTTCCCAAAAGCAGCCTTGCCTGAGTTTCCCACATTTTCTAAGCCAACTGTCCCATGATCTTAGTTAAATATCAACCATAGTGAATAAATTCCTACATATTCTATGAAATAACCAGCTTTCTTCGTTTTTCTATGGTACATGCGTTTCATTTTCTTAACTTCATTACTGGTGGAATCCCTCCTTTAGAGATTTGATGGACCTCGTGAGACTTGTTCATGTTTGATTGCTTTTCCTCAAATCTTTTGTGGTCAGTTTGTATTGTCATGAACATGGGTACGTAGACGCTTTTTAGAAAGCTGTGTGTTGCTTTCAGCGTAATGTTTCATGTACTTGGTTATGTAATCCTTTGGCATTAATTTGCATGTATAAAGATTTGAATCCTTTATTTGCCAATGCTTTTACGTGCATGTGTGGAAAAGAACATATTTGAACTTACAATATAGTTACGAAATTAAATAATCTACTCAAAGTTTTGTGTGAATTTATTTTCTAACTTTTGTGATCAATCGAGGGATTCTTGACTCATGTTCAGTTGATGTTTGGCTCAGCTAGACGAGCTAACGAACAGAACAAGAGCAAGAAAGACTTTGAGTTGTTGGGCAAGCCATGAACTGCCTCCCAGGGCTTCACTTTGCTCAACTAAAACATTCCTTTGACAGAGGCTTCAGGTCCTTCCATCTGAAAAAGGTCCGCAACAGTTTGAAGCTCGAAGCTTTCCATGGAGGGATGCCACTCAACTCCGGCCGAACCAGTTGCTTCCGGTTCTGGTAGGACTTGATCAATCTCTAAAAGAAAGATTTAATTGTTAAAAATCTCGCCTAAGCATTAGCCCTATAGAGCGATGTAGAAGAGGGATTCAGTTGCGTTTTTGCAACTAAGGCAAGAAATTAATCTAAAAACTTGAAAGTACAATCGAACTAATTCCTCGAATCGGATGTAATTATCATGATATAACTACGTTTTATATATCAGACTTTCTTTGAACTAATTCCTCGAATCAAACTAATTCCTCGACGGTTTGAAACAGCTGGTTTTAGGGATGTTCATGATATATTTTGACGATTTGAAGCAGAGGAAAGTTCCATCCTTGTTCCTGCGACAGGGATCAAGAAGGCCCCCGTTCTCGCCCCTGCATCGCCTATGGATCCCTGCAGGGACCTGCCAGATGAAAAGACATGATCCTATCCACTTGTGATATGATGTCTTGGGGAAGATGGATCCTTCCCACTTGTGATATGATGTCCCCCATGAGGACCCATTGAGGGGGAAGATCAGATCATATTCACTATAAATTAATTTTTTATATAAAAAAATTCAATATAATGTTTTCAAGAGGCCTCAACTTTCAAGAACCAATGGGGAGGAATCGGAATCGAGTTCGTAGGACGAGAACCTACTGTCTCCGATTCTCTTGAGGATTTCCCCACTCTTTTCATCCCTCGTTTCTACCTTCCGAATCCACTTCATTCTGGACAGGTCCTCGCAAGAAGCGAGGGATATTCTCCCAATGAACATCCCTCGCTGATTTGATCAATTCTAGCGGTTTGGACCATCAAAATTTTCAATTCACTGTCAGAGCGACACCTGAAACCGATTTAGCAATAATATCTAAATTCCGACGGTTGAGAGAATAAAACTAAGTTGCTCAAGTTTATCCGGGAACACAGCTCATCAAAAAACGGATTACCTTTTCACGAACTCTAACTCACTCCGCTGAAGACCATCAAGATAAACATTTTCCCTTGCGGTCTAAGGCTGTATGCCTTAATTTCTTACCAGCCACAATATCTGATTATCAATATGTCCAGATTTAATCAATCATTCTCGAAATTCAACAGATAGAATGAGTTTACCTATTTGAGTCGGACTCAGTAATATATAATCAAGCTTGTCAGACGAACCTGATCACACTGGGCTTAGTTTTGTAGGATCCAACACAAGATCAACCCCATGGCATTCTTTCTCAAATGTGCATGAATCAGAAAGCATATGACCAATTGGGTTTCATAGCATAAGTAGTTTTGTTTGGTGAACGCTTAACATGCTTTATTATAAGACATTACGTGCATTCGTTCATGTAAGAACATATATTTATTCAAACAAGAAGATGACCAACCATGAATGGATAAACTTCCATTTCGAAATAACTTCAGAAGGTTGCGAACACCTCTCGGTAGTAGTCATCTATAAATACACAGAACCTGCTGCCTGTCTACTAAAAAACAACAGATCTTTTCTTTCTGCTCTTGGTTACAAGGGATAGTTTCCATGGCTTCTCAAGGCTTCCACATCTTGGAGCTGCTTCTCTTCGTGTCTATGATTAGCTTGGAACAGTGTCTTGCCGGACGCTTTCTCTTGGAATCTGAAGCACCGGATCACGACACCCCCCAGGGACCCAGCTTTCCTACTATTCCTCAATTCTCCAAGCCTGAATTTCCTTCTTTTCCAACCATTCCCTATATTCCAGAGATCCCTAAACCTGAATTTCCGTTGCTTCCGAAGCCAACCTTGCCAGAGTTCCCCACCATCTCAAAGCCAACTCTCCCTGAATTCCCCACTATTCCTAATCCAACCTTGTCTGAGTTGCCCACATTTCCTAAGCCAACTTTGCCGGAGTTTCCTTCTGTGCCTAAGCCAACCGTGCCATGATCTTACACCACCGACCACAGGAATAAATTTTGACCCGTTCAAGTATGCATGAACCAGCTTCATTCAATTTATGTGGGCATGTATTTCATTTTATGAACGTATTGTATTAGTATTCATGGAATTCATTGAAGATTCGGTGGAGCTTGTGAGGTTTATTAGTCATTGCCTGCTTTTTTCCATTTTCGTTTGAGAGACGTGGTGAGTTTGCATGTCTTGTGCATGAGTAGGTGAACTTGAGTGTTGATTTCTGCCCCATGTTTCATGTACTAGTGATGGAGTCCTTTAGCATTATTAGTATGTATAATGATCTCATACTCACGTTTGCGATTGTACGTCTCTCTCTCTCTCTCTCTCTCTCTCTCTCTCTATATATATATATATATATGCGTGTGTGAGTGAAAACACTCGATTCGATGCAAAAACATGCACAGAATCACACAATTGGATTATAGAAAACTTAAAGCAGGAGAAGCACAAAAGAACACGAATTTCCCTCGCTCGATAAGATGAGGCTACGGCACGGGAAGACCAAGAGGAAGTTTTTACTATAATAGGTATCGTACATTCAATATCCTCAAAATCTTTTTTGTTAATCTAACTCCCATGTAACGTCCCCCCATGCTACTAAGAATATGAGACACCTACGAAAGAAACTTTCATAATAATACTAGTTTTTTTAATAATTTCTTATTTTCGTATGCTTTTTGGATCAGGTCACTTTTGTGACAAAACAAATTCAAACTAAAGAACAATATATATAGTTCATACATAATACTCATCATATACAACAGTTGGTTTTGTATAGTTGGATCGTTTTCATCATCGGTTGTCATCTTTCACCACCTTTCATTATATTCTTTCATTAGATATATATATATATATATATAGAGAGAGAGAGAGTACTCAATACTTAATATTCAATCATACTCAATGGTTAGTTCTATATGGTTAAACCGTTTCAATAACCATCCATCATCTTTCATCACCTTTAAGGCCATACCATCACGTTCCATCAAAGCAGTTGTTGAAGATGCACCCAACTAAACTAAGGCCTTACCGTCGGATTGGACATAAATTGGTCTGACAGTGACACAAGCAGCAAACTTGTACTGCCTAATTTGAAAGGTTTTTATATGGTCTTTTGCCTTTAAGGGAAGGAATATTATGTCCCACACAATGCACACTGGTACTTGACGATTGTTGGGGAATGTGGATGCCAGCATAGAAGAGATTCCATCTACAAGTAAATTGAGAAAAACTGAAATTACTAAAGAGGAACTATTCTTGAATTTGACTTGTCGTTCTGGCAATATGAGGATTTTTATACAAAGTTTAGAACATCTCAAACCATGTTATACTAGGGAAGAAACAATAAAGGATTCACATCCCTATCCTAAATATCATATTGTTTTATATTCTTATTTAGCGGGTTGGTAAGAGTTATGACTTTAAGCAAGGGTGGATCTAGGTATAGATGGAAATTTTAACTTATAAGGATATCTTAGAAAATGTAAAAGACAACTTTATTATATTCTTACTTTCAAAAAATCAAAGACTAAGAATAAGTGTATAGTTTCACAGGTGAAAAGCATCTAATCACTATATTTCAAGCTCAATTAAGATCCATATAATTCTATCACGTGATCCAACTCAGAAGGTACCCGACTCTTGATTGGTCATGATGCCATTGGAACATTGTGCAGGGCAACATTAGGCATGCATTCACACACACACACACATACACACATACACTATATGTGTGTGTTATGTGTGCGTGCGGTTGCTGCTTGCTCATTAAAGATGCCTTGATCTTTCAATGTGAATTATATCGAATGGGTATCGCTCACCCTTAAAATGTTTATGAGAAATTCATAAAATGTTGTCTCAATTTGATTTTCTTTTAGTAAAAAATATAATTAACATAGAATTCTAGAAACAAGTAATATTTGGGGAATCGTAACATGCAACAAAAATATACAATGAAACTTGAAATTGCAATCAGATTGAGAGTAGAAATGATAATATGTGCACATAAACATTGTTATGGGTGAATAAATATCCATCTAAGAGCATCTAGCATGACCCAAGCATATCTCATACGTGTCTGCATACACACATATGTGAGCTTCCTCATGCATGTGCGCATGTATGAAAATGCATGTCATCAAGACCCTCTATTTACCTATATTTGTATCTATTTATCAATCTAGGCATATCTGGTTCAGGATTGCTTGGACCTAGACGGTTTCAATTTCAGAACCGCTGACCCAAACCGCCTCGAAATGATTTAATTTTTTTTAAAAGAGGGCAAATGCACAATCTAAAAGTTGAACTCCCCACCAAGCTCAACGACAGGGCACTCCCTACAGTTGAGCTGCTAATGATTTTATTTATATATATATATATATATATATATATATATATATATATATATACAAAACCTTTTTAGTGACGGGTCAGAACCTCCGGTTCATGCTGATTTCTGGATACCATGAACCGTAACCAAAGCATGGGGTCTCCGGCTACAGTTTTGGTGCCATTCGGTCGGTTCCCATTACAGTCTGTTCTGCCGGCAGTGTGGTTCTAGTTCGAACCAGCCATGTCTATATCCATCTATCCATATGTCTTCTTTTTTTTGTGTGTGTTGAGCGCGTATAGCACCTCAATGTTAGCCACAAGAAACACCTGGTTAATAATCTAATGAGATTCAGTAACGAATATTTACATCCGAATGCAAAGTGTTATATACCCTAAGTTCATTAGACATCGAATGGGATTAAGTAATGAATATATACATTTACATTAGAAACCTGAACCAGATTATCCCACGATCTGATTCTGGAGGGGGCCTTAATCTGTCAGACATTGACATCCTCTAGTCAAAACTTCATGGTCCAACAGGAATGAGAGGAATTGGCTCTCAACACATCACTGCAGTAGTTATGCTTGGTGAGCGTCGAAAGCCATTCAATCACGTAGCGCATATCAATCCAAGGAAGTAGATGATCAACCATGACTTCCACTTCTATATAACTTCAAGAACGAAGACGCCACGCAAATCCTCTATAAATACCCATACCAAGCTGCTTATATACTAAAAAAACAACAGATATTTCAACTGCTTTTGTATCTAAACCAGTGTTATTCCATGGCTTCACAAGGCTTTCTCTTCTTAGCGATACTTTTCTATGTGTGCATGCTCAGCTTGGATCAGTGTCTTGCTGGACGCTATCTTTTGGAAGACGAGGTACCAGATCATGACACCACGCACAGACAAACTTTTCCTACCATCCCCGCTTTCCCCAAGCCCGAGTTTCCCTCGTTTCCAACCATTCCCCATCTTCCTGAGATCCCTAAACCTGAATTTCCCACGATCCCGAAGCCAATTCTCCCTGAATTTCCCACTATTCCAAAGCTAACTTTCCCGGAATTCCCCACGATTCCAAAGCCGACTATCCCTGAAATCCCCAATCTGCCCAAACCAACCTTGCCTGAGTTGCCCACCTTCCCAATGCCAACTGTTCCATGATCTAAGTGATATCAAGCACAATGAATAAATTTCTACCCATTCAAGTATGAATCAAGCAGCTTTCTTCGTTTGCTGTGGGGCCTGCCTTTCATTTTCTTAACTTGAGTATTGGTGTACTCCCTCCCTCAGATTTTATGGAGGGTATGAGACTTAATTCTTCGTGTTTGATTGCTGTTTTTTCTTATTTCCTAGACTTTTTGTGGTAAGTTTGTATTGTCTCGAACATGGGTACGTAGACGCTTTGCAGAAGGCTCTGTGTTGCTTTCTGCCCCATGTTTCATGCACCCTGTTATGTAATCCCTGAGCATTTGCATGTATAAAGTTTTGATTCCTTTGTAAATGGTTTTATGTGAATAATGCCTATTACAGGCGGCAGGCCCAGAAGGTAGGCAAGCTTCCCCATGTAAACGTTGGGGCTGGTCTATCTTTGTTGGCTCAGTGCCTACATGGTCTCTTGTCAACTCTTGCTCCTTTTGTTTGGCCAACTGATCACATCCCTTTTATACGTCGGTGAAAGGTAGAAAACCATATTAACTCAACTAATTGGGTGGCTGTATAGTTAATTGACCGAGTCTTCAGTTTTACTAGAAAATTGCATGGAAAAATGATTTATTTTATAATCAAGAAATCAAATCTTCTACTCAAGGTTTTCTGAGAAAAGTTGATTTTTTACTTTAATAAGCAGCATACCTTCAGATAGGGGTCTGACTTAACTCATGCTCAGTTCACATTTAATGACCGGTCAATCCGAGAAAATCTCTTAGTGACTTGTCCTATTTTGGTAGTGGAAAATTTAGTATTGCCTCTATCTTGCTCATGTTCTTGACTACCTTCACATAAGAGGGGATTTCTAGTGTAGTACAATAAACTTAAACCTAAATATCAACTTCAAAAGTTGATGTTTTAGTAAAAATAACCATTTTGACTATCGAATGAAAATGTTAAACCAAATCAACCATCCCTTAAGCTCTAATTAGCTTCATTTCATCTTGAAAACAATTTGACCTCATTTTTAGATTTAGTAAAAATAACCATTTTTACTAATTAGCTTCATTACAAAGATGAAATGAAGCTAATTAGAGCTTAAGGAATGGTTGATTTGGTTTAACATTTTTTATTGGATAGTCAAAATGGCGATTTTTACTAAAACATCAACTTTGAACTTGATGTAGGTTTATTGTGATGATATTAATAATGCATTACACTAGAAATCCTCCCCATGCGCGGAGATTGTCAAAAGCGCAAGCAAGATAGAGGCAATGCTACCAAATTATGAGGTCATCCATAAGCCACTCGTGAACTTACTAAAAAAATGGGATTGAATTTATGATCTAGTTTTTCTATCAATATCCCATTGGAAGATAGCTTTCTTCATCATTATCATGGAGGCCATGCTGATAAGTATATGCCATCAGGTGAGAATCTATACTAATGTCAAGAGGTCATCCTCAACGGCATGAGAGTTCACATGACCAAGATTTGTCTAATTTGTATGAATGAATTTCTTAGGGTTGATCATTGAGTGTTTATTTATTACTTTCTTCATCTATTCTTTGAAAGTTAGTCTAAAGGTATGATAGTATTGTAATATGTTCATTTCTACCATTTTGTATCTCCCTACTAAAATAAACCAACAGACTCTCATATAATCATCGCACTCTTCTTTAAAACTCACCTCTCATAAATATCATTTTAAAGCCATAGCTTGACATGATAATTCACTAAATCTATTAGCAATTTCATCACGGTTGATTAGATAATCTATAAAATTTGTTTTTTTTATATGAGTATTTTTTTGGGATTTTTTGTTTACTCTAGAAGGAAGCTAGAGCCAACCACTTTTTCATTAAAAAGGCATATTTTAGTCTTCAATTAAAAAAGATAGTGTAGATGTTCATAGGATGGATATGTGGATCAAAGTCTCCATCCCCATTTAAAAACATACCCCATCTCCATCCCATGAAAAAGACCAAGAAAGTCCCTATCCCCACCCCCATATCCCCATGAAAACTCATTGAGAAAAAGAGGAATACTCAAACACATATTCTAACATGTAAAATGAAATCATGATTTAAGCAAAATGCATTCATATTCTAAAAAGATGTGACACTTTTTATTTAACATTATGCATAGTTTGTCTTATTTTCACATGGGCCTAACTTTTCATAAACAATTCGAGGAGTTGGGGCCGGAGACATGTTATCCATGTTAAGGATTTCCATACTCTCCCTATTTAACTTCCCATTTTCATTTTTAGACTTCAATTTTTTTGGAGCAGGTACCCGTAAGAAGTGGATTATCTCCTCCCATGAACAATTATAGTAGAATTATCCAAAAATGTATCTGCCAACCAATTCGTGATGCATGGCGAGAAACAATCTATAAATAAGTATACTTTATAAAAATAAAAACATGAAAGAGTTTTCAACTATAAGTGAAGAAGCAATCACCCCCCTTGCTCAAATTGATTCATTTTATATCGATCAAAAGTTGTACTTTAGTTTTTATCTTATTATTAAAGAGATATAACAACCAATTATGTTCAATCATTGATCTACTGGTATTGTTGGTTCGCAATGACAAACCCACTTTAAGATGAAGTGAAGCATGCAAGTGTTTTGTGTCCATCAAATATAAGTGCACCTCATCTAAAAACTTTATAAGTCCACCACTATATAAAAGAAAATATGAGTTTTTTGTTGACATAAAATATAAGTGTATCTTACCTAAACTACAAGTATACCTTACTTTAAAAATATTTTTAGGTTCATTGTTAGTTTAGTTAAACCTTATTTTTCTTTTATGATGTGACCTTAAGTTTTAATAATAATAATTAGTATTAGAGCCAAATTAGTTTTTTTGATGTGATGTGTAATTTAAATGATAATAATTGGTTACAGAGCTAAATTAACTTTTCTAATACAATTCAAAGCTTAAATGATAATAATTGGTATTAGAGTAGCTCTTATAACATTATATTATAAGCATAAATATTGTTGTTGCAAAAGACTTTTTAAATATTTGATTTATTCAGCTTATGATTTTAACCTAATCGTTGTTACACTCTATATGAGCTTATTGAGAATTTAAGGAAAGATGATCTAACCAATTTTAAAATTATAATAGATTTTTATATTTCTTTTGTGTAATTGAAAATTATAATTGATTTTTTTTAAATAGATAGAAAATTAGAGAAAACTGAAGTACAAAAGGTTAAGCCAATTTTATATTAGTCTCATACTTTTATTTATAGAGTATCTATTTTTGAATATATATTAAATTAAAAAGGTTTTCTCATATTATTAGGTGACTTATAAAATGTTGTGGAACTTATTTAATTTCTTTGTATTTTGAGATGAATTATTGACCAAATATGCTTTTTTATAAATGAAAATAGATTAAATGTAAGCATACCACATGAGTGAATATAATCCATATATAAGTAGGCTAAATGGCTTAATATGGTTTGTAAATAACTATAATATTGTGACCTTTTATTTTAAAAAGCCTCAAATCTCTCGCCATTTTTAAAATAAATTTGAAATTACCATTACACCATATCTTATATTTTAAATAAATGTATCTCATGATTTAGATATTTATCTAGTAAGAAGTGAGTTTCAACGTAACATAATGGGCCGGGTTAAAATCCATATCCTGATTGAAACCCGAGCCAATTAGTATTACATCAACGTATGATGGAAAGAGAAGGTGAGTTGCTGAAAAACCGATCCTATCCCAAATCAACCATTTTAAGGCCGATTCTCATATAGATGAGAGGCACTCTAGATCAACCGTTTTAAACTAGAGAGTATTGAATAGCGGCAACGATGAGAGGGTTGATTGAGCAAAGATGTTGAAAAAATTGATCGAAAAAAGATATGCATGCATTTGTATAAAAATAGTATTTGAATATTGTATGGATATGGATTTAGATATATATTGATCTGGATATAAACTTATGAATATCATAAGTTATAATTGGTTTTGAAATATAATGACATGTGAATAAATAAGTCGTACTTGTGTGTTTTGTCTGAGGTCTTTAGAGACTTATAGGTCCCTCAAACGTTTTGGCTTAGGGAAAATATAAATACGACTATGAGTTGGCATGATTTGATCATCGTCGTGAGAGTCGGCATGATTTGACCATCATCAATGGGTTGACGAAGGTTGTAGGAAAGAAGGGTCGGATGACTCCTACAACTTGGTTTAGATACAATATAGGATGTAATTATCATAACTGATTGATGTGTATATGTGAGTGAATTTAAAATCATGAGTTAAAATATAAAATACGATTTATTATGAAATAATTGTGAAACATGCATGCTTTTATTTAAAAATCATGAGTTAGAATATAAATGCGATTTGTTATGAAATAATTGTGAAACATGCATGCTTTTATTTAAAAATCATGAGTTAGAATATAAATGCGATTTGTTATGAAATAATTGTGAAACATGCATGCTTTTAGTGTGAATTCCATTAAAAGTTTTTTATCTTCTCTACTGAGCTATTGGTTGGAGCTCATCCTAACATTTTACAGTTTATCTTGAAGCCAGCAGTTACAAGGCGTACAAAGCAAAGTAGCACTTGGACCGAGTTATATTTTTTTGAGATGGAACGATTTAGATGAGCATTAGATTATCTAGGTAAATATTTTGTTATTGTAAACACCCCGAAATCCCACGAATTTCTTAAACAAATCTGGTTTTGTAAAAGCAGCCCCAAAGGGCCATTTTGAGTTTGGAAACCCAGGAGCCTTCCAGACAACCCTGTACATATGTTTTAAACTTTATCTTTCAAAAACATATAATATGGCTTTTGAAAACCCTTTTAAAACACGTTTTGAAACCCCGAAGCGGCTTGGCCCGATCAAGACAGGACCAGGAGAGCCAAGAAGAGCCCGGAACCGGAGCACCTGTCGAGCCCGGCACAGCAACTCTTGTATCTGATTCACACCCCAGGATCTCGAACGTCCAAGACCCTGTTCTTACCAAAATACCATTTGAAGTCATCTCCGGAAGGCAGAAACGGAGGCGGACGACCATGTTGGCGAAGACCCAACGCAGACGGAGTACTGATGCTGTCAGGCCCCGCACAAATCGTCCGTCTCGAACCCAGCTCGAAGGAGTCAGAGTTCAGTTTGGATTGGATCTAGACCATATATATCCGGATTCCAATCCAAACCCATATGTGGACTTGGATTTGGATTTGGATCCAGAGATCCAATCCAATATCCATATCCATGGCCCACATCACCTTCTCATAAATGGAGGTGGGGCCCACTTAAAATTCACGTGGGATATTGGGCATGAGAGAGAGTGGGGGTGAAAAATATCAAGAGTGTTGTATTAAGCTTGACTTGTGTGTCAAGTTTGGGTTTAATCTTGTGGGTTAGCCTAATTGAGTGGGTTTAAGCTTGTAATTAGCTAAAACCTAACCTAGGGCTGCACCAACATGGGGTGATCAAGGTCTATGGGCCATGCTAAGGGAGCTCCTTCACCTAAAACCTAGCCCAAAATGCCTAAACCTAGCCTAAACCCCTAATCCACCCCTAATCCCGACCTAATCACCTAACCCACTTCCCTAATCCCGTCCTAATCCCAACCTAATCACCTAACCCACTTCCCTAATCCTTCCCTAAACCTAGATTAATTTCCCTAATCCTAGCCTAAACCTAGCCTAATCACCTAACCTAGCTCACTAAACCTCACCCTAAAACCCAACCACCTAACCTAGTCCTAAACCCCTAAACCACCCTTAGCCCACGATTTACCCAAACCCCTAGTTTCAAAATATCTGGCCCAACCCTTTCCAGCCCACCTTATCTACATACCACCCTACCTAAACCACCTAACCACTACCCTCAGCCCAGCCCTAACCGACCTACCCATCCCCTATTTAAACTCCCCTCCTTGGGGGCGGGTTTTCCAAGTGGGAGCCCTCACCTCAGCCCAGCCGATTCCACTCTCCAATCTGCCCGCCTGCTCCACTCCCCAACTGCTCCACCTGCTCCATCAGCTCCACCTGCACCGCCACCTTCCCTCTTCCATTCACCACCACCATCCCTCAGCCGGACGCCACCACCTCCACCCAACCGAACCAGCCAACAGTCCACCTGCCCGCCTGCTTCCCACTTCATCCGCCACCTCTCCCCATTTGGTAAGTACCCCAAACTCCCTCAAAGCCCCTCTCTTCCGCCTCTCCACTCTTAGCCACCCATCCTATCTTCATCTCAGACCCTTTGCCACCACCACTTTCACTTAGCCGAACCTAGCATAGCCCAAGCTGTCGGCCACTACCTAACCATCCTTTTCCATTCGGTTTTCCCCTAGGTGTCCCATTCGGCCTTCCCACCAGCTCACCTTTTAGGTCCAGTTTCCCTAAACTCTCAACTCCCCTAGTGACCCTAAGAACCCACTCATTCAGCCCCTTTAAACCCCCTACTTTGAGGCGCCATCTACTTGCCACCGGCCACCTTCGAGGCGCCTATCCCGTGCCCCACTTGCAGCCGGCCAGCACCTTTGATCACCTACCTTCGCGGAGCTCCCGTTTGCAGCCCAAAGCCAAGTCCATGCCTAAGCAAGACCTCTACGGACCAGCTACTCGTAAGTGTCTAAACTCGGTCCTTAGTTGTATACTTGCTTGAGATTCAATTTGATACGGGGTTGTAATAACGGAGCATAGTCTCCCCCCGCTTGTAATAACGTGGCTTGGCACAACCACACACGTGCACCCTCTTAGTCGTGCACGATTTTGAACACACACGGGCCTAATCAGCCCCTAATATATAAGTGTACATATACTTTCATTTTCGAAGGGTTTTTGTTTAAGTTGGGTGCGTTGTCTTTCAATTCAAGCACTCACACACATTGAGCTTTCGCTCTTATTTGAAAGACCCAAGTAAGGGCCGACCTATACTATTTGGGTTTCATTTCTTGTCGTGTGAGTAAGTCTTTCAATTCAAGCACTCTCACACACATTGAGCTTTCGCTCTTATTTGAAAGACCCAAGTAAGGGCCGACCTATACTATTTGGGTTTCATTTAATGTCGTGTGAGTAAGTCTTTCAATTCAAGCACTTTCACACACATTGAGCCTTCGCTCTTATTCCCAAGACCTTAGTAAAGGCCTTATTGCAGTTATATTTGGGTTTCATTTCATGTCGTGTGTGTAGTACTTCAATTCAAGCACTCTCACACACATTGAGCTTTCGCTCTTACTCCCAAGACCTTAGTCAAGGCCATACTGCAATTTATATTTGGGTTTAATTTCATGTCGTGTGTGTAAGTCTTTCAATTCAAGCACGCACCCACATTGAGCCTTCGCTCTTATTTGCAAGACCCGAGTAAGGGCTCATATACATAAGATATATACATATCTCCCTTCGGTTATTTCCCTTCGGTTATTTCCCTTCTGTTATTTCCCCTTCAGTATTGTCTTTACATTTCGGGTTTTCCCTTTGGAGTAGCGTGAGTTTGCATTGCATCTACGCCATACCACGAGGTAGGACGCATATTGCATCGAAGCAAGCCCCGTTCGAATTCGCCCATGTAGTGGAGTGTTCATAACACACAAACTAGGTGGTCCGAAGAGGGATAAAAGAAAAGACTTAGGCACGTGCAAATCCACGTGATCTAAAACATGCAACCGCATCTTAAAGACCCGAAATAGACACCTCGAACCGCTTCGTAGACACTCTCTCCAAAAACTCGATTTTTACAAAAGCGTACAGACTGACCCTTGCGCATCGGTGCAAGAAGGTCTGCGACGACAAGAGCTTACTTGCTCACAGTCGCCACGTTTAGAAGTCAGTGTTAAATATATCTTCGCTAGCTTAAGTAAGCTAGCTGGCACGCCCTATTTGTATACATAGGCCTTAGACACACGAGAAGATCCACTCCAAGCCCCCGGAAGGGACGAAGAGGCGGGGATTTTCGCGCGTCTATTGAGATTGGCACGCCCGGTGGGACGTGAGCCTTTTCAAAAAATCGAGTTTACTTGTAGAAGTCTTGCGAAAATTTTGTAAAAAGGTGTCGTTTTAACTTGTTTTCTTTGCTTGTACTTAGGAAATTTTGAAAAAGCTTGAAAAGCATGTCAAAATCCAATCCAAGTGAAGTGTCGAGCCAAGGCTCATGCGCGTCAAGTTCTCACTCTAGGAGGATTTTCAAAAACAAAATAAAACTAGATGAAATCGAGGACTTGAGAAGGGAGTTTGAGGCCAAAATCGATGCTCTCAGCCAAGAGGCTGAAGTAGGCGATTCATGTTCATCAAACGGTGAACAAATGCCCAAAAAGAAATCTGAAAAACCTCATAAGCAAAAAGAGGCCTCCGTAATGGAAGGCAACCAATACCACGAGTCCTTCACTCAAAAGGACCGTAAAGCCCTACAGCAGCTGCTGAAAGGGCAGAATAAAGAGAAAAGAAGCTACGCCCTGTCTGATTTCCTTCCTATGGATTACGAAACAGACAGTGACGATGAAATACCGAACTTCCATCGGTATGATGGCATGGGAGACCCTAGGTCTCACTTGTAGCTTTTCTCACGTCGAACCCATAAGAAGAAAAATGACTCGATGAAATGGGTGTATTGGTTCCCTCTATCCCTTAAAGGCACAGCTGCCAAATGGCTGGCTTCCTACGACTTAAGCCAGTTCGCTACTTTTGAAGAGTTAGCGAACTGCTTCATGCAAAGATTTGCACACAACGTGGAAGTCACGCCAACCTTGAATACCTTAAGGGATACAAAGCAAGGCATGAACGAAGACGTGCATGCCTTCATTATAAGATGGAGGTCTCTTTTAGGCCAAGTGCGAGAGCCTATATCCGAAGGATGCGCAGTAATGCTCATCCTGGATAATTTTAAAAGCGAGTTAAAAACCCTTCTCTCACTCCATGAGATTTCAACTTTCCATAAGTTGATCAAAAAGGCCTCCCTTTTCGAAACCAACTTGCGAAAAGGGACATACGATCACTTATGGAAAGGAAGTGCCGTTCCAAAAACCCGTTTGGAAAAACCCATCGCATATGGGCTGCCCACGACGGACAAAGGGGCAAAGCCCCATAAAATCGCCAATGTCCGGGTGGATCTAGGCATGGCAGGCACTTCCAAAAATTTTGAAAAATTAGAAAATAAGAGAGAACGTAATTTTCAAAAACCAGTTGAAAAACGAGAGTACACTCCGCTGGGGCAACCTGTGTCGGAGGTCCTAGACCTCTTACTTGCCCAGGGCATGATCGAACTCCCTGAAATCCCCGAAGGAGTCACGTCCAAAGGGGGGTATTTAAACCGATTTTGCAAGTATCATCGGCTCAAAGGCCATGATACCAAACGTTGCTTCTCTCTTTTAAATAAAATTGAGAACTTGATAGCAGAAGGCCGACTCCAGGTTACTGTGGAACCTGAGCCACCTCAAGCTATCTTCAAGGAACCCTTTCCCAAACACGCCAGTGGCAGTGGGAAAGGAAAGGAGGTATGTACCCTCACCATTTCCAAGGAACTAGCGCAAAAACCAGAACCTGGTCGACCTGCTTGTGCGCCCATCCTTGTACTATACAAGAGGCCCGCCCAAGTCGTCATTCGGGGACCATCAAAAGTGGAAACCCCGGTAAAACCAATTTTGAAAATCCAAGGTTCTCCTCAGCTCATCCTTAGAGCCAAGTTTAACGCGAACCCTAGGCTGGTCGTGGGGGAAGTCACTAGATCCGGGAGGATCTACCAACCCCCGCACCTTCAAGGTGGTCAAAAGGTGGTCAGGGTGCCTGACCCCTCAAAAGCATGTATCCCTAGTGGTCTGCCAAAAGCAAATAAGGACAAAATCATCCTAAATCCTTATGATTTCGAAAACCACCTTTCAAAGATTCCTATTCACATGTCTATCCTAGAGCTTATCAAAACCTCGCCTAGGCATAGACTTGTCTTAGAGAAAATTCTAGAAAGGGCCAAGGTTGATTTGAACATAAGTCCGGAATCCTTGTCTGCCCAAGTGGCTTTATTAGGAGCAAAATCGCCCATCACCTTTTCGGAAGATGATGTAGATAGACCCTACGAAACCCATAACCAGGCCCTGCATATCGAGGTGGTTCTAAACAACCACTCTCTGGACAGGTGCCTAGTCGATGGTGGAGGAGGGCTCAACATCCTTCCACTTCACGTGGCGTACAAAATCGGAGTCACCTTGACTTCAGTGAACCCAAGCCCCATCGTTATCACTGGATACGATGGGAATGCGTCTAGGCCTTTAGGATCCATCGAACTCCCAATGGAAACAGGAGGGATCGAACACACGGGGGTGTTCCATGTCCTGGACATCCAGCCCCATTATAACCTGTTGCTGGGAAGGCCCTGGATACACAGTTTGTGCGCTGTGCCATCCACCTTCCACGGGTGTGTTAAGATCCCTTTTAGGGACCAGGTCGTAGTGATCCTAGGTGAGAGTCACCCACAGCTTCAGGGGATCATAAACTCCCCTTGTTTATCGAGCTCCCAGGCCCATGAGGCTAACTTGGGGCAAATTATGGTTGAGCCACCTCGGCTCGTGTTGAACAACCCTAGGAAGGTTGTATATGTGAAGGGGTCGCCCAAAGCAGGCCCCCTCCCGACTCTAATCCTCCTAGGAAAACCCAAACGTTCCCTATTTCCAAAACCCCTGGACAAAAGGCCATACGAGCCTAATATGGACGATAGCATGTTCCAAGACCACGACTTATATCCCATCTTTTCAAAAAATAAAAGGTCGTGGAACATGTTGTTGAACATGGGCTACACGCCCTATAAAAGTCTAGGGGCACAAAACCAGGGTCTCCTAGAGCCCATCCTGCCTAGGGTCAACCCAAGCCGATATGGGATCGGCTATACTCCCCGAATACCGCCGGAGCCACCCCCTGTGACCACCTGGGTGAAGGGTGCCCCGGAGCCTGTCTTAGAAGAAACCTATGGTTTAGACCTCCTATTCCGAGTCTAACCCGTAGTGTTTTCCCTTTGTAGGTATGACGGAAGATCCCTTTTTCTAAAAATACCAAAAACATTTGAAAAACTTAAAATCAAAAAAATCGAAAAACAAGAAAAACCAAAAACAATGGAAAAACAAAAACTCGAAAAAAGAGTGCTTTGTATAGTTCCCAAAGTTCTTGTTTTACAAAAACCCAAAAAAATCGAAAATTTGGAAAATACCAAAAAGATTTTGTACATAGCTGCTCCTGGGAAGACTTTGGCAAAAGAAAAGGATTTCGAAAAAAGCGTCGTCTGCATAGCCAGACCAAAAATTTCGAAATCACTCGAAAATCTAAGTACGAAACCAGGTCATTTTAAAAACCACGCATCAAGTTCCCTCGGGTCTATAGCCCACGAGAATGATCAAAGCCCAGAAGTGGATCCCCTTGAGGAAGATCCCACTTCTGAGCTCCCAAAATTTCATAGAATTCTCGATTTTGAAAGACCTTCCCAATCAGTAGGAGGAGATTTCGTAGAGGTGAACCTAGGGGATGATTCCAATCCCAAAAACATCAAAATAGGCGCATGCTTGCATGAAACTGAAAAGTTAGCATTCATTGCATTTCTACGAACCTATTTAGATGTGTTTGCATGGACGTATGAAGACATGCCGGGCATAGATCCCAGCATTATCGAGCATCGTCTTCCCTTAGATATAGGTGTAAAACCGATAAAGCAGAAGCTTAGGAAAATACACCCGAATGTACACACGCAAGTCAAAGAGGGTTTAGAAGATCTGCTAAAAGCCGGATTTATAAAACCCATTGCGTATTCTGATTGGTTGTCAAATATCGTTGTAGTTCGAAAAACCAATGGGAAAATTCGAATATGCATCGATTTCAGAAACCTGAATAAAGCCACTCCAAAGGATAATTATCCTTTACCAAACATTGATTTGATAGTCGATAGTACTGCAAATCATGAAATGTTTTCATTTATGGATGGCTATTCAGGCTATAATCAAATCAAACTAAGTCCACGAGATCAGGGTAAGACCGCCTTCACAACCCCATGGGGCACGTACTGCTATACAGTCATGCCCTTTGGTTTGAAAAATGCCGGCGCAACATACCAACGAGCCATGAACACGATCTTCCATGATCAAATTCATGAGCTTGTAGAAGTGTATGTAGATGATCTCTTGGCGAAATCAAAAACTCGATGCACCCAAATCGAATGTTTACAAAAGATCTTCGAAAGGCTTAGGCTTTACAAAGTAAAGCTAAACCCTCAAAAATGTGTGTTCGGGGTAGAATCAGGGAAGCTTCTAGGCTTTATGGTGAGCCAAAGGGGAATAGAAGTCGACCCCTCTAAGTGTCGAGCCATCATAGACATGGCTCCACCCTCCAATCTCACCCAAGTCCGCAGCCTCCAGGGTCAATTACAATCTATACGCCGATTCATATCGAATCTGGCAACTAGATGCGAACCCTTCAACAAACTGTTGAGGAAGGGTACGAAATTCTTATGGGATGACGAATGCCAAAAGTCCTTCGAGAGACTGAAGGCATACTTGGTTAGTCCCCCCGTTTTGAATCCTCCAAAACAAGGAAAACCGCTTTTATTATACATCTCCGTGCATGTAAACTCTTTAGGAGCCCTGTTGGCTCAATACGAGGATGACACACATAAGGAGTATGCCATCTACTACATTTCGAAAACTCTCTTGGTTTATGAACGAAATTATCAAGCCATGGAGAAGACGTGCTTGGCCCTAGTCTGGGCCTGCCAGAAATTCAGACACTATTTCCTAGATCATGAGATCTGGATAGTGTCCAAGCTTGATCCAATCAAGCACTTGTTCGAAAAACCCATTCTCACGGGTAGATTGGGCAAATGGCAACTCCTTTTAATGGAGTATAATCTGAAATACCATCACCAGATCTCCATTAAGGGGCAAGCCCTAGCAGATTACGTGGCTGAATTCCCCTTAGAGGACGCATATCCCACTCTTGTCGAAATGCCTGATGAAGGCATATTGCAAAACCATTTTCAAAACCACATTTTGGCAAATTCTTTCGAAAACCAAGTATGGAAGATGCACTTCGATGGGGCACGAAACCAACGAGGGGCTGGTGTCGGGATCATCCTAATCTCCTCTTAAAAGGGCGAGATTCCCATAGCAGTCCACTTAGATTTCGAATGTTCCAACAACGTAGCTGAGTATGAAGCACTCATACAAGGCTTAAGGATTTCGAAAACTCTAGGGGCATCATGCATCGAGGTCTTTGGAGATTCGCTCCTTGTCATAAACCAGGTTTTAAAAATTTGGCAAGTACGTAATGAGAAACTACTTCCATATCACGAGTTGGCCACTCGATTGGTCCAAACCTTCCAGTCGTGTAAGCTCACACACGTAGGAAGAGAGGACAATGGCATCGCCGATGCCCTCTCCTCCTTGGGTTCAGCCCTGAAGGTCGATCCCATTTCAGGGACCAGATCTTTGGAAATATGGCATGCACCCCATCCATCCACACACGACCTGGATATTTGCCAAAACAACCCAGAGTCTATTGAAAAACCCTGGTTCTACGACATAAAACAATTTTTAGAAAATGGGGGATTCACCGAGGATGCCACATCCAAAGATAAGGCATTCATTCGTAAGATTTCGACCCGATACACCATTCTGGGTGGGGTCTTATACAAAAAGATTTTTACCGGCATTCTGCTTAGGTGTATCGACCTAGAGGAGGCTAGGATAGTGATGCATGAGTTCCACGATGGGGAATGTGGAGGTCATGTTAATGCCAACATGATGGCAATGAAAATACTTAGAGGGGGCTATTTTTGGTCCACCCTGAAAAAGGATTGTCACGATCATGTTAGGAAGTGTCATCCATGTCAAGTGCATGGGCACGCCATTCATATCCCTTCATCTGCATTGCATTCCGTGGTCAGCCCCTGGCCATTTACCATGTGGGCGTTTGACATTGTAGGCCCAATATTTCCAAAGGCCTCGAATGGGCATCGTTTTATTTTAGCAGCCACGGAGTATTTCTCCAAGTGGGTGGAAGCCATTTCCCTAACGAATGTAATGGGGCAACATGTGGTGGCTTTCATCCGGAGGAATATCTTGGCTCGATTTGGGGTTCCACGAGACCTTGTGTCTGATAATGGTACCCCATTCAAGAACGAGCGGATGGTTAAGTTGTGCAACACGTATGGCATAACTCACCACTTCTCCTCGCCCTACTACCCTCAAGGCAACGGCCAAGCCGAAGCCACAAACAAGACTCTCATTGGTATCATTGAGAAAACCTTAGAGAAGGGTAGGATGTGGCACGAGAAGCTGGATGAAGCCTTATGGGCTTATAGGACTTCCATCCGGACTCCCACGAATGCCACACCATTCGAATTGGTCTATGGCACAAACGCCATTCTTCCCATTCATACTCAATTGCATTCATTTCATACATCCATAACACTCGACCTCCCCCTAGAGACGCTTCAGCATGCTAGGATGGCCGAACTAGATTTGCTAGATGAGAGGCGACTCCTTGCCATGGATCATGCTCGCGCATACCGGCAAAGGATAGCCCGACATTATAGCAAACACATGAGACCTCGCCACTTTGAAGTGGGAGATCTGGTCTTGAAAACCATCCACCATCGTGGCCCACACCCCCTAGGCAAGTGGCGCCCCAACTGGGATGGACCCTATGTTGTACGAGCAGCCACTACGAATAATTCGTATTGGTTGATCGATGTAGAAGGTAGGAATTTAGCAGATCCTATCAATATTCAATACTTAAAGAAGTATCATGTGTAGGATATGGATTAAATTCCAGTTTTTGAAAATTTTATAGGGATAGCTGCCCAGAGACATGTGAATAAGGTGTAAAGGCGAACTCGTGTGACCCTAAGTGAGAGAATTCGCACTTGTGAAAGAGTGGAGTTTTCAAAATCGTGGTTGCATTTCAAAATCCTTCATCTTACAAAGAAAGGCCTAGTTCAACATAGCAAGATACTTGCAAGTAGTACGTGCTATTTCTAAATAGGCTAATCTGGAATGGATCGAGTGTAGGCTTGGGATAAGTCCTCCCCTCTTCTCTCCTATTTCCAAAAGGAAAGCAAAGGCCCAAATCAAAAGGGAATTTCCCATTTAAAGTCTCTTTCCAAAAGAAAGAAACCAGACTTCGAAAAGAAAAATCGATTCTCTTATGAAAAAGAGGGATTAAAGAAAAAATACTCCCAAAGGGAGACCCTCTATGAAAAAAAGAAAAAAAAGAGGCCAAAAAGCTCAAAAAGAGCAGTTTTCTGCCTTCTATGCCTCAAACCACGGGACGCTTCAGAAGGGACCGTGGTATCTCTTTCCCATCCCTGGCTTATCCCAAGCTAAAGCATGGTTCATTTTGAGGAATCCTAAAGTAAAAATAGGATTTACTTACTTGAATTTCATCTTGTTTGAGAATTCGACGTTTCGAGTAAGGCGTAGGAATTTGAAATGAAGCTTGTTTTCCTATAAAACCTACGCTAGATAAGCGAGTGTTAAGACTCAAACAAGGGCAAGCACGAAGAGCTCGAGATCCTTAGGATCGAGGCTCAAGACAGTTGTCCCTTTTGTAAATAGCTTTTGTAAATAGGTTTTGAAAACCGAACATCGAACAGCATAGGATTTGCTCACTTAGAGCAATAGACCTTGTAAGTCTCTAGAGTTCGACCACATCTGGTCTCTGGGAGGTCGCCACTCTTGGCACCACACCCATGTCATTTGCATTCCACGCATGGTACTTGCATGAACATGATCCCATTTTAGGACCAGATTCCATAAGTATAACCCTTTGGCGTGATATCTCCTCCTACCAGAGTTTCTAAATTGAGATTTTGCTAAAAATGGGACGATCCCATATTCTTCGTGGCTAGATCTAGGGAGACATTGAAAGGGGTGTTTGTCATCTTTGCCCTTATCCAAATCGATTTGGACAAGGCCAAAGAGGGGCATCTGTAAACACCCCGAAATCCCACGAATTTCTTAAACAAATCTGGTTTTGTAAAAGCAGTCCCAAAGGGCCATTTTGAGTCTGGAAACCCAGGAGCCTTCCAGACAACCCTGTACATATGTTTTAAACTTTATCTTTCAAAAACATATAATATGGCTTTTGAAAACCCTTTTAAAACACGTTTTGAAACCCCGAAGCGGCTTGGCCCGATCAAGACAGGACCAAGAGAGCCAAGAAGAGCCCGGAACCGGAGCACCTGTCGAGCCCGGCGCAACAACTCTTGTATCTGATTCACACCCGAGGATCTCGAACGTCCAAGACCCTGTTCTTACCAAAATACCATTTGAAGTCATCTCCGGAAGGCAGAAACGGAGGCGGACGACCATGTTGGCGAAGACCCAACGCAGACGGAGTACTGATGCTGTCAGGCCCCGCACAAATCATCCGTCTCGAACCCAGCTCGAAGGAGTCAGAGTTCAGTTTGGATTGGATCTGGACCTTATATATCCGGATTCCAATCCAAACCCATATGTGGACTTGGATTTGGATTTGGATCCAGAGATCCAATCCAATATCCATATCCATGGCCCACATCACCTTCTCATAAATGGAGGTGGGGCCCACTTAAAATTCACGTGGGATATTGGGCATGAGAGAGAGTGGGGGTGAAAAATATCAAGAGTGTTGTATTAAGCTTGACTTGTGTATCAAGTTTGGGTTTAATCTTGTGGGTTAGCCTAATTGAGTGGGTTTAAGCTTGTAATTAGCTAAAACCTAACCTAGGGCTGCACCAACATGGGGTGATCAAGGTCTATGGGCCATGCTAAGGGAGCTCCTTCACCTAAAACCTAGCCCAAAATGCCTAAACCTAGCCTAAACCCCTAATCCACCCCTAATCCCGACCTAATCACCTAACCCACTTCCCTAATCCCGTCCTAATCCCAACCTAATCACCTAACCCACTTCCCTAATCCTTCCGTAAACCTAGATTAATTTCCCTAATCCTAGCCTAAACCTAGCCTAATCACCTAACCTAGCTCACTAAACCTCACCCTAAAACCCAACCACCTAACCTAGCCCTAAACCCCTAAACCACCCTTAGCCCACGATTTACCCAAACCCCTAGTTTCAAAATATCTGGCCCAACCCTTTCCAGCCCACCTTATCTACATACCACCCTACCTAAACCACCTAACCACTACCCTCAGCCCAGCCCTAACCGACCTACCCATCCCTTATTTAAACCCCCTCCTTGGGGGCGGGTTTTCCAAGTGGGAGCCCTCACCTCAGCCCAGCCGATTCCACTCTCCAATCTGCCCGCCTGCTTCACTCCCCAACTGCTCCACCTGCTCCATCAGCTCCACCTGCACCGCCACCTTCCCTCTTCCATTCACCACCACCATCCCTCAGCCGGACGCCACCACCTCCACCCAACCGAACCAGCCAACAGTCCACCTGCCCGCCTGCTTCCCACTTCATCTGCCACCTCTCCCCATTTGGTAAGTACCCCAAACTCCCTCAAAGCCCCTCTCTTCCGCCTCTCCACTCTTAGCCACCCATCCTATCTTCATCTCAGACCCTTTGCCACCACCACTTTCACTTAGCCGAACCTAGCATAGCCCAAGCTGTCGGCCACTACCTAACCATCCTTTTCCATTCGGTTTTCCCCTAGGTGTCCCATTCGGCCTTCCCACCAGCTCACCTTTTAGGTCCAGTTTCCCTAAACTCTCAACTCCCCTAGTGACCCTAAGAACCCACTCATTCAGCCCCTTTAAACCCCCTACTTTGAGGCGCCATCTACTTGCCACCGGCCACCTTCGAGGCGCCTATCCCGTGCCCCACTTGCAGCCGGCCAGCACCTTTGATCACCTACCTTCGCGGAGCTCCCGTTTGCAGCCCAAAGCCAAGTCCATGCCTAAGCAAGACCTCTACGGACCAGCTACTCGTAAGTGTCTAAACTCGGTCCTGAGTTGTATACTTGCTTGAGATTCAATTTGATACGGGGTTGTAATAACGGAGCATAGTCTCCCCCCGCTTGTAATAACGTGGCTTGGCACAACCACACACGTGCACCCTCTTAGTCGTGCACGATTTTGAACACACACGGGCCTAATCAGCCCCTAATATATAAGTGTACATATACTTTCATTTTCGAAGGGTTTTTGTTTAAGTTGGGTGCGTTGTCTTTCAATTCAAGCACTCACACACATTGAGCTTTCGCTCTTATTTGAAAGACCCAAGTAAGGGCCGACCTATACTATTTGGGTTTCATTTCTTGTCGTGTGAGTAAGTCTTTCAATTCAAGCACTCTCACACACATTGAGCTTTCGCTCTTATTTGAAAGACCCAAGTAAGGGCCGACCTATACTATTTGGGTTTCATTTCATGTCGTGTGAGTAAGTCTTTCAATTCAAGCACTTTCACACACATTGAGCCTTCGCTCTTATTCCCAAGACCTTAGTAAAGGCCTTATTGCAGTTATATTTGGGTTTCATTTCATGTCGTGTGTGTAGTACTTCAATTCAAGCACTCTCACACACATTGAGCTTTCGCTCTTACTCCCAAGACCTTAGTCAAGGCCATACTGCAATTTATATTTGGGTTTAATTTCATGTTGTGTGTGTAAGTCTTTCAATTCAAGCACGCACCCACATTGAGCCTTCGCTCTTATTTGCAAGACCCGAGTAAGGGCTCATATACATAAGATATATACATATCTCCCTTCGGTTATTTCCCTTCGGTTATTTCCCTTCGGTTATTTCCCTTCGGTTATTTCCCTTCTGTGATTTCCCCTTCAGTATTGTCTTTACATTTCGGGTTTTTCCTTTGGAGTAGCGTGAGTTTGCATTGCATCTACGCCATACCACGAGGTAGGACGCATATTGCATCGAAGCAAGCCCCGTTCGAATTCGCCCATGTAGTGGAGTGTTCATAACACACAAACTAGGTGGCCCGAAGAGGGATAAAAGAAAAGACTTAGGCACGTGCAAATCCACGTGATCTAAAACATGCAACCGCATCTTAAAGACCCGAAATAGACACCTCGAACCGCTTCGTAGACTCTCTCTCCAAAAACTCGATTTTTGCAAAAGCGTACAGACTGACCCTTGCGCATCGGTGCAAGAAGGTCTGCGACGACAAGAGCTTACTTGCTCACAGTCGCCACATTTAGAAGTCAGTGTTAAATATATCTTCGCTAGCTTAAGTAAGCTAGCTGGCACGCCCTATTTGTATACATAGGCCTTAGACACACGAGAAGATCCACTCCAAGCCCCCGGAAGGGACGAAGAGGCGGGGATTTTCGTGCGTCTACAGTTATTCAAGGTTATGTTTGGTGGACCCCACACTATTTTGGAAAAATTATTTAGATTTAGGAATATTTGTTATATTTAAGTTTGATATTCTATTAGAGTTAGAGTTTGGCTATACATGTCACATGTTATCAATTTGGGTCGGGTCGTGCTCGCAACCTATGTGGGTGTGACATTCACTCATCTGAATTGGATTGATAAATAGGTTTTAAACCAATTAGATCCACATAAAAAAGTGTGCTCAACTTATATATTAGATACCATACTATATAATTTAGTTGACACATTTTAAGTGGCTTGCATCTTAATATCCTTTTCATAAGTGCTTCAAGAATTGAAAACTCCATAGAGCGATCATACTTTACTAGATTATATCAAAAGTGCCTCATACAAGAGCATTAACATATATCTCTTATCAACCTGATTTTATCACTTTTATGAGACAATATATTTTATCTTGAAATGCTTAACTAGTAATACTTAAAATTATACTAATAATATACTTTGTCTCGAAGTACTAAAACTTGAAATTTATTAAGTATGAGTTGAATTTTCATTATTAGTGAACTTTAAACCCAACATAATTGATGCTTTAATTACCAAATCTTTTGTTAGACCTTTCATCAAAAGATATATAAAATTTAATTCCAATCTTATATAAATAACAAAAATAACTTTATTTTATATAATATCTTTTATGTTTCATAGCAACATATTTGACTTTTCTATTATATATTTGGCAATATGCCTTTAGTATTGAGGTTGTCACGATTCATCATTATCATGTGATAGGCTTCGGTCATATATATCTTATCAAACATGTTTCTTAGTCATTTTGTTTTCTTTTCTTTAACAAATGTGCAATAAACTCAACAACTATTGTGGAGTTAGCAACACATTTTCTTCTTTAAAGCCCAAGAAACATTGCTCTCATTAATCATGAAAATCTAACTGCTTGTAAAAGTATGATCTTTTAAATTATAGTTAATTATTTTTTAGGTATTTAAATACTCATTGAATAGTTTGTTAGTGGTTATTACTTTCATTGCTTATATATTGCTCAACTGGCCCACTACATATGGAATATCAGGTTGAGTACGTGTTATCACATACATTAACCATCCAATTACTTTGGTATAGTATAACTGATTAATTAGATCCTTCATTTGGTACAAGTACAACATTATAATCAAAAGGGGTATGAACAAGAGAATAATAAAAATGATCAAATTTCTTTAATACTTTTTCTATATAATATCATTGAGGAAGTTTTATGCTATTTTTTAGTTATTTTAATTCCAAGAATAAACTTCGCCCATGTAAGGGATCACCCTTGCATGACTAGTCCCAAACTCTGATAAATGAGGATTGTGTTAGGCTTTCGAAAGCCAACGTAAACTTTATCGAACTTAGTTATCATGAATTCTACAAATTATGATAGGGCTATGTGGAAACAAAGAATCCAACCCCATCTAGTATGAAAAAAAGCTTAGTTGTTGTTGGTGTATTTTAATTCCTAGAATAACACTAGGTACTCCAAATCTTTCATGATAAAATTACTAGATAAATTCTTAGATTATTACCAAAAATAAAAATATTATCAACATGTGAACATATCAAAGCACATTTTTCATTATGAAATTTGTTATACAAGCATTTACCTAATTTATTAATTTTGAAATAATTGGCAAGTACTATTTTATCAAACTTTTGATGCTATTATTTAAGGGCTTGCCTTAGACCGTAAAGATATTTGATTAAGTTGCAAACTTTATATTATTGCTAGAGTAAAACAAATCCTTAAGGTTGTTTCAAATATATTTCTCATGTAAATAACAATTTTGTTGAGGTGAATAAGGAATTGTCACTTGGTGTACAATACCTATAGACTCAAAATATTTTGGGCTATAGTATTCACTTCTCTTATTTGATCTTAAACATTTGATGAACATTTTATGCTCTAACTTTGTTTGTGATTTGAAAATCTTGAATTTTACTAAAATCTCACCTTTAAAGTGCATCAAGTATACACACTAATATCTAGTGGAATCATTTGTAAATATCTTAAAGTATTTCTTACCGCAAAAAAACCATGCAAACCACGTACACCAAAATGTATAAGTATAATATATTTTAGAACTTTTTTCTACTTTATGAAAGGAATTCTAGTTATCTTGGTAAGGATGCATGTTGTACATGATTGGTAGATTTATTTATTTTAAAAATCAAATCAAATTTTACCATACCATTGGAATTCATAAAGTTAATATGCCACAAATGATACTGGAACAAATATCCTCTCAAATAGAGTCTTTCTCAACAAACAAGTCTTATTTTGATAAGATAAGCTTATCTCCCTTAAATAGACATTTGAAGTCATACTTATTTAGTAAATGTATCCACTAAGCTCTTTCTTGCATCCGATACATACAAAACATTTATAAGAATAAAACTTTACCCTATATAAACTCAAGTTTTATAGATCTGCCAAAGTACTGCACATATATAATGTGAGTTTGTCTTCTTCATACATGGATGTGAAGAGATTTTTCTTTTTATGAGTCAACTCATCATAAACCAATGTCTTCAACTAAGTTCACCTTGGATATAATTATCATAATGCTATCTTGAAAGTTGGAACTGTCTTTTTTAACAAACGTTTTATAATATTGACAACCACTTTTTTTAATTCCTAGTCTTTTTCTTTTCTTTGTATTTTTTGAGACCTTACCATTTAGCAAAATCTCAATTTCTTTCCTTTAAGAGTGTCATATAACACCTTCCTTTGTAATATAGACTTAGCATCTAGTTTCTTTAAGACCTTCTTTAAGAGTGTAATATATAACACCTTCCTTTAAGATCTTACCGTTTGTGGCTTTAATATTTAGCAAAATCTCAGTTTGATCATGTGCCATACTAAAGTGAACTCAATATAAGCTAAATCATTCTTTATTGGTTCCTTCAAACACTTTTCTTGTCATCCTCTTTCTCTTTTAACATTTTGATCATCTAGTTTCTCACATCATCTTACTCGCTTCTCTACGTATCCAAACCATCTCAAACAACTTTTCTTCTTTTTACCATCTATTAGTGCCACACTCAATTTGTTTCTAATAACCACATTATATGTATGGTCTTTTCTTTTGTGCTCATCTATCATACATGTTGATAATTAACTTCATAAAATCATGTTAGTCAAGTGATACTATCTCTCCTAGGATTTTTCATACTTCTAATGTATTATATAAGCTTGAGAAATATATCCATGAAGCAATCTTAGTTTGAAACTTTGATATACATTTTCCTTTAGTCTAGTTTAGCTTTTTTTTTGGTGGACTGAAAACATTGCTCTTTCCTAAAGATCACCAAATACTCCAATCTTTCTGGCATGTGGTATCCATTATGACAATCTGAAAACTTGTGCGCAAGTATTTGCTATGAGATGCATATCTTTTCCATCTCGTGGAACATAATTTTGAGGGGCTTTTCCATATGTACTTCTGGCTTAAGTCTCATGGATAGACATATTCCTACCTTATGTCTTTTTCGACATCCTATCCTTTTGTAAATTCAAGTGATAATACCCCTTCATCGAGATATGGCTCCAAATCATTTCTAACTTAATGAAGTAAAAGATCATTGCTTGGAAAAAGGATACGGTAGAGATATTTGTCTAAGTGTCATAGCTCAGATATATACTCTCAAAAACCACATATTATTTACTTCACAATGTGAATTCTCTAATTTCTATATAAACAAGTCTGTTCTATTAGTGGAAGCTAGAAATGTTCATGCTTCATTTTCGTTTGTGTAATTTTGTTCTTCTATACCACATTTAATTACTTACAAGAGTGGCTTGTCACAAACACAAATTGATTATTTTGTTTGTAAGAAAAAAGATAGATTGTGTTATAAAGATTGCAAGGTAATTCTAGGAGAAAACTTAACTATTCAACATTGACTTTTAGTAATGGATTTGTAGGTAAAAAAATGAATAAAGAAGAATAGAATAAATAAAGTTATTCAGACTAGATGGTGGAACCTCAAATGTGAGGAAAAAGATATATTTAAGTAGAAAGTTCTTTAAAGAGATACTTGGAATTATGTAGGTATACCTTATGATATGTGAAACAATATGAATATACATATTATGAAAGTGACGAAAGACGTATTAGGCAAATGAAGAAGCTTGGTGATGGAGTGAAGTGGTACAAGATAAAATCAAGACAAAGAAGGCATGCTACAAATTGCATTATGCTAAGAAGACTAGTGAAACTTTGTAGGCTTATAAGAAAGCAAAGAAAGAAGCGAAAAAAACCGTTAGTGAAACAAAAGCCAAAATTTGGAAGGATTTATATAAAAGCTTAAGCCAAAATTTGGAAGGATTTATATAAAAGCTTAACTTAAAAGAAGGTAAAAGAGATATTTTATGATAGTTAAGGCTAGAGATAAGAAAACTAAGGATCTTAGTTTTGTTAGATGCGATAAGAAGATTCTAGTAGCGAATGATGATATAAAAATAAATGAAAAAGTTATTTCTATAATCTTTTTAATGAAAATACAAATGTTAGTATTAGCTTAGGAGAGTTAGCCAAATCAAAAAAGTATATAAACCACAATTTTTATCAGTGTATTCAAAAGAAAAAAGTCAAATAGGCTCTTAAATATACGAAGGTTGATAAATTTGTAAGGCCAAACAATATTCCTATATAAGTATGAAAAATCTTAGGAGAGATGGGCTCACTTGACTTACAAGACTATTTAATGAAATATGGAGAAACCAAAAGATACAAGCAAGGGAGAGCGAGTACACTTATAACCATATATAAGAACAAGGGAGACATTCATAATTGTGTGAATTATCGTAGTATCAAGTTAATGAGCAATACTATGAAATTATGGGAAAGAATTATCGAATGTAGGTTAAGACAAATATTATAACAAAGAATCAATTTGGATTCATTCTCGACAGATCTACTATTAAAGCGATTCACCTGTTGAGACGTTTTATGTAATATTTTGGAGTAAAAAAAAGAATCTTCACATGATATTTATTAACCTAGAAAAAACTTACGATAGTATGTAAAGAAATGAATATTATTTATAGATGGCATTGTGTTAGTGGATGAGTCTAAAGAAAAAGTTAATAGGAAATTAGAACTATGGAGAAAAATATTATAATGTAAAAGCTTGTGACTTAGTAGAACAAAGACAATATATATGGGGCGTAAGTTTGATCATTTGAGAACTTCATAGGACATAAATTAAGATGTATACACATTGGATCCCTCATAAAGAAAGTTTTAAATATCTAGTATCAGAAATTGATAATATCAGAAATTGATGAAAATGTTACACATAGAATTAATGTCGGTTGGTTAAAATGGAGAGAAACATTTGGTATTCTATTTGATAAGAACATATCATTAAAGTTGAAAGGTTAATATTATAGAGCGTCAATTAAACCTATTATATTTTATGAGTTTGAGTGTTGGACAATTAATCATGAATATGTACAAAAGATGTTTGTAGTAGAAATGAAGAGGTTGAGATTGATGAGTGTCACACAGAAAAGACCGTATATATAATGAGGTTATTAGAAACAAATTGAGAGTAGTACCAATAAAAGATAAAATGAGGAAAAATCATTTAAGATAGTTTGGACACGGAGAAAGACAACAAAAGAATGCTTCCATAAGAAGATACGAAAAAATAGATTGTTAAAATATTAAAAGAAGAAGAGAACGACCACAAAAGTGGTGAAAATAAACAATAAAGAATAATCTAGTCTTTATTGAGTTAACTGCTATCATGAAACATGATAGAGCTATGTGGAAACAAAGAATCCATGCAACTGACCCCATCTAATATGAAAAAAAGGCTTAGTTGTTGTTGTTGTTGTAAATTTATGCAACTGCATCTATATAGGGATTCCATCACTAATGTGTACATTTATCTTTTGCGTACATTTAACCCATATTAATGTCTCAATCCCTTATCGTTGATTGCTGACATGCTATGGCTACTAACAGGTTCACAGATGCTGCAACTTTCTTACTCAGATGGGGCTTGGCTGCTGATAAATGCAAAGCTGTTAACAATCAGTGCAAGGTCCGTGAATGTCTCCCATAACTGGCATTGTTGCCTCCTTTCTGCACCTTCTTAGTTATGAGATATTTGCCCTTGAAATTAGTGGAAGCACAGTTGCAATTATTTTGTGGTTCGTTCTTCTGTTAAAATTTGATGTGCATCTTGATTCTTGCTTCCTTCAGATCTTTTTCAAAAGAAATGAAGAGCTGTAATTGCGGGCTGAATTGCTCATTATTTGCAGTAGCATCAAGCAAGGAACTAATTCTATATTAAATTACTATATTGAATCATGTTGATAAACTTTGCTCATGCATCTTACATATCATCAGGTATCTGCACACCTTAGCTTGCATATGTCAGTTTGAACTACCATTCTGTCTATGACTTCTGTTCATGCTCCTTTCATTTTTTTTATTGTTATTCCACCTCATCTTCTGGTTTAGAAAGCGATTATTTGGTTCAGTAAATCAAGTTTGAAGCTCTTAGGTTAATATAATTCACAATTCAAACGTTGGACAATACTATAAGGAAAATATTCTGATATTTTTAAAATACTGCCATGTTAGATCCTGTGGTAATATCACGATGTTTTCAAGAAAATGTTGTTCATTTATTACTTTTATTTTAAACTCCATTTTTTTATGCTTTATACATTTTGACTGCCAAACCTTTTCTTGGTGCATTCATGTTTTAATAACTATTACTTCTATTGTAATGAACTTTCTTTTGTATTGAGTTGTTTTGAGAAATACGAGGCTCTGAAAATATATCCCGAGAATAAACCAGCAGACGAATTACTGAAAATTATGTCTGGAAGCACTAGTAGAATACTCCCTTGCTCAAAAAGTTGTTGCCCAGAAATGTGTCTGTTCTTATCTTCTAGCATTTTCTTGATTTCAACTTATGTCTTTGACATTGGTATGCATCCTATGTAAGCTTGATGCTTACTTTTCTACTTCCAATTATTACATTTCATTGTTTTAATATGATTATGAATATGACTCAATTGCTGACGCTTTTGACTGCTTTAGGTTAGTGACGTGATTAGGACATATTTTTACCATGCTTTGAGAGTGAGCCCTCATATATTTGATAAGGTGGAGAACCATTGTGCACTCAGGTCGACTATGTTCATATTAGTGATACGACCCTAAACGTGAGAGATCTTTGGCAAGATAATCGGTGGAACGTGTTGCTCTGTTACACAATTATCCCCACAACTATTCACGATCAAATAACTCGACTGGAGATCCCCACTAATGCCTCAATAGAAGATTTTTGGATATAGAAACACTCCAAAACCGGAAAATACTCAGTTAATAGTGTTGGAAGTTACCTTCTTCCAGCGACGTTCTTCGGTTTTGTTCTTCCTTGGAGCTTCGGTTCGCCTGGAGAGTTTGCAACCATTTTTTTTTTGTAAATGTGTTTGAGGTTTCTACACAGGGGTTTCCCAGGAGAGGAACTCGATTTTGGTTTTCTCTTCTTAAGAGTAATTTTCCGTGTTCTATTCTATATTAGCTGCTTTGTATAAATAGGCAGCATGCTCCCCCTCTTCCCTGATTTTCCTCTTGCGGCTTCCCTCATCAGGAGCATTATCCAGAGCTCGGTAATGTCCTCTGATTATGATCCTTCCTTATCCAAGATATAGGTAATGGTTTGGATGGTCAGTTCAGCCATTACCTAAGCTGGATGAGCCGAGAATGTCCGCAACACATCATCTACCACTTGGCCCTTTGAGCTAAGTGTACAGACATACTGGTTTCCTCTCACTCTTACAGGGTTTCACCTAGCATTGTCTTTTCATGATTGTTACTGCAATCGATACCCGTTATGTGGTTATTTCCCTACACAACAATTTATCCGTTGTATGGTTGTTTACCTATACAATACTTTTATCCGTTGTTTGGTTATTTCCCTATACAACAATCAAGCATACCTCAAACCCATGTTTGTAACATGTTTTGAGAAAAGTTCCTTTGTTATGCCTTTTGTCAAAGGGTCTGCCAACATATCATTTGTTGGCATGTATGAGATGGATATTTTCTTTCTCATAACCATATCATGAACATAGTGGTATTTAACCATTATATGCTAGCTTTTTGAGCAATCAACTCTACTCTTGATAAGAGTAATTGTTGCATTATTATCATAGTAAATAACAACTAGCTCGTCGATTATTTTCAACTTCAAATCTCTTATGAAGTGGCTTATCCTAACGGCACTCATTGCAGCCATACAGCAAGCTACATACTCAGCTTCCTGTGTATGCAATGCTACACAACCCTGTTTCTTACATGCCCAAGAAACAACATCACCTCCAAATAATAATATTTGTCCCGAGATTGATTTATTGTCATCTTCGCTCCCAACAAAGTCAGCGTCTGAGTATCATACTACTTTCAGTTCATTTGCTTGAAAACACAGTTTCAAGTCTTTTGTTCCTTTCAGATAACTTAAAATTCTTTTCACAACTACCCAATGCTGCCATCGAGGATTACTTTGATATCTACTTACAAGACCAACAACAAAGCTGATATCAGGTCTTGTACACAATATAGCATGCATCAAGCTACCAACAACTTGTGAATAAGGAACATTAGGCTTATCGTCTCTTTCACCGGGACAATCAACCTTACTTAATTTGACCCCTTTTGCAACAGGTATATCAACAAACTTGGATTTACCCATTTTGAACTTCTTGAATATCTCTCCTGGCTTAGGTATAAGAGTCTAGATTTTCTATCTCGAGAGATCTTTATTCCCAGGATATAGGATGCTTCTCCCATATCCTTCATTTTAAACTTGGAGTTCAACCATGACTTGGTTTTGATAATTATCTCGTTGTCGTTTCTAGTCAACAATATGTCATCTATATATAATAATAAGATGACAAAGTGGCTTCCACTATTCTAGACATATACACAGTGATCAAGTTTATTAGCCACAAACTCAAGTTCTATAATGATATTTTGAAAAGTCAAATACCATTGGCGAGGTGATTGTTTCAAGCCATATAGAGATTTTCTCAACCTATATACTTTATCTTCTTTGCCTTCAACCACAAATCCTTCGGACTATTGTATGTGTATGATTTCTTCTAAATCTCCGTTTAGAAAAGTTGTCTTTACATTTAACTGATGTAAATCCAAATCATAGTATGTAGATATTGCTAGGATTATACGTATAGATGCAAATTTCGTAATTGAGGAATATGTTTCAACATAATCTATCCCCTCTTTTTGCGAAAAATTCTTTGCAACTAACCTTACTTTAAACTTGTTGATTGTACCATCGACCTTATATTTCATTTTCAGAACCCATTTATAGCCTATGACTTTCCTTCCTTTTGGCAAATCAGCCAATTCTCAGACTTGGTTTTTCTCTATGAATTCAATTTCTTTATCCATAGCTTTCTCCCAGTCTGTTGCTTCTGATGAGTTCATTGCTTGCTGATAAGTCAAGTTATCAGTCAACTCATCTAAATCCACCTAATTACAAACTTCTTTTGCAAGATAAGTGTGATAATCCTTTAAGTAGGACGGTGTGACTCTTGGCCTTTTAGGTTCACTTAAAATTTCGGTAGTTTAAGGAAGATCTTCAATAGGCTCAAAAGATGATTGGTCTAAGTCTACCAGATCATCAACACATTCATCATTGTGTTCCAGAATGTCATTCTTAGTATCTTCTAAGAATTCAACATCTCTGCTTTCAATGAGTCTGTAGTCCTTATGATAAAACCGATATCCTTTTGAACCTTTCGGATATCCAATAAATATACATCTGAAGGACCTATTGTCTAGTTTATTTCTAGACTGATAAGGATCTTTACATGTGCAACAGATCCCCACCTCTTGAGATGACCTAGGTTGAGTTTTCTTCCAAACCACATCTCATATGGTGTAGTGAATACAACCTTACATGGTACTTTATTGAGTATATAAACTGTTATACTTACTGCTTCTCTCTAAAATACCCTTGGAAGAGAGGTATCATTCAACATAGACCTTATCATATTCAGCAAGGTTCTGTTGTATCTCTCAGCTACACCATTTTGTTGAGGTATCCTGAGCATTGTATTTTGCTTTTCAATACCAAAGTCTTTACAGAATTCCAAAAATTCTGCCGACGTATACTCACCACCTCTATCTAATCTTAAGACTTTGATCGAATGCCCTAATTGGTTTTTCACTTCTTGCTTATATTCTTTAAAAGCATCAAGTGTCTCAGATTTATGTGCTAAAAGATATAAATACATATATCTAGAGTAATCATCGATAAAGGTTATAAAATAACCCTTTCCACGATGTGACTTTGCTCTAAATGATCCACATAAATTTATGTTAGAACGATGAATTTCATAAGCAAACCAATAATATAAAATAAATAACATATTTAACAAGAATTATTGTTAGAACGATGCATAATCTTATAAAAGCAAACCAATGATAATTTCATAAGCACCTTGGGACAAATTTGAAATTTTTCCATAGAATTTCTACCTTTGAACTTTTTTTAAAAATAATACCAAGGGTAAAACTATAATTTTAACTATCTCTCATATTTTTTAATTTTTAAAAAAGCCTAAGGACAGACTTGTAAAATTACTCTTTGGTATTTTTATAAAATTCGTGATTGATCAGGGTTAAAACTATAATTTGAACCCTCAGGTTGAATCTATAATTACTTCAAAAGTACATGAGCAATCCTATCTTTTGACTGTATGACAGAACTATAATTATCTCAACTGGGAAGGGCATAAATATAAAACAATAACCCGGTATTTCATAATTATTATAAATTGCCAAAGGACAAATCAAACTTTTTACACAATAAGGGCAAAATAATCTTTTTAGCCAAAAATATGTGGACAGTTTTGTAATTTCATTTGGTGGCAAAATCTTAAATACAAAAAATCGGTGGGGGCATAACAAACTTTTTAGTCCGTTGTCCGAGGCTTCTTAGAAACCGTTGGTGGTTTCCAAAACCGTTGGCAGTTTCGGGAAACCATAGGTTTTTGTCTAGATATTAATGGAGGAGAGAGAAGGATAGTTCGAGAAAGAGAGGGAGAGAGAGAGAGGGAGGGGCGATCGGCTGCCGATCGCCTGTGTTTCCTAGCTTTTTCCGATGGTAAGTTAATATGGGAAGGGAGAGAGAGAGACATAGAGAGAGGCTGTCGTGGTTTCCCTTCCTTTTTTTTTCGTTCGACTTTGCGTCGATTCTAGCCTGTTCTTGTTTGCCGGCCTTGAGGTCGTGGTCGGCTCTGACCTGTTATGGCCTATCTGCCTACCTTTTGGCCGTGGGCGACTCCAGCCTGTTCTGCCCGCCTTCTCTTTCGTTTGATGCTTCCTCTTTCTTTTCTTTTCCCTTTTCTCTTTCTTTTTTCTTTTTTTTCTTTCTCCTTCTTAAAAACTTTTTACCTAAGCGATTTTTCTTTTTGTAGGGCCAGTGACGAGGCTCTGATACCAGATGTTGGAAGTTACCTTCTTCCAACGACGTGCGTCGGTTCTCTTCTTGCTTCGAGCTTCTGTTCGCTTGGAGAGTCTGCAACGAATTTTTTTTTTGAACGTGTTTGAGATTTCCACACAAGAGTTTCTCGGGAGAGGAACTCGATTTTGGTTTTCTCTTCTTCAGAGTATTTTTTGTATTTTCTATATTAGTTGCTTTGTTTAAATAGGCAACATGCTCTCCCCTCTTCCCGTATTTTCCTCCTGCGGCTTTCCTCATCTGGAGTGTTATCTACGGCGTTATCGAAAATCTCGGTAATGTCTTCTGGTTATGATAATTCCTTATACAAGATATAGGTAATGGTTTGGATGATCAGCCATTAGTGTGCTAGATGACTCGAGAATGACCACAACACATCAAATAGTGCTTATTCATGGGTTAACTTGAAAGGCTCTTGCTGTGGATGATCTTCAATGACGCCCTCCCCACAAATCAGGTCAAATATAGTAGAGGCATAAGTCGATCGGCGAGATGTTCATCCAAAAGATAACATTAAAGATGAAGATGAAAGAAAGGAAATGAAGACGTATGGCAGAGGCGCACTCCTGTAAGGTGGATTGTAATGCCTGATCCTAGTGTGTTACATGACTACACTGCTACCTTTGGCTTAACCCAGGTGGCAGCCTATAGTTACGCCAACAAGTAATCGTAAGGCTATCCGCTTGAAGGGTGCCTCCCGCTACCAAATCTTAGTGGGAGCGGCTCTCCGCTGCTACCTTGAACTTTCTGGTTGAATCCCACGGGGCCTTACAAAATCAGCCATTCCTTGCCACTATAGGCTGCTATAGGCCGGCCTTTTGTGCGTCTGGGGCCTAGCCGTGCATTACTCGCTCCCACGTGGCGTGGCGGGTGCCATTCCCGCTTCGTGGATGTAAGCTTATCAAATAGGTCAGCCTTGCGAAACCGACTCTTCTTCACCTTGACTCCACCCTTACAGACTATAAGTAACGGCCTTGTGAAAGACCACGCCACACTGCCAGGTACTGACTTCAATAGCTCAGCTACAGAGCAGCAGGTCGTTGTGAGCAGGATGAAGCATTGCTGGCAGGGGATTGCCTATATGTTAAAAAGGTTTGTCACCATGTTGCCCATATGTTAAAATCTCCTATGTTTGAAAATACAGATACAGAAAACTGGATTAGCCCATATATTGGCTACTTGGATAATAAACTGTTTGCAGCAACAATAAGGTGGTGATGGCGGATTAACATTTGGTTTAATGATAACAAATGGAGGAGGGATTTTGTGATCCATTGCATCTTGGCGGATGCAAAGGAGAAGGAGGAAGCAACGTCATCCATGACAGATCAGAAGCGCCCAACTACAAGATAGCTTCGCCATGTTGTTCATAGCAATAGGATCAGTGATGGAAATGGGCCGGACTGGTATTCGACCTATTGGTGGTGTGCTTGTTTGCCACAAGGATAGGTGGGTGGCGGGTTTTTCTGGATATGTCGATGCAATTACATGCAGGTTGCTTTACTAGCTGCGCGAAAAAGGATAATATATTGACCTTAGAGTATGGGTTCAAGCCCTTGAAGTGTTATCCTGATTTAGTTGCAGCTCTACAGATGTTCTCCGGGGAGTATTTACCAGAACCCTTCCACAGAGGTCATACTCTTAACCAACTTGTCCATAATATTAGGCACTATAACGATGTACCGTTATCTTATATCACACCAGAGCGAAATACTGGTGCTCATTTTTTTGGCTAACTGTGGGCTTAGTCTAGAACAAGTTTTCAAACTATGGACCTCTCCACCTCAGGAATTGCAGGATTTATATAGATCCAAGCTATGTTATCACTGTAATTGTTTTGTTACCTGAGTTCATTGATTGTAGCATCTATATATATTTTTTTCTCTTGAATCAAAAAACAAAAGTGGAGAAATTTGGGAAGTGAGAGAAAAGCACAGCGCCAATATTGATATGTGTTTGTTAAGCAAGAACAAGAACGAACAAACAACAACAACTAAGCCTTTTCCCATACTAGACGGGGTCAACTACATAGATTCTTTGTTTCCACATAACACTATCATGTACCATGTTAGCAGTTAACTCACAATAAGCTAGATGATTCTTTATTGTTTCTTTCCAACACTTTTGTGGTTGTCCTCTACCTCTTTTAATACTTCCAAAATCTAGTTTTTCATACCTTCTTAAAGGTTATTATTTTGATCTTCTTTCTATATATCCAAACCATCTTAAACGACATTCTCTCATTTTATTCTCTATTGGTGCCACTCCTAATTTGTTTTTCTATTAACTTTTTCCTTAGACTCCTCCACTAACACAATGTGATCTACAAATAACATACACCAAGGTACTTCATCTCGAATATATTTTGTTAACCCAATATTAACTTTAGAGAAGCTTGTGATTCTTTCATGAGTCCTCACACATGTTTTTACACCATCATACATATCTCTTATAAGGTTTATCTATGTCAATGGGATGCCTCTTTTTTTCAAGGTTTTCCAAAGAACCTCCCTCAATACCCTATTGTAAACTTTTTCTAGATCAATAAATATCATGTGAAGGTCTTTATTTTTTGCTATAAAATGTTCCATAAGACATCTCAAAAGGTGAATCGTTTCAACGGTAGATCTGCTTGGCATGAATCCAAATTGGTTCTCTGTTGTACTCTATACTTGTCTTAACCTACAATCGATAATTCTTTTCCATAATTTCATAGTATGACTCATTAACTTGATACCTTGATAATTTGCATAATTCTGGATGTCTCCCTTGTTATATATAGGTATAAGTTTACTCGTAATCCATTCTTTGGATATCTTTTGGTTTCTTCATATTTCATTAAATAGTCTTGTGAGCCAAGTGATTCCTATTGCTCATAGGATTTTCCAAACTTCTATTAGAATATTGTCTCGTCCTATCGATTTACCACCCTTCATATATTTAAGAGCCTCTTTGACTTCATTCTTTTGAATACGTAATTAGAAATTTTGGTTTATATACTTTTCTGATTTGGCTAACTCTTTTAAGCTAATACTAACATCTTTATTTTCATTAAAAAGCTTATAAAAATAGTTTTTTCATTTATTTCTTATATCATCATTTTCCAGTAGAATTTTCTCAACCTCGTCTCTAATGCATCTAACAAAATTAAGATCTTTAATATTCATATCTCTAGCTGTAGTTATCATAAAAATATTTCTTTCACCCTCTTCTGAGTTAAGTTTTTTATATAAATCCTCTCAAATTTTAGTTTTTGTTTCATTAACAGCCTTTTCCACTTCTTTCTTTGCTTTCTTATAAATCTCTAAAGTTTTACAAGTTTTCTTAGCATAATATAATTTGTAACATGCCTTCTTTGTATTGATTTTATTTTATACTACTTCACTCCACCACTAAGCTTCTTTTTGTGCCGATGCACCTCCCTTAGATTCACCTAACACATCTTTCATCACTTTTCTAATATGTATATCCATATTGTTTCACGTATAATAAGGTGCACCAACATAATTCCAAGCATCTCCTTGAAGAACTTTATATTTAAATGTATTTTATTTCTTGCTTTTGAGGTTTTACCATTTAGTCCGAATAGCTCGATGCACTCTTTTCTTCTTTCTCCATTTTTTTACTTGTAAATCCATAACTAAAAGTTGATGTTGGGTGGTTACCATTCAATCTCATTTACTTTTTCTCCAACCTACTTTGTCTCTTGTAAACATAAAATATGAATCATTCTCCGAATCATAGTATCTACCACTTCCGTTAGCTTACTGGACAATGTTCTGATATTCAAAGCAGTACAAATCTTATTATCTAGGACTAGCTTCCTTACCCCCGCATCCGTTCATATTGAAAATGCGGAGACCCTCTCTTTAATTTATTCACTACATTCGGACGACAATGTAACAAAACTAACTTCTTTATCTACACCCGTTCATGATGTGAAAATCCTCTCTACAATTGATTCACTACATTCGGACGAAAATGTAGTGGTCCTTGTTTATTTTTAACTGCATTCGAGCTCTACTCATAATTTGTGTAATTGATGGTATAAAAATCAGACAGTTTTATACGGGCTGTCGGAAGCCTAACACAACCCTTCTCTTTTATGTGGGCTTGGGACCAGCCATGCAAGGGTGATCCCTTAGATGGGCGGAGTTAAATAAAATTTTCAACAGAATAAACTCTAGGTTCTGTCTTTATTCTTCCTTTTTCAATATTTTCTGGAATCTTGATGATTGCTTTTCACCTATTTTTGGAGATTTTTGTACAGAACAGAAAGAAAGCAAACTGCTTTTAAAGCATAAAAAGAAAGGCTTATCCATTGCAACCACGTATTGAATGGTGTTGGAAAGAGGCATCTGTTGACAATCGTAATCTTTCATTTTCTACAAGGGGTTAGGGCTTGAAGCTACGCCTCTTTGCTCAAGTATGCCTCCCTTTTCCCCAGGCAATGGTCTCATTTCAGCACAGAGTAACAGGAGAAAAAATGTTAGAGATCTCCTCTTAGCGGAGTTCAGAAACCAGAGTACTAACATCTGTACCCATAGTGCAAAATATAGTTTGGATCTTCCTGCGGATGAACCCAAATCCTTGTGAGATTTCACCACCGAATTGGAAGTTAAGTTGAAAAACTTTGAGTTTTATCTGCTGGACAATTTAGAAAGATAAAATAATGCTCTATTCCTTTTAAGTTAGACAGTGAAAATTGCTGGCTTCGTTTGAAAACTTCACTGATAATCTGCTTGAGAAATGATTTGCTTTTACAGGGAAAATTCTTTGAGAATATTCTTCAGATATTCAATGTTGTGGTTTGGATGTCTACGGAGTCTAGGGACATTTCTCACTTTTTGCAATGCTTATAATCTATTGAAACACGTCTTAGTACTCTTGCTGGAACCTGCATCAGCTTGTTTCTCTATGTTTTATATCTTCCACTCTTGATCTGTCTTGCCACCTTAAATTTTTGTTTAAATTGGAGCACTCTCGGGTGAGGTGTACACTTCTTTCTTCCCCTTCTAGAATTTTCATCTTAGAGGAATTTTATTCGGACAAGGAAATATGCTGTTAACCTTTACGTGGTCCTTTTCCCATGAATCACCACACGTGCTCATATTTGGAGTCACTTCATGAAGCAATAGGTCTTAAGATGGCTGAGTCTGAGGCTCTGAGCCTTAATGTGCTGTCGATTGCCCATAGTGCCCTAACTGAACGGTTTATTCCAGGCATACTTGAGTGCAATCATAGTGTACCTATACGCACATGACTTCAAGCAAGCTCAGAACTGCTACAATGGCTGTACACAGTAAGTTTATGGTTTTCTTTTTCCTTTTTTATGTTCCTAAGGACTTTATGTAGAATTGTGGTAATTTGTAGCCATGTAACTTGATAGCTCATGCTCCCACACACTATTGGAGACATCCAAACCCGAGACTTCTACTTCCCCTTTATTGATTTCGAAACTGACTATTTTAAGTATTTTTTAAATTAGATGATAGTTTAGGGTTAGCTTACTATATTCTTCATAGTGTTGTAGTTTCAAAATTTGTTTTAACCCTAATGACTTCTACCGTTGCCATGTCATACTACCCGCACATGTACTCTCTCTGTAACCTGCATCCATGTGACACGGCTTGGGAAAATAATTGTTTCTTATTAAAATGCCGTTTCCTCTGTATACTGTGCTGCAACATGTTAGTTGCTACTATGAAACATATGAAATCAATCACTTAAGCTTCCTTGATGTTAAACTCCTCTATTTTGTTCGCTTTCCAGAACCGATGCTTTTCTTAGCAGTGACCAAAACCGTTGTGCAGAGAAACTGCTCTCAGCTTATGCGGAAGCTGATGTAGAGGAAATCAAGCGTGTTGCTTTATCGAGTACCATTTCCAATCTTGATCATATAGTAATTTTATCTTTTGCCTTGTTAACTCCGAACTGCCACCAACGGATCTGGTAGATCTGAGTTGCAACCTGGACCTGGACCCAGCCTGCTTGTTAGTGCAACAGTGATGCTCAGTTACTGCGAAACTTGATATACCCTTAGCCTTTGACAGGCATCACTTCTTGCCTCGAAGTTGGCATACCCTTAGCCTTTTATTGGCATCATAAGAGTCAAATGAGCAAGCACCCAACATCTATAACCATTTCAAAGAAAATCTCTTTATAGGAAAAGAAAATGATCAGAACACTTGTCAACTGATTCTTGTACAGTGGGTTAGGATCGATGAAGCATATGGTATCAATGTATTATGGTGTGTGCCCGTTTGTAGTTTGGGTGCACAATTATGTGCTGAGAGGACTTGAAGGGAACCTGTAAAACTTCTCCATAAGATTTATGATGATTGGCAGGGAAGATTGGTTGTTCTACTTCACTGATGTTCATGTCCCGATCTTTGATCAAGGAGGCAGGATGCGGCGGACCTTCAGTGAGGCTGTGCTAGCAGCAGACTGCTAGCATATAACACTGGAGGAAACACGGGTGAGATCAAGTAGCGCATAACTGGAAGGTTAACGTGGCTACTCTTCCAGGGCTCCAAGGCTCTGGTGTTCTTTGGTAGGATGACCGATAGAAGGGTTTTACACCCATTTGTAGAAACCCACAGATTTTAGACTAAGATTAACTTATCAGCCATGGTCTCTTAGGAGGGAGTGAATCGAGTTAGTTGGATCCTGTATAGACCTCATCAAGAAAAAACCCTGTGCAATGAAGAATAGATAGCCACCCTGTTTTGCACATTTCCTGAATGCAGAGAATGCTTGTGTCACGATATATGCCATATTATTATGCTAGCATATCATTACTTTGTGGGATGCACTTTTTGCTAATGAAAGAGTATGCACCAAAAGTTCCAAGAAAACCATTGAGTTTTGCTTTTTGATTATATGTCCAAGAAAACCATTGATTTTTACTGTTTGCTTAGAGTTATATATCTAAGCGCATTCTCATTTTGGAAAATAAATTATTTGTTATATATGTTACCAGAAGCCATGTTAGTTTTATTGGTAGTTGATTGCTTCTATTTTGTTAAATATAATGCTTTCAACCATAAAAATGAATGACATGGAGTTTGTACTTCACCACTTGTTGAAAAAATAGCTTTAGAGGAAGAATGCTGATGCCTCTATCATGTAGCTTCTTTTGTTCTTTCATCAATTTTATGTCTCTTGCAGATCATAAGGCTGGCTAGGAAATTGCTGACAGGTGAATTGAGCTCACTAGACATGGCTTCGAAAGAAGACGAGACACGACGAGAATGATCTCACATAGTTTGATCCACTGTGTCCTGGCAAATATTTGATACCATTTCTTGCAAAAGAAAATTGTACCAAACATTACGAATTCTGTGTCATATTGCTTATGCACAGAAGAATTGCTTTTTCCATGTATTATTGGAGTTTCTTACAGTGCTATTGCCTGCTGTATGCATCGAACAAATTTGTTTGTATAGACCAGCGATGAAGCTATATTTAATTCTTTTGTAAACTAACGGGAAAATTTATAACTTTTCGACTGGAAAACCAATAACTGGTTTTATTTCAGATGCGATTGACCGTAGTTCATCTACTTCGTCGTTTGAAAGCCACCAACCAAGTGCACCTGCAAATTCTTTTGCCTGCGCTGCATTCTTTGCTCCTGGTATGGGTATAACATTGTCCTGTGCTATCAACCAGTTTAGGACGACCTATAGCAAATAAGAATCATAGAATTGAATCAATTCCAAATACTATGAAACTTGGTTCTAGCAGATTGATTCATGCTTCGGAAGAAACCTGCGTGGGAGATTTCTGGTACTGCTCTCCGATTTCCTTGATTCTTCGCAACAAAGGCTGGATCTGAACAGTATGACAGATAATAGATCTCAGGCCATGCCCTCTGTTAACGACCACATGCATTTTTAAGGAGCTTCTTACCTTGGTTAGAAAGTCGGGCGTGTATATCCGACCGCGAGGTCCCGTAGGCGGGTTTTCTGGTGCATACTTCCCAGTAAGGATCCCTGAAAAATTAAGAGAATCCAACAACACGATCATCAAATATTACACTAGACCTTTTCTTCTTTTGGTTACAGCAGGGAGGCCAACGCCAGATATGTACGCCCCAAGAATCGAATCCAGTACCTGCGTCTTGAGAGTCGAGAGCCCTGCCCTTTGAGCTAACGCTCTGAGTGCTACACTAACCCAGATTTGGCTGTAACATGTGTGCCACATGTCAACTCCTAGCCCTTGACAAATGTTTTCAACTTTGTTCAAGCAGATCTTTTCTGGATTCCTGGGACATGCAAGGTGTGTGTGTATTTGTGTGTTGGGCTTCGGTCTCCCATTGTAACCAAAAGAAAAAAAATGTTCAAGCATAATATATAGTAGGACTAAAGATATAACATGCACAGTTGGTGGGTATTAGTTAGCTTTTCTTTTGTCAACATAAGAATTGCATTCAAAATCCTAGATGTAGTCGTGCCCGATTACCTCAGGTCTTTTTCTGATGTCTTCTGTTTCCTAGTTTTCTTTCTTCATATTATACTACTAAAGTAAAGTTGGTTTTAATAGGAATGGCATCAATACCTTGAGCTATTGGCGAGTATGCGATCAAAGTGATGCCCAACTCGTCACACGCGGCCTTTACACCATTCTCCTCTGGGATTCTATATAAAAGACTGTAGTTCACCTGGTTTGATGCCAATGGAATTCCTCTTCTCTTTAGCTGTTCATAAGCATCTCTTAGTCTTTTTTCTGGACAATGTTATATATCAGATGCATTAGTTTCATCCATAGCAAAATGCGGTTAGTATTGCGGTAATTCAAAACAAAGCATATTTGGTTCATGATGCCAATGAATTTACCACTGTAGTTTGAAACACCAACAGCCTTAACAAGCCCCTTCTCCACAGCATCACCAAGCCCATCAATATAACCTGAAAAAGGGGAGAACAAGCTGCATGGAAACCAAGCTCAGATATGAAACTTGATGAATCCAACCTGGAAATAGATGACACACCTTGGTTTCCCCATATCCCCGGCCTGAAAAAGAAATTCTGACACTGAGTATATTGCGAATTCAACAAACATATAGGGAAATAGTATTTTTGGTTATGGTAGTTCCGACCAGTGAAGTTGATAGAGCTCCACGGAAGAAAGGCCAAGGCGTGCTAATGAATCTTTCAGAGCAGCAACAACACTTTCTCGGCCAAGCCTCCATGGTAATGCAGCAAATTTAGTCGCGACATCGACCTGTACTGCTGGGTCTACTTTCTTCCTTTCTTTTATAAATCTGCAGAAAAAGCAGAAATAACGTTATCTCCTTTCTCCTAATCCATCTTTTTATTTATGGTTCTTGCTCAAAAACAACTGAAGGGCCAAAGTAATTTGCAACTAAATAGAAAAAGACCGAAATTCAAGCAATAAAACATCTTGTTATCATTGAAGGATGAGTCTTTCTCTCAAGATAATCACCTCCCAAGCAAAGATTCGGAACTCTCAGCACCAAAAGCCATCTGCCAAATGATTCCACGAGGAAGTATGACCCAGTTTAAAGACATAAATAAATAACAGTTGACAAGCATAATAAAGGAAAAATCAAACAGAAACCGCTCACCCTTGAGCCATAAACCTCAGCCGTGTCAAAGAATGTTATTCCCTCATCCACACTGGCATCGAAAGCGGCCTTAGCCGCCTTCATCTTCTTATCTGAAAACAGAGGACATGATGGATGACATGGAAATCTAACACATAAAGAAACTATTTCTGATATTTCACGTAGGAAAGAGATGAGGAGATAAAGTGGAAGTTTTACCCATGATATCATGCGAAATTTTAGATGTTTTTCTACCGAAATCGGGCAGATTATTCAGCTAGAGACCGAGAAACCAGAAGATTTATCCATCTCAATCGAGAACAAACAGTGTTGTTATTATTAAGCATTTCAGTCGTTCCCTTCATACTAGCATTCAAGAGTCCGTTGCATGATACCATATTGAGGTTTCTTAATTTTGTTGGTATGGGCCCTTAATGGGGCATGAAGCTTAGATCTTTGGTTGGGATGCTGCAATTTATCTAGTCAAGTGTGAAAAATAGAAAGATAAGCATACCATCCCATTCAAAATTGTTCCAGTAAGTGGTGTCTCCCCAAGACCAAGCTCCAATCCCAAGCTTCGTCACTCTCAGCTCAGACCCACCAACTTTCACCTTTTCTTCTGCTTCTGATCCTTTCTTTGCTTCCTGTGCTGCGGAGACGTCCACAGAAGACAACGATGCTCTCACCTTCAGACGCCCATCTCTCCTTTGCTGAAACAGGGACAAATTGGCATTGCTGAGCTGCAGGGCCATGGCGTCCTGCCTACGAGGAAAGAAGTCAAGAGGGATGCAAATACTGATTGGTTCGTCCCAGAAGGAGAGGAGAGTTGGTCTCGCTCAAGAGGTGGCCACGTCTCCGTGTTAAGATCCTCACAATCTATGCAGTGTAAGCTGCCACTCATTTTTCTCTTCCACGCGCGTAGCCGCTAAGTTAATTTACAGCTCTAGATGATATCACCAATCCAAAGCCCATTTTACCGCTATATCATTGTGCCATGTTAAAGAGGAGGGTTGCTTTAGGTAGTTCACACTATAATTAGATATCATCCGTTCGGAACCGGCTCAATGGTTCGAATAGAAACTGTATTGCCGGCGAAATCAATCTAACCGAAACTGGCTGAAGAAATTGAAACCGACGGTTCTAAACCGCTTCTAATCAAATGTTATATATTTTTTCAATACCTATTATCACAAATTTATTTTCCAACATCTATTATCACAAATTTATCGGTAACAGGGTGTCCCTACAACTGTGTGGTTGGTAGGGAATTTGACTCAGCGGATAATTCATTTGCCTTGTTTAAAAGAAAACCTTTTGAAACGGTTCTGTAATGGTTTCAAACCCGGAACCAGCTTCGAATCGGTTTAATTTCGGTTTAAGGTTTCAGACAACCCGAAACCGATGAACCAAAACTAGACACGTTTACCTAAAGTAAAACTTTAATGAGTATGTGTCTCATGTTTTTAACATTGATGTATTGAATATCATCTAAACTCTCTGAAGTTGAGTATGTTTGGTTAAGAATAGTATTTGAATGAGTGACCTCCTAAAAGGTCTGTGCTGCACCCTCTAAACGACTCCCACCTGGTGTGGGGAATGGTTAGGTAAAGTAAGAGACTGAAAAGGCAGGGCAAATATAGAACCGAACTGTGTGTAGATCGGCTCTATCAAGTTGGCCCTGGTTCATTTTCGGTTGCTCGGCTCGGCAGGTGAAGCTCACCGAAAAACTCATAGCTCATGGCCGCCTTTGTGTTACTAGGTCTTTCAATGGAAGATCATTTACAAGTGAAACATACACATTCTTCTTGTACCCGGATTTGTTTTGAACACGAACTAAAGTGATTACAGACACGAGTTCGAACGAACTTGAAACTCAGCTCATTACGTCCGAATTGGCTTTTCATGAAATAATTTACTGTTTGTGATCATCTTAGAACATATATTGCGTGTTAATATTGGATCATGAGCAGCCAGTTTAGAGTGGTTCGGCTGGTTTACCAGCCCTATCAACAGTGGTTTCCTCAATTCCCAGCCTCACGTTAGAGGAAAATGAACTACTTAATGTCACAAAGTATGAAATTTCCCAAACGGCTTCTTTGGGTTGGCCGTCTACCCGAGCAGGTTAAGCAATAAGCTCACAATAGGTCACACCCTTTATTACTAAAATAATGCTATAAGGAAAATTTCCCTGCCAATATGGAAAGATCAACTACTTTCATTTGTATATTGGTATTAATTGTTTAACCATTAACAAATTTATCCTTTAACACTCAGATTCAGACTTTGAGGCATCATGTTTGATTGGATTTGATTTGGTTTAGAGTGGTTTGAATCTTATTTGAATCCATCTAAAATAATTTGGGTCGTATCTTTAGTAGTAGATTTAGATCTGGATTCAGGATAGCTGAGTGGTGTTATATATGTCAAATATCTCTTTTTTATTAGTGTTATGTCATTCTATTGTGTGATTAGGCATTATTCACATTTGATTCCCACACTATATAAAGGTGCTTGTATCTTCTAGAAATCACGCAAGCCAAAAAGACTCCCGACGTAGCAATGCACAACATGAAAACCCAACACAAATATGACTGTAAACTCCATGCTGGTGTTCACCCAAAGTAACACAAAAAGAAATTGGGTTTTCTTCAGGTTGATGAGATATCTGCTTTTCGTTAGGTACCTGAAATCATATGGGATTCAACTCGTTACTTACAATATAACGCATGACATTCATATCAAGCCAAAGTAACGCAGAAAAACGCAGTCGTGTTTTAGTTCAAATGCTTCTATGAAGAAACGACAGGACTGGAACTGAAGTTACAATCGTAATGCACGGCAATGCATACGTTTGTCCGAAGCTAGGCACTGAAATGCAATTTTCGCAATTGCATCAGGTGATTCAGAAAACAAATAATATGCACATAATACATAACATGAGAGACCGATTTTCTTTCTTTTCAACCATTTTAAGAAATTAATGTTGATTTTATTTATTTACAAGTCAGGGTACGTGCACCCGTTCAATATACCCTAAATAATACAAAATTTTCCAGAATTGTTGCTCTACCGAGTTACAAGATCCACAACCAAAATGCTTCCTTTTCTTTTGTTTCCTTGTCATTTCACTTCTTGCAGCTCTTCGTGTAGCTACACCTGTCCGGTTCCAACCTGGTCGGGTAGGTTGACCTGGAAGTGGGGCTGCCTTAGAACCGGCCTGAACCAGAACTGGTGGAATCGAAATCAAAACTGGGGTACCCCACGATTGGGGAGGCATTGCCAAGTGGGAGCAAGGAACGCAAGGAGTTTCGTTCCACCTAGAGGAGAACCAAACAACAAGTGGGGCTGACACTCCACCTCCTCGAGGTGTCTTTGTGACTTGGCTGCTAGATCCCCACCAAGATGCATGCCCAGATATAGAACTCATGACCTCTTGTCAGAGAGGCAAATTGCAAGCCGATGCACTATGCCCCTTCTGGGCTAGAATCCGGAAGCCTGCAATAAAAAAAACTTGATGAAATAGATGATGTGGAGAAAGACATGACGCAAAGTAATGCAGCTTAAATAGTCCGCATGAAGAAGACATACTTTATGCACTAAAACCAAGAGGCTTAGATAACACCTGAACCTTCACTGACCACTTGGTAAACGGTTTTGTTAGACACCTTGAACATGAGACCCAAAATCATGGGCGTCGACTGAAAGATATACCTCCAGAAAAAACTAGAAGTTTTGCGGTAGAAATTTTTTTTTTCCAGAACATGGGTTCTAACAGTCGCTGGATCTGAGTGAAAATTGTCAATGCAATCAGATTATTCGATTTGCTAGTCTGATTTCGCATGTTAGGGGAACATCTGAAGCTAATCAACAAAGTCAATAGAACTTAAATATGACAGGATCTATGAACTTTATTACATAAACAGCGGAGAACAAGTCGATAGAAGTTAAATATGTTGAAAAAGGTGTAATCAAGTAATTGATAATCAAGATAGTTGAAGGTGTCATAACATTTACGAAGTCACTCATTCGAGAAACACAATAAAGAAAGTTGCTGCACCTTTCTTTCGAGTAGCGGTTGGCTGTTATACATAAGATTCGGAATCACAACTTTCTACTAATGATCTGGAATCACAAGGTTCAAGAGTTTCATTTTTTGGAATAGGCTAAAAAATTACTGCCAGCAACTTTTATAACCGTGGCACCAGAATAAGTGGAAATAAAAATCAAAATTTACTGTGAAGGTTGACAAATCACATGTTAAAGCAAACATGGTGTGATCACAGGTTGACGAATCACATGTTAATTAGAGATAGTGCGATTGCATAGCGGAGGTTCAAATCGTGTTTTTCCATTACAGAATCTGAGAATGAAACTCGTGATGTCCCAGATGCAGGAAAGTTTCTCAAGCTCAAAGCACTCTTGAAGACGTGTTATGGTGAAAGCCGGAACTTGTCCAACTCGGAACAGTATGAGAAAACTAACTCTCCAGGATTTTGATGAAGGTTTCCATATTCATTGTGATTGATGCTTGAGGCCCAAGATACGACAAACTGTATCCAGGTAGCAAGTTAGCAATCCCTGGTAATCACGAAGTTCACTTCAGATATTCAAGTTGAACAAGCAAGTAGGCTAGAAAATAGAAGAGCTTCTTACAGATCCAACAATTGTTGACCAAGTGAGGATGAAAGAGTAATAAGGTTTGGATCATCTTTGTGTCGGGCCCAAGCTGTTTCAAATTGCACTCCCTTGCATCTTCGAGACAGAAAAGAAGTTAATACTCCCTTTCCCACAAGGATTAACAATGAACCAGAAAATCTACACAATCGAACCAAGATTTACTTCTGCAACAGGACAAATATCTGAATTATGTGCTGGAGGATGCTTTCTCGGTAACTCCTCAATGATGCTTCCTTGTATGTCATAGCAAGCTCATCTATTAATCTGAGATTGATGAGACAGAAAACCTCAAAATTGGTAAAAGGTGGATGCAAGGACCAACAGATGATATGCAGCTTTCAAACTGTTTTGAACGAAAAAGATATAGAATAGAACCAAGAACTGGGGTTATTGAAAACACATATATCAACTTAGCAAATTGGCATCAGCTTAAATAAAAACCTAGCACAAAAGACCGCTGGGATGCCCACAAATTCCAAAAAACAATATTTCCAAGGAAAAGAATTCAGAACATAAGAATGTAACATGTTGCTAAAAAACAGGTGATAGATTAATCATGCTTGCATGTCCTCATTGTCCTGTCAAAAACAGAAAAGTACAACTACATAAATACAAAGAAAAGTAGGAAAGCATACCGTTCCACATATAATGTATTCCGCATCCAAGTGAACTTCAGGATTGCATGAAGGTTTTCAAGTACCTGTATCAGGGGTTTCAAGTCAGTACAAGATGATGCAACGAATGCAAAAACTAAAAAGAGAAGACTTCTATTCAGTTTCTCCATTCGTAATCTGTTTAGGTGACAACAGCTTCAGAATAAGTGCCATGAAGGTGAAAGGAAAGGCATAGACATTTTGAAAGAAAACCAAGCCGATGACAATGCATCTAGATTGGTTAAATAAGACAAAAAGAACAGCATTCAACTTCTTACATATACATGGGACACAGCAGAATCTCCATGTCAAGAAACTCAGAAGTGCAATGTAAAAAGCTTATAAAACCAGAAGAACAAAGCCAGAAAAATCAGGTTGTGGCAGAGGGGAAAAGAACGATTCAAGAACCTGGTCGAAGACTCAAAAGTCGAAACTATCAAGATCTACATAGTTTCTGAAAAGATCAGTTAGGTTACACCAATCCAATGTATCCACATCCAGTTGACAAGAAGAACGTTGACAACAAATGCCCTAGGACTCAAGGAACTTGAATAACCACTTGGACGGTAATTGAAGACATATCATCATCCATGTTACATTTTAAAGTTTCAGACAGTATAACAAGAAAACTATAAAAGCCAAACACGTTATTAATTTGTTCACAAAGGTTTGATATTATTAATTAGTAACATTGTTAATGTTATTAACTTATTGATGAATCATGTTATATATCATTGTTATGGAAAATGCATACTTTTTAAATTACCACAAATCAAGTTATTGATGCTTCTGCCATTTTTGTTTTTAACTGTTAGATAATGTCTATCCTTCGTTCTTAACTTCTCAGACTATCAAGAACTTTTTTTTTTAATTTTTGGGATTGGTTCTCAGATTTTTAGTTTTTCCTGAAAAGAAAATGACACCCCTATCATCTAGCCCAAGTCACACGTTCAATATGTATCGTCTGTATTATATAGCCAAGCCGAACCACATGTGGCAATATCAATATTTAGAACACTGTCTAGAACAAGAAAAAGCGGAGCAAATTAATTACCCAAGTGGAATAGTCTATATTGCTAGACATGCAAACTTGTGCACAATGCTACATATATCGGGAAAGTAAACTCCTTGATTATTCCAACTAAAAAAGTGTAACAGGCACTAACCAGTAGAACCGTCTGGTCGTCATCTGCATGGATCCATTTGAATATAAGTTGAAAATTTCGCCTAAAATGTGCCACAATAAGAAGCCCCATCACACT